>JARFIW010000932.1:3997500-4597500 GCA_036346225.1 Platerodrilus igneus | reverse complement strand
TTGGAAACAAAGTTCTCCAAAAACTCGCAAAAATGGAAAAAAGTTCTGGAGATGGAAGAACGGAGTAATTCTCTAACAGGGCAAGTATTAGAACCCTCAGTGCCAGTGATACAACAGCGCGCCCCAGAATTTAAGGATGCGAGGGAATGCAAACTAGCGTCCACATTTGATCTAAAGTCACCTTGGCAGACACATTTCAAACAATTCGAGGCTGCCACGACAGCTAACGACTGTAAACTTGGTGAAAGGATAACCGCGTTGACTGTTGCGTTACTAGGTGAGGCGTTGAACATTGTGCAAACCATATCAGACGATGAGAAAAGAAGCTACGGGGCTTTAACACCAAAGTTGGAAAAAGGCACGGCTACTCTCATCTGCAACTAGTGTACCACGCTCAGGTAAAGAACTGTTACCAAAAGGCCAACGAAAATTTGCAAGAGTTTGAAGTAGATATTGCTTGCTTCGTGAGACTAACTTACCCAACAGCACCGAACAGTTTCTTAGAACAGCTGGCAGTACGGACTTTTACTGATGGGATATCCGACGGGGAGTACCAGCAGCATTACAGCTGACTCAACCAAAGACCCTAGGCGATGCGCTAACCCACGCTTTAGAATTTGAAGCGGCAAAGCAAACTTTGATTTGTGGTAGTGGCAGCGTAAGAGAAAAGGACCCAGATGCTGGAACTGTGGCGTGTTTAGACATATGCAGACCACATGTAAATAGCCCAAGAAGGAAGCAAAGAAGCCGAACAACTAAATGGGGTACACAAAAGGGGTGAAAGTGAACCTGCACGGATCTTGCCCCAGAGACCATCACCTGCTTCGCACGATCTAAGAACGCAGTCAGCATTTATATATAAGGACAGTTTAACGACAAGACTCTGAAGTTCTTTTTTTTACCGGAGTCACTAGGACAATCAGTAATCCAGATGTAGTGCGTGACCGTAGTAAAGTGTCACCTGCGACAGTGCGTTTTTGAACCGTGGCTGATGAGGAAATTCAAACACACAGAACGCTAGATGCAAAAATTGGAGTTGGGAACAAAAATTTTGACCATCAGGTAGTAATAGCGAATATCACCGAAAAAGTTATTTCAAGAATGGATATCTTGAAGAAGTATGAATTTTATGTCGACATGAAAGAGGATGTCTTGAGAGCAAGGAACGTTTTGCAAAGCAGACGACGTGCCTGTGACGGACGACGCTACTCTACATGGGGTCGATTCTTGAAGTCGTACGAATTCGTTCCCATAAGAACAAATCCTCATGATAAATTCCCATGGGAATGACTGTAGCTATTCTTGAAAGGTATTGGAATCTAACTTCCCATGAGAGTAACAAAATGCGTATGTCGGTGACTTTTACTAGTATAGATATCCGGTAGAATTGATGCATTATAAACACGGGTATAGATACATTAATAATAATACGATTTATTCTATAACCATAAATTGTGTTGGTGTTGCTTTGTAGATATTTTTCTTTTGTTTCTTGTTATTTAAGCATGATTAAGTAATGGATTTACTATCAAGTAAAACAGAGCCTGTAGGAACCTGCCAGAGGGTCAGAGGAAAAATTCAGTCAGTTTATGCAGCAGAAAAATGATCTCCGCAAGGAAAACTTTTCTAATAAATTTACATTCCTACACGCTCGACTGAAGTGGGAATTTTATAGTGCATCCAATTTAACAATTTCATTAAAATTTGCCATTTCTTAGTAATATTCAAAGTAGTGAACGTCAAAGATATAACGAAATTGCAAATGTCCACAGTTTAAATTACATATAGCAAGTACGCATGTGCACTATTCAATTCTCACGGGAAGTATCATGTGAATACGTTTCAACGAAACGTGGTGGAACATTTTCACACGAAGTGTTTCAAGAATACTACTTGTATATTCTCATGGGAAAAATGGCGGATTCCCATGGAGCAATTTCAAGAATCGACCCCCTAGAAGGACAAAAAGGATAGTGATTGAACGCTTGGATGGGTTTCTCCGGGAAGGTTGTTTGTACGCTATTGAACCGATTAGTGACGAATCCCTCAGAAAGGGCGTACTTGCGAAGAAGGCTCTGCTCAAACTCATGGATGGTGTATCTGTTAGGATCTTAAACGCCAAAGCTACGATATCGCATAAAAGAGAACGCAACAATCGTGTGGTGTTCTTCGGTCGTTCACATGGCGTGTGTGTCGGTGTTGAGAATGAACTACTATCAAAGAGTAGTCGGCGAAGTTGTTGGACCAGTTGACGAAACCGTGCCAACATCTTGAACAACAACAACTGACAGGAATTAAAAACTTTATCCAACGGTACTCACCACGTAGCAATGTAATTTCTTTGGGTGGAGCATTGGGGACGTGGTCGCAACTACAGCGGCGCTTAGTCACATTATACTACTCAAACGTGCTTGCGGTAGACGGCGGCCGATTAGGAAAACTGCAACAGTGTAGCATGGAATCGATATTGGAGATGCCCTGCCAATAAGACAGCAACCAAGAGAACTTCCATTGCTCAAACGCGAGGAAGTCGAGAAAATGATTAGAGATATGGAGGGGCAACGAGTAATTGATCACTCTGATTACCCTTGGGCATCGCCTGTTGTGCTTGTAAAGAAGAAAAACAGGTTGATAAGACTTTGTGTGGACCACAAACGATTGAATGACCTGACCAAAAAAGAATAATTATCCACTTCCAAGGGTCAACGACACAGTAAATACAGTTTCAGAATAGTCAAAGTTCTCAACCTTGGACTTCAAGAGTAGCTAGTCGCTACTGAAACATGGATATGAAACCCAAACCTCGAGAAAAACTACTTTCAGTATTGGTATTGGCATGTGGCAATTTACAGTTCCATTTTAGTTTTGCAACATACCTGCCACATTCGAGCGTTTAATGGACTATCGTAAAAAACGTGCCTTGTATATCTGGATGACACCACCGTGATTGGGAAATCGTTTGGGTTGCAAATTTAGCATAAGTGATTCTTAGACTCAGTGAAATCAATTCTTTTCTCCTTTCCTCTCCCTTCCGACCCACCTTTTCTCCCTCCCACCCATCTTTCTTTTCTTTCTCCCTCCCCTCCCTCAACCCTTCCCTTCTTTCTAAAACCTTTTTAAAACGACACACGTACGTGTTTCATTGTCTGATTTCGATGTCAAAAACTTATTTCTAAAATTATGTCTCATGTCAATAATCAATGAATTCTTTTAACATTACAATAGTAAAACCAACGTTTCCTGTGACGAACCGTGGATCTACGCATATGAACCCGAAAGTAAGTAGCAGTCAATTGCATGCATCTTTCAAAATGAGCAAAACCGACAAAACCGGCCAATTCTAAATAGTACACAACCGGTTGTTTGTTGGTGATCTACGAAGAAATGAGGGAAAAACCGCTTAAGGCAACAGATCATTCGCCACCATGACAATACAAGCTCTCGCATATCGTTCTAACAAGTGAGTTTTGATCACTCAAAACGTTGATTTGATGGGTCACCGGGTATAGTTCTGATTTGGCAACTAACGGCTTCGTTTTATTCCTTCATATCAATAATAAATTGTGAAGGTAACGCTTTTCGACGCCCGAAGCAGCAATTAATGCATTCAAACTACATGTTTTAGGAGTGCCTTAATCGGAGTAAAAGAAGTGCTTCGAAAATTAGTTTAAACGTATGCATAAGTGTATTGATCTTCATGGAGAATATTTTGAAAAACAATAGAGCCTCTTTTGCTGATAAATAATTAGTTTGATCTCAAATCCTAAATATGAAAGACAATCCTCTTATAATCTTGAACGTATATTGCTAACTAATCATTGTTTAACCTTCAAAACCTGGTCATTACTTCCAGTTCCTTATGCAGCTATCTAATATTTTCAATATTCCCACAAGAACTTGATCGACTTGACCGAGTTGAGGGTAGCATCACGTTTAGATAACTTCGCCTACTTTGGAATGACCGTTAAATAGCACATACGCGACTTATATTTTAAATTTTCTGGTATATATGACCTAGTTTAGCCTTGAAATTCCATAGCATATATATGACCTATTTTTTATATTTATCCCCAAAACTAAACCTGTTTAAACCTAGAAGATTTTAGTATGTATGTGAAACCTATTTTTAAATTTACTGTTATAACATGATATTCTTGAATCTAAATAAACCAAAAGATTCGCGTAACTAACCTGTAAAAACTTGACCTACTTTGGCCTGAATATTCTATAGTATATCTTCTATTAAGAGCTGCCGCCCTATTGACGCCTATTGACGCCAAAGAGTCTATACTCAGAACAATGCATTCTACTAACAATCAATTGATTGAGAGGTACAAGTGTTCACTTAAAGCTTACAATGGAAAACGACCCAGATGTTTCAGAGAATAGTCGAAAATAATCCAGAAAGTTTTCAAATTTGTAACGCTACCGCGCTACTTAAATTTGGTTAGTCAGGTGAGCTTTTATCAAGAAAACGCCCTGAAAAATGTATTAGCTTTGGTAGTTTACATTTAATAATGTTGCTATTTCAACATAATGCTAAATTAGGATGAAGCATTAAATTGGGGAAACACCCAGTACATTAAATATAAACAGTAATAAATATCGATACTTTACAATTGCAAATAGAAACCTGGAAACAACAGTTCATATTAAAGTTATTTTTACAAATTCACACGGGTTCAGGGTACATTTACCATACACCCTTAAAATCATAATAAGCATAAAAACGCCCATATAAATGTGTTGAGAATTTAACGAATGACTTAGATTATCAGTACTACAATGTAAAATCGTGGTAATGAATTAGGGTGCACACGGGCAAAATGCTAATGACCTTGAAAATATAACAGTTTAGCCGCACAACCAGTGAGAACGACAAGCTCGTGTAATAAACCTCCGGTAAGTACACTTATAAAAACATCACGTATAATAAAAGAGGAAACAAAATCAGATTATTCTTGGATACAAAATCAGACATCAGATTTTTGAATCGTGGTGCAGAACGACGTTGGAAACTAACTATAATACTATAACTTTGTTTCGGAATTCCGTACAGAAAGAAAAGCAAAGCAACGTAAGTAACAAAAATAGCCCGTAGCGAGTACCGTAGCAACAACAGAATTCAAAAGATGCCGTGCTAGCTAAAAAATTGTAGACTGGGGTGGGGTTACAAAAAAAAAAAAAGAGAAACCTCAAGAGAGAAAATTTATTTACAGAACGTTTAATAAAAAACATGTTATAAAAGAAAACCAAGACGCGGAGAAAGTAGTATTTATTCAACATATCCTGGAGGATTTACACCGCACAAAATCTTGGTAAAAATAATTAATACACTCCTTAATTACCTCAAACTAATTTTTAACCTCAATTCTAGTATTCACAGAAAAGAGAAATTAAAAAATATATACATATATTGATTGTTTACAGTCACTTGTTTAATACAATTTCTGAAATACTTTATAACTACCCGAAATACATTTCGCAGCAGCAGTATAGAACTTTGTAATAACGTCACACCTAAACAACAGTGTAACTCTAAATCTTTATATATAAAATCTTATAAACAGTCAATGCTGATCTTATTTTATATTTAATACGCAACCAATAACAGCTGTCAATAGCATATTCATAACCTTAAACTAAAGCAATTAAAATTTACCAGATATTTTCTACACAAATTTGTTTTTTCAGTGTGACTTGAAAACAATCACGTAAAGATATTTTATATACCTAAACTATACGTTATGATTAGAACTAGATTATGCAAAATTTCTCACACCAGATGCAAACAACATATTTTTACCTAATTTTCTTATAAAAAAAACCTAGAGTCCTATAGTCCTAAATTAATTTTTATCCCAAAAAAAAATTATTATTTCTGTGTTGTAAATTCTAACGTAGCCCACATAAATAAGCCTACTAGGTGGGCTGACCAACTTATCAATACACAGAAAGAAAATATATACATACTGTAAGATGATGCCTTCAAAAAGTGCATTTTTGGACGTCCTATCTGTGTTTTTTTAAAATTTTAGGACGCTATAACCATCTTCAAAAGAATTCAGCAAAACAAACAACGCCATATCTATCATGTGACCGCCCAGATTCTACCATATGTTTTGAAACCATAACGACGATGTGTACAAGGACATATTTAAAATTTGTAGCTGCAGGAAAAAACCGTAGGTCCGGATTGCAATAGTTTCACGGTACGGCCTGTGGTAAAATCTGACTAAAGCAGTTCAACACACTCTTCGTACACACACTCCACACACGCTCGCGCACGCACGTTCACACATTCCATACCCGCATACACACAAATTGTTCCCTGTTTTTTTCTTAAAACAATACATAGAACAGCATTTATGCCTGAAGCTTAGTGAATAAACAGGTTTTTGGACGCGGGGAAACGCGAATGTGAATACACCGATCTCGTTATTGTTGCCGGAGCAGAAACTTTGTTCGACGATAAGTTAGATCTTTTACCTTCAATGATATCCTGCACTGGATGTCGATAGAGTTTTGACAAAACAGAAAAACTGTAAATTGATTAAATTTTGTTAACCAGCTTATAGCCATCACGTGCTCTTTTGTTGTTTTTAATAACTGTGATTGATGGTAATAATGTGTAGCGCCTATTATTAAATAAGAACTAGTAACGTTGGTGCATACTTATTTAAAGCGTATTGTACGTACAGAATTCTCACAAAGAGAAGTTTACTATTGTAGAAGCAAATTAGCACGCAAAAATCAAATTAGTTAAATTTCTATGAAGATCATTGATAATATTAAGTTTGTTCTTAACTAAACACGCATTTGGCTATTTCCCTAAATGATTTCAACAGCAAACAACAACAGAGAAAAAGGCACTATGATCTACCCCTGTAGATCATAGTGCCTTTTTCTCTGTTGTTGTTTGCTGTTGAAATCATGTTTTACAATATAGGTTAGGTACACACGGAGTGACGTTTTTTGTTTATTCTTCAAGCTGTGAGCAAAGTTTCATCAACCTCCAACAACAGGGAAAACCGCCAAACAGTTACTGGGGGTACACTCCTTTCGAATAGGCTTTATTTGTGTTATTTTTTCAGGTGACTCAAAGATTTAACATAGTGACAAGTCACAACTTGCATGCATCTAAGAGTGTATTATTGCTTTTATGGAACTCACCCCGTACCGCTGAAAGTCAACCGGCGCTCCAACTAACGAGTGCGTCACTGCGCTCCCTGTAGAGTAAAAATAGAAAAGTAACGTACATCAATTCAGCACGTAACAAATTACTATATAAAACGCACCGTTCAAAAAGCAATCTGAATTCAAGTACTAGTTGAATTATGAAGTCGCGATTATGAAATAAATTAGATCAAGTGTTGAAATAAATGTTTAATGTGATGCAAATTATTAGAGTTAGTGGTTAAAATAAATATGTTATGTCTATACAAATTAGAATCTGACAGTTAGTTAATTGATATGAATTAATAGTTCTGCGAGTATTAATTATAGTACATCATTTTAAGAAGATAGTGTACCGTCGTTTTAAAAGTTTAGTGTAGGAACATTGTTAGTGATTAGCTTGTACTAAACTATCATCGATGCATTGTAATTTCTGTGTTTGCGATCAGAAATATTCAGTCAATAAAGCAACTACGTTCGTTAGAGTATTTATATTTATACCCTTTTTAATAAAAATAGTTTTCAAGTATAAGGTCAAAGTAGGTTAAGCGTCGATGTAATACGAATAAAGGTTCATCCATTTGGTGGATTTTAGTTCATCATCAATTGTTCGTACACCGTTAATTTATAGTGGAAAACTACTGAGTTGTATCGTTTAACCAAACATTTTTCCTACAATTTAAAATTCATTTGAATAGCATTTTTAAAATATTGAATTTGCCTTATTTACGTTCAGTTGGATCACTTTTTTGTGTTAAAACCAGTAATTTTTAAAATAAATGTTTTACAGATTCGCGTTAACTCGTTAGCTGCTCGTTATCAAGATCTGGATCCTGTAAGTGTCCACGTGCCCATTATAGGTGGTCCAGAATCACACACTGTGGTTCCTCTGTTTTCTCGTGCTCAGCCCTGTGATTTTCCAATGGAAGATGCTGAAATATTACAAACCAGGATAAGAAAAGTAGCAAAAGAAAAAACAGTCAAGTCGATAGAAAAATGTCCATTGCTCGAGTCTTCATTTAGTGAAGCGTATGGTATAAACAGATCCATCACAAGTGTTGCATTGGGACTATGCGGCGATAATCATGCGGCAGGTGCTTGCTTTCTACGTCAGAATATAATCAATACGTGCAAGTAAGTATTAAACATCCAGAGTAGTTTTATTTAGGGGTACATTTGCTTAGTGTTGCAAAACTAAAATTTAGCTTTGAAAACACAAAGTCCCTTTTTTGTTCCTTCACTGGGGCATGGTGCCACCAAACAGAAAATTATGTGCTATTCAAATTTGTCTATTACGAAATAGTATTTCAAGTCCAGAATATTATTACAAGGGGCAGTCAAATGAAAATGAGACAAACTATATAACGAACATGAAGCGAAAGTTGGTAAGGCAGATACGTTTTTGTATAGAAGCGCCCTCTATTAGGTATTAAGAAGGAACAACGCAAACGTTCACCGCGGTATCATTTGTCTGTTAGTCATGCTCAAAGTAAAGTCAGCGAGTTGTGTGTGCGCCGGACATCACTAAGGAGGCCCAAAAAGAAGAAAAGCGTGATATTGAGTTTTTAACTGCAGAAGGAGTGTCAGGAAATAAAATTTATGCCCGAATGTTTGCTGTGTATGGCGAATACAGTATGTCGCACGCGCTTGTATTTGAAAAGATTAACGATATCGAGAAGGTCGGGTGTCATTTTATATTGTAGTGGGATTTATTTGTAGAATTTGGGTTTCAATGATCTCTTGTGACCCCTTATCACGTATTTATAAGAAATTAAACGCCATTAAGCGACTCGTCTGAACATTTGAAATTGTGCGATTGGCTTTTAGCGATCGCGTGTGTTACATTCCAAATTTGGAGATGTACACTTTTAAATTTGTGAGTGAATTCCCGCCATTATTTTTAAAATAGACTTGTGCATTTCCGTCATCTCGGACAGTTGCGTTTGCGCAAAAGGAATGCGCAGGCGCGGAGTGGCGTAAGTGCGCCGTTTTGACACGAGAGGATTATTAACCACCGAGACGTCGAACGGTAACGTTTGCCTGTGTCGTGGTGCTGTCGTTTCTTTTTTAGGATGTAGGTTTCCTTTTACCTGTATCTTCAAGTAGCTTTACCTTTATTCCTTTGCCCTACCTACGAACAAAGAAGAGGGAAGACGATAAATTTGGTTTCAACGATGGCATGACGTAACCCACACCCAACAACACTCCCAAACAACAAGGGCCCTGAGATTGAACTGAAAGGAGCGTTTAAGTGAGTACTTTTGCTTTACCTTCGTGTAAATATAAACTTGTATCATTGTAAACGTATTTGGTATGTGATACAATTGGACACGTAATTATGTCATAATATCATTATTGTATAATATTGCAAACGTGAATCGTATCAGTGTTGCTAACTGTAGTAGTGGCGCTGAACACGACGCCGGGAGTATAACAGTGACGCCTAAACGTGTGTTGAAAATTTGTCTTTACCTCTGATTTATCTTATAAGGTGTTAGTTTCGAATATCTTTGTAGAAATTGGGTTTTTACATTAGGACAGTGTGTTTGTATTTAACTGCTTATAGTTAGGCATTCTTGTGTGTTTATGGCGTTACCGTTTCTAAAAATTACATTGGAACAGTTGGTTTCTTGTGTGAAGGTATCTGTAGTGATACTTTTAAGTTGTTGTTTCAACTTTTGTCTGATTTTCTTATCGCAGTGGATGCACTCGTTAAAGTCTAGTAATTTTTTTAACTTATATGTCTTAATTTACCTATATAACGGCTTCAAGGAGCCACTCTATCTAGTATATTTGTGATGGATGACAAAACGGCTCGGTGAGCTGGGGAATTCTACGATATATCTTTAATGTATGTAGTCGTAGCGTGCCTTAGCGTGCTGGGACGTTTTGGATCCATCTATTGTTATCTAGCTTTATCTTAATATCTTTATCTTACCTATTATCTTTGATAATAACTTGAGACTTTGCCTTATCTTTTTTTGTCTTCCTAACGTTTGGTATTTATGATCAGACGTAGGAATTATTTTTTTGAATATTGAGTGAAGAAGCTAACCTGATGGTAGCAATCTAATTTGTTAGGTTAGTAACGTAAGAAATTAGTAAGATGGTACTGTTGGTAAATTTGTTAATTCACAACTATGTCATGAAAAAGTTTTGATGTGTATTGTTTTTAAGCCAGAGTACCAGAACATAAAAATTTGCTAAAGTGCATAGTAACTTGCTCTTTTAGACATTTTGAAATTTGGGCATTTTCTTGCAAAGAAAAACAGTTTAAATGCAATGCTTATGTGCGTGTGCACTTAAAAAACTGTAACGTTAGCTTTAGTTATAGTATATATGTTAGGCGACTTGTCGCATTTGTTTTAGTTTTAGTAGTGTTTCGTGCCCTCCGACAAATTTGTGCTGTCGATTATAACTGCGCCACATCAAAGACTTGTGTCTGCATTTATAGATGTAGTTCATAAACAATGGGGCTACACATTCCGTTTCCTGGTTATTCGTAAGACGCGTTATCGGTTGAAAAACCAGGTGGTGCCTAAAATAAACATTTTCTAGAATTTAAGTTAGGGTATATGTAGGTTAGTTAGGATTTAGATTTTAAGCTTTTACCGTCCTGTCATTTTCTTTTTTTAAGATTTTTTTCTTTTATGGCTTTGTCGCGATTGTTACATTCCAAATTTGGAGATGTACACTATTAAATTTGTGAGTGAATTCCCGCCATTATTTTTAAAATAAACTTGTTCATTTCCGTCATTTCGGACAGTTGCGTTTGCGTAAAAGGAATGCGCAGGCGCGGAGTGGCATAAGTGCGCGGTTTGGACACGAGAAGATTATTAACCACCGAGATGTCGAACGGTAACGTTTAGGATGTAGATTTCCTTTTACCTGTATCTTCAAGTACCGTTCCCTTTATTCATCGCCCTACCCACGAACGAAGAAGAGGGAAGACGATAAATTTGGTTTCAGCAATGGCATGACGTAACCCACACCCAACAACACTCCCAAACAACAAGGGCCCTGAGATTGAACTGAAAGGAGCGTTTAAGTGAGTACTTTTGCTTTACTTTTGTGTAAATATAAACTTGTATCATTGTAAACGTATTTAGTATGTGATACAATTTGACACGTAATTATGTCATAATATCATTATTGTGTAATATTGAGAGCGTGGATCGTATCAGTGTTGCTAACTGTAGTAGTGGCGCTGAACACGACGCCGGGGTTATAACACGTGATTGTTGCAGGCAAATGAGGATCGACTTTTTAGTGCAAGCAGTGGGGACTATAGTTTTTCCCAGAAGTGAAGTACGCACTCTTTCTGGTACTTTTAAATAGCAAAAAAGCTGTAACAAGTGCTGCAGCTGAATTTGGTGAAGGCGAAGCCCACCCTGAAGGTTTTTTGAAAAAGTCTTGGTTTAATAGTCATAATCTTGCATTATGTGAATGCCAGTGTTATACCCATTAATAGATTACAACGTTAATCAGTCATTTTACCTTTGTGTGGTTTCGAGTTAAATATTGCGCCATGAGGCGTAATCTATACCCGTTTATATAACTGTGAATTTCACCTGAAAAGTATAACAATTGACGATTGAAATGTGTGTATGTATACGATACCATTGAATAAATTTGATTTCCAGCTCCTGTTATAAATTGGAAAACCCTCACTAAAGATTCTGCTACATACAAAAATTATTATTTATTAAAAAAAATAGAAATATAATAAGAAAATTTAAAATATAAGAATGTAAGGATTTAAGTCAAAAATCTTGTCGAATTGAATTCTCCAACTAGTTTAACGAATTTATTAAATGTACTTTAAGTCCCCCGACTTTAACATTTTGTCCATGTAGAGAGTTTACGCACAGAAACTTTGTAAGGCATTAAAAGAAACAGATCAGTCCATTTTGTATAGCTATTCAAAGCGCACAACAAATGGCGTCCAACGCTAAGTAAAAATGCTGTAACTTATCCCTATCTGTAATTCGGGGCGTTACGCCATAGTCGTTGTGCAACTGTCTTTATTGGAAAAATGCCACCGCATGACTTTTCGCATTTAATTGAAAGACGCAAAAAGCGCCTACCACTTTAAAATATTAAAATTGGCTCTAGAGAATTCCAAATTGACCTAAATGGCAGAGATAATGGCTCTGTGGGTTTCGAAGTTGCTACATCCGGCAATTTAACATTACCTGCTGTTTAAATATTTAAAATTTAAAATCTCATGAGACGTATAAAGATGTGTCAGGCAAGCTTTGAGGTTGCCAAATTCAAGTACATTATCTCGGAGAGCTTGTTGAGGTTATAGTAACAGACTAGAGTATCTCGCAAAAAAGAATTTAACTTATCCATTAAGACCCGAATAACCCAGATTAAAGAATCACTATAAAAGACTTCTTGGGAAACAAGGGGATTCCTTATTATATCGATCAATTGTAGAAATACAAAACAACTCGTTCGTAGCTTTTGGACTTTAAAAATATCAACTCTAACCTACAATTTAAAATATAACTTTGAAGGATTAATTACGTTCGTGTATATAATTTAAGGTTAACGTTCTATCACCGCTATATTTAATGAAAAAAAAAAATCTTACACGCTAAAAACTTTTCAGAAGCAGAAGCAGTAAATGTTTTCAACATCACCAGATAAAACAAAATCCCTATATGGCAAACACGCCATAAAAAAGCACTCTCAGAGCGTAGAAAAGATTTACCTACGTAGTATATCGATTGCAGAATGGAGATTACGTTTAAAGTATGCTCAGATTACTGTCATGTAAAAGTCAATTTTTCTCTATTGCGCGTTTGCTTTGCTTTAAAGAATGTTCATAAAAGGAAATGAGCTCTTATAGCCCAGTGTTATATATATATATATATATATATATATATATATATATATTGCTGTGAAACCTACAAAAATCCGGGAACTACGCTTTTCGAATCGAGCCTCACGAATTGGGCGTCAAGAATGCTGTGAATCCTACAAAAAGCTATTCATTACCTTAACTGTGTTGGTCCATTGACTTTCTTCTGTTAATCGCCTCGGCTGCTCCTCTAGATAACTTTCATCCTCATTCATAAAAAAAAACAAACACATTCCTACCACAAACATCAACGTTAACTCTATTTACATCAATATTCACAATACATTAAAATTTCAAAATTAAAATTCAGCATAAATTTCAGTATCAGAAAATCTCTAGATTAAATTTGTTATCATTTTAAAGTGCATCCAGAATTAAAGTCCTTGTAGGATGCCTACTAATTACTATAACAATATATGCAGACCGGAGTCTGAGTACAAAGGAGCATCTACCACCCTTTACGTTAATTAACCAGGTTCGTCTAATTGAGCTCAAAGACATACCCATATTTTCATCATAATCCAGAACATCAATACTAAATACCCTTTCTACTTAAACAAGCAAATTTCACCTTAAAATTAAAATATTATTGTTAGTACAATTTCACTACTGTCCATTTTAAATAAACAAATTATAAAGTTATTCAACACACACCAAAATATCAAAGTTCGAACAAAATAGTATAATTTACCTGAAGGTTACTGCACTCGTAGCTTCAAGGTACATCGTCCCTTTGTTAATGACACCATTCCAACTGGGTTATATTTACGGCTTCTGATTCTCAACGCTTTTAAAATTTTCTCCATCACCATTTATTTAAAGTTGTTTCTGGGCTTTTCCGGAACTCTGTGTATATCTGAACCTTGTCTTGAGGATCCAGACACGTTTATGCACCATTCAATTATTAATACCCCCGAAAAATAACAAAGAAATTCATACTTCTTTCACCAATATACGCCAAAACTGCCTACTTTTGTGTATTCATTTGTTGTTGTAAATTGGTACAGTGATACTAAACTTTATTACCTTGTATCTTCTTTTCTTAGTGCACTAAAGTACATTCATTGTAGCACGTAAAGAACAAACTGTTTTTTATCACAAAAATATTCGAGCACACTGTTTAAATTATTTAATCAAAACCGGAAAACTAAAAAGCACTGTTTAACGCGTTGAATCAAGTCGAAGATCTAAGAGACCTTGTTCATATTCACCTGGGTATATATAGAGGTTAGCCTGTCTGTCGGTCGAGTCTCCAAAACGGACAATTCTAAAGAATTTCGCCTGCTATGTTCCCATTCCGCAGCCCGGCATGCGATTTTTACGAATTTTGCACTCGCCCCAGTTAAATCTCAGAAATTTCAACACGGCTCGCAACGTCTGGAAATAACTCTCTGAGTTTTATACAGAAATGTCATTTTTACCTCTCAATTTTGCCTTTTACTTTCAACCAATCGCAACCCCGTGACGTTGCTCTACTCACGCCTTTTTACTATATGTGTCTCGGTCTTGCGCATATTATCTGTCTCTATCTACCCTGTTCTTATTAGTGCAAATTGATATTCTTTATTATCGATTATTTCAGTCCATGTGGACTGTTATCTGGGTTAAATAACCCCGTATCGCGCCTTTCGCATTTCTCGTTACTATTAAGCTACGGTTTCTCCAAGATTCTTTGTAACCATTAATTATCTGCAACATTTACGCAGAATGAGCTTTTTTAAAAATACGCAGGTGTTTAAACATACTATTAATTCTCAGAGCTTTATTTCATGGTATTTTATTGGGTTTTTACAAGTTTTTATAGATATTATCTCTTACTAACGGTTCAATTAACTCCAATTAAAATAATACCCTTTAATTTTTAGTGAATCCTAATTAAATATTCAATTATTATCAGTACATTTTGTTTAATACCGGTTACTTAAAATAGAGTTAATTAATATAAATTTTGCACGTAATTTTTATTTGTTTCTTTACTAGGGATAATTAAATTACACGTAAAGTTTTCTAATACTGCTTCCTTTTATATAAAGCGTCTTATAAATAATTTAAATCTCTTATTATTAATAAAACGAATGAATTTTTATGCTTCACGCATTTATTTAATAACGCGTACTTTTTCCCAAAGCTTCTACACGGTGATTAAAATTATTTGATGTGATTATTTAATTATCTACCCTAGTCTAAATATGAGTAATATATATATATATATATATATATATATATATCAATTTATCAATAAGAAGTGCAGTAACGGGTTTATAGGTCTACGTTCATAAAGGTAAAATTCAAAACTTTTTGTTCTTTACCAAGCTTTCGATTTAATTTTAAATCTTCCTCAGGGTGCTACAAAATTATAAACATCCATGTCAACATTCAAATAAAATACATTAACTTACAAAAACTGGAGTGTAAAATAGTAACTACATTGAAACATACTAGGTTAACATTCTTAGCACTAAATAAACAAACTAACAGATTAAAATTGTAACTTCACATGGTAATATGTTTGACCAGGTATGCAAACCTAATTAAGTGACAGGTGTTGGTAGAACCTGATTTCAATACTTACAGAAATTATTGCATAAAATTCAACTTAGTGTCTCTTTCTTTCTGTTGATATTACTTAGTTTTAAAATATAAGAATAAATCACACTTAGATTGTTAGTATCAGATTTGAAGTTCAAAACGTTGTTGTTATTATTAATGTGCACCATTTCAAGAAAAAGTCTACCTTTGTAACTAACTTCCCTATCTAAAATTTTTACTTTATTAAAATCCGGAAAATGATTTGATTTTTTTACATGGCAAGATAAAGCGCACGAATCTTTTTTGATTTTACAGTCACTCCTATGCTGAACAATCCTAGAACGTAACCACTGTGAAGATTGTCCAATGTAGATCTTATCACAATTACTGCATGGAATAGAGTATATGACGTTAGAACTACTCAGCATAGGAGTCTCATCTTTAATGGCAGAAAATAATTGATTTATAGTAACAGGGTTGTATTTTGAAATTATGATGGAGTCATTCCGTAGGACGTTAAGTAATTTTAATGTTAAATTTTAATCATCGGTAGTTTCTTATAACCAATTTCTGTTACAGGTGTCAAATCAGTTTTTTGTTTTTTATTATTATAGTTGTTCCCGAAAATAAGTTTCTTAGTCAGATTTTTTGGAAAGCCATTGTTTATCGCAATTTCTGTTAACAAGTTAAAATTTTTAAGACGTAAAGAAGGATGTGAAATTTTAAGAATTCTATTTTTTAAACCTAAAATGGTATTCACCTTTTGACTGAGGCTGTGGTTAGAAAAAAAGTTTATGTACCTATCTGAACTTGTAGTTTTTCTGTACCAATCTAACATAATTATGTTGTCTGCATTCCTAATTAATTTCATGTCTAAAAAGGGGATTGTACATTCATGCTCTCTTGCCAGAGTAAACTGTATGTGTTTGTTAAAGCTGTTAAAGATTTTTAAAACCTCATTTATTTGATTTTCAGGTACAGCACAAATCACATCATCCACATACTTTTTTATAAAAGCTGGAGACGTGGGTAATTGTGGAATAACCTCGTCAAATAGATAATCCATTATTATTATGGCAACTATGGGACTGAGTGGCGAACCCATAGGTGCTCCGAATATTTGTAAATAAAATTTCTTGTCAAAAGTGAAATAAGTGTGATTAAAAATAAAACTTAGGGTTTCAGTAAACAATTCTAAAGAAAATTCACAATGGTCTCGTATAATTTCCCACTTGTCTGTAACTATTTTTAATGCCAATTTTAAAGGGATGTTGGTAAACAAGGAAATGACATCTAGTGATATTAAAACGAAGCCATCAGGAATATGATAATTTTGAAATTCCGTTGCAAAAGTAAACGAATCTGTAGTATTATAATTGTTTTTATTACTAAACGATTTGATAAGTATATCCGCAACAAAAGCAGATAGTTTTTATACGTAGATGAATTAATGGAAGCGACAATCGGTCTTAGGGGAACTTCGCTCTTATGGATTTTAGGCAATCCGTAAAGTTTGGGAGTTGTTGCGTTGGTAATACATAGTTCCTTTTTGGTGTCTAGATTAATGCAATTATTTTTATATAACCTATTGATTAACTCATTATTTTTCTTCTGTGTAGTAAAAGTAGGATCTGTTTTTAACAGTTTATAAACCGTAGTGTCGTTGAGAAGTGCTGTGCCTTTTTTGACGTAATCCGTTTTATACATTGTTACAGTAACCGAACCTTTGTCCGAATTTGTTATTAGGATATCCGGATGATTTATTAAGAATTGCTTCGTTTTATTAAACAGCTGTGTTAGTGTTGATTGTTTTTGATTACTTCTTAGATAATTGGTAATTATGTTTGTAACACGAGCACGTTGTAGTTCTCTGTCTTCTTGTGAGAAAACTGCCAAAATTGATTCTATGTCTACTAGTAACTTGTTAATGTTTAAATTCTGAAGGGTAGTCGAGTGAATTTTCTTTAGAATTGTTTACTGAAACCCTAAGTTTTATTTTTAATCACACTTATTTCACTTTTGACAAGAAATTTTATTTACAAATATTCGGAGCACCTATGGGTTCGCCACTCAGTCCCATAGTTGCCATAATAATAATGGATTATCTATTTGACGAGGTTATTCCACAATTACCCACGTCTCCAGCTTTTATAAAAAAGTATGTGGATGATGTGATTTGTGCTGTACCTGAAAATCAAATAAATGAGGTTTTAAAAATCTTTAACAGCTTTAACAAACACATACAGTTTACTCTGGCAAGAGAGCATGAATGTACAATCCCCTTTTTAGACATGAAATTAATTAGGAATGCAGACAACATAATTATGTTAGATTGGTACAGAAAACTACAAGTTCAGATAGGTACATAAACTTTTTTTCTAACCACAGCCTCAGTCAAAAGGTGAATACCATTTTAGGTTTAAAAAATAGAATTCTTAAAATTTCACATCCTTCTTTACGTCTTAAAAATTTTAACTTGTTAACAGAAATTGCGATAAACAATGGCTTTCCAAAAAATCTGACTAAGAAACTTATTTTCGGGAACAACTATAATAATAAAAAACAAAAAACTGATTTGACACCTGTAACAGAAATTGGTTATAAGAAACTACCGATGATTAAAAATTTAACATTAAAATTACTTAACGTCCTACGGAATGACTCCATCATAATTTCAAAATACAACCCTGTTACTATAAATCAATTATTTTCTGCCATTAAAGATGAGACTCCTATGCTGAGTAGTTCTAACGTCATATACTCTATTCCATGCAGTAATTGTGATAAGATCTACATTGGACAATCTTCACAGTGGTTACGTTCTAGGATTGTTCAGCATAGGAGTGACTGTAAAATCAAAAAAGATTCGTGCGCTTTATCTTGCCATGCAAAAAAATCAAATCATTTTCCGGATTTTAATAAAGTAAAAATTTTAGATAGGGAAGTTAGTTACAAAGGTAGACTTTTTCTTGAAATGGTGCACATTAATAATAACAACAACGTTTTAAACTTCAAATCTGATACTAACAATCTAAGTGTGATTTATTCTTATATTTTAAAACTAAGTAATATCAACAGAAAGAAAGAGACACTAAGTTGAATTTTATGCAATAATTTCTGTAAGTATTGAAATCAGGTTCTACCAACACCTGTCACTTAATTAGGTTTGCATACCTGGTCAAACATATTACCATGTGAAGTTACAATTTTAATCTGTTAGTTTGTTTATTTAGTGCTAAGAATGTTAACCTAGTATGTTTCAATGTAGTTACTATTTTACACTCCAGTTTTTGTAAGTTAATGTATTTTATTTGAATGTTGACATGGATGTTTATAATTTTGTAGCACCCTGAGGAAGATTTAAAATTAAATCGAAAGCTTGGTAAAGAACAAAGAGTTTTGAATTTTACCTTTATGAACGTAGACCTATAAACCCGTTACTGCACTTCTTATTGATAATAATTAAAGGTCGTTACATAATAATATATATATATATATATATATATATATATATATTGCTGTGTTACCTTATAAATAATCGTGCCCCTACGAATTATCAATTTTAAAACAAATCGAAAATTGCACACAATAGAAAATTTTTTCAAAAAAAAAAATTTCTTACCCAGATTCCTCTCTTCATCACCTTAATTCTTCAACCGCTTCCCTGGCTAGCTCAGTTGGACCTCCTCTTGGATATCTAGATTCACTATCATACTCTTTATCGTTCACGCACACTCCCAATAAAACCACAAAATAATACAACAATCATACAATATTTATTTACCACTATTTACAAATAAAACTTCAAGATTATTTACATTTCGGTGCTCAAGTTACACCTCAATAAATTTTATTTTTGTAAAGTCCAGTATTTTAACTAGAAATATTAAACACATTGAATGTAACCGGAGTAAATGGGCCCTGAATAATACCTTATTTTTCGTTCTTTATTTATAATTAATTTTAATTAAGACACTCTGGAGTATGGTGAGCTCATGATAACCCAGTTTTTTTTGTATGACTACTGTATGCTTTTTACTTAGCATACGCTTACTGCAAACAAAAAAACCCATGTACTCGTAACAATAAAAATTTTAATGCTTGATGGAACGTTAATAAGCTTTCTATACACCTTTAGATTTATATTTAAATACCATAATAAAAGTTAGTTATGCGCATTATTTTCAATACGCAAAATAATGCAAAATACCTTCATAGTTCACTCTCACACATCCCAACAATCTTCATAGTTTATAAAAACAACAAATTCTAAAGCGCTACCTGGAATTTCTTGAAGATCCCTACTCCGTTGACGAAGCGGTTAAGTTGTTTTCGCTCTCGGTTTCGTGGTTCTGCTCTGTTGGCCGCTTCTAGCTATTTGTAGATGGACACCATCTAAGTTGTGCTGCATGCTCTACCTTCACGATGCATCCAAATCCAAATTTATTACACTTCCTTCATAATTGTGTACTTTAGTTTAATTTAATTTAATTTATGTTACTTCACGAGCTTGTTAAGATATATGTTGCATCTCAATAAAATTTAGTCTCGACACTATCCGCGTATCAAATTATGAGGCCGACACAGTACTATTTAAATTAAAAATTTTTATATACTTACAAGCTCGTGGTAAATTTCTGTTCGTAGTCTGAAGCGATGAACGTACTAAGAGAACAAAGTTAAAAAAGAGAGCGATGCTAATTCTTTTAGAGTATTTATACACTTCGAATGTAACCTCTCCAGACCCTCCTAACCGAAACATTTAATTAAACTAATTCGTTCTTCAAAATTTTGGTTCAACCGTTTTCGAAATCTTCGAAATTTAGCGCGTCGTTATTATCTTTTCCGAAAAGCCCGCATTCAAATTTTCCCGTGTTTGTCTGTTATACTACTAACTATATAGACCAATAAGGTATTCAATGACGTCTTGAAACCCCGCCTGTATTAACGCTATTCGTCTCTTATGCATATTCTGTGTTTCCTTCTAACCTTGTTTGAGTGGTAGAAATCGATATTACTGTCCGCGTTTCAAACTAACCCATGTGGACTGAATACGTGCGTTTTGAAGTAAACTGTTATTATGCCTGTCTCATTCCGAAGCATTTCATTGATCGTCTATCCTTTCTGCGCTTTAAGGAAACTTTTAGTTAACATTTACGCGAACCGTCGACCGTTTACCCGATATACTTTAAATTTTGTCTTTTATCTACACAAATAAGGGGAACCTGACATTTCCAAAACCTGCAGGTGTTCAATTAACAAACGTTTTAACACAACATTTCTAGGAGGTTGCGTTTTTCAAGGTATTTTATATTCAACGGCTGTTTATATGTTAGCAAAGCGTTTCACCTTGGTATTATCGATTTTTCATGATTTTATGCGTATTATACGTAATTGCCCGTTCAATTAAACTCAATTAAATTAATTAATAATTTGCATTGGCTTCTACAATTTATTTTCTTTACGAACCTAACTAAATTTTAATCACTACTTGTAAAATTTTATTAATGCTTGTTACTTTAAATTCACTAAATGAAATAAATTTAGCTCGTAAATTCTGGTTGTTTCCTCTATACAAGGTGTTTGAAATTACCTTGTTTATACTTATATTTAGCCCTTTAAAACCACTACAATATATTGCTATGATATCGCTTATACGTTGGTGTGCCCTTAAACTTGCTATGAAATAGCCCTTATCAGGATTTAAGCCCTACGATGGGTGCTATTCTTTTTGCTATGATATCGTTTATACGATTGAGCGTTATTAATATCGATGTGATATCCCTTATTATACGACGATAAAGATTGTTTAATCCTTACTCTTTCTACTGTTTAAATAAAGTTAAATGAATTTAAATAAAGCAATCCAAAGATTACACAATATAATGATTGATAATAATATGTACAATTTTATAAATTCAAAATTTAGCCCTTGAATAGAACATTAACATTTACCAAATTTATGATTTCCTGAAAACCAGCAAAAATATCTTATTAATTACTTTTAAGTACCTTCGAACGTTCTAAGATGCTTTCCCTGTTTTCAAATTCTCAAATAACCTTTTTATTGACTCTTACAGACATAAAATATATAGCAAATATTAAAATTGAAACAGTCTTTAACTAATAAAATATTTAGGATCGCTAACCTGCATTTTTCTTTCCCTGTCACTGGAATTACTTTAGAGTATCTGTGTTCAGCATCCCTTGCTACAATCGTTCTGCTTATTGCTTGTAGTTTTTCTCGAATTCCATGAGTGTCCT
Organism: Platerodrilus igneus; assembly: GCA_036346225.1. Lineage (NCBI taxonomy): Eukaryota > Metazoa > Arthropoda > Insecta > Coleoptera > Lycidae > Platerodrilus > Platerodrilus igneus. Next base: position 4,575,662 of record JARFIW010000932.1, on the reverse strand, counting down.
TACGTTTGTTTAATTGGTCGTATTTTCAGACGTATTTTTATATTTTCCTTTAAGAGGTAATTTTAGAAATATATTTAGATATTTAATTAGAGCAGAGTCAGGATATTGATTTAGATATTGGTTTAGAGCCCTTAATTGTAAAATATTAGAATAAATTTTATTTAATAGTTTAACTTACGTCTATTTGTAGATTGGCTATTATTCGTTGCACAAATTTGGCACTTTCAAATTTTTACTTATACTAAAATAAACTTTTCACTAATTAATACTGTCACGTAAATTTCTACTGCATATTGACGTGATTCGTGTCTTGTTATAGATGAACTAAATATTTTTTCATTCCCCATTAGCCCTCCTATCAATCCTTTAATTGGTGCGCGTCGCGTGTTTATTGATAATTGCCTATTTCTGTAGTACTTTGGTAATTCTCAAATTTCCAGGTTTTAATTGTTGTTCTTACCATCCATTCCACACGTAGACATTCAATATATCATAGCATTTTCTTACAATTTCCAAATATTGCTTTTATGCTGTCACATATTTTATATTTGTCGTTTAAAAGTCCAAAACTTATCGTACAATTAACCGTCTGGTGTTTATTTGCTATTAAAATATATTGGTTTTCTAAACAAGTATACTATTTCTAGTCACGTATTTAATGACGTATTAGAATGCGTTTTCTTATACATGCGTTGATATTTTCGACGAAATTATTAAATATTCAGAATACCAGTTCATCTATCTTTCCCGATAATGTATTTATATCGATGCAATTAGTTGCGTTTAAAACCTTATCTTAAAACATATTACACGACGTACACATTATTATTTTCGCTAAATGGTATCGGATTATTGCAAAATGAGCTTCGTTCTTATGCATTAAATCAAATATACTATATATACAGTGTACTCGCAAATAACTTTTTCTAAAATAGTCGATTATAACTATAATAGATGGAATTATTTGATTTTCTTAAAGTTAAAATTATTTATATCCTACAACCCCTATGACTTAATCTACCCTTAAACTACCCTCTTATCATAGCATTATATAAATATATATATATATATATATATATATATATATTATACTGTCAAGAAGGGGGTGGGCTTATAAAATGTTTAAATAGGGCTTCGAAACGACTTTGCTAGAATGGGGGTATATTTGGTTTTGTTTGAGTATTTCTTTCAGGTATTTTTGGTTTATAAATTAACAACAACTATTCCACGTTTATAAATTTATAAAGCTTTTGAAACTGCATTGCATTCAACAACATATACCGGCCATAGACCAGGCTAAGCTAGTTATAAGTTTGCATTGTATACGTATTTTAATTGTTATGGTTGCACGTATATGAAATTTAATTTGGAGTTAGCGTTTTCAGAACCATTTGAATGTAAAACAAATATCAAAATTGCTTGGTATACTGCACGCTTTTAAAATTTTAAGGAGTTAAGTGATACTCCCGTAAAATTGGTAAATCAATTTCAGTTTGAATATGTTTTAACAATTAAAGATTGGTTATGTAATGACAGGACGTTTACCGAATAAGACATAAATGTCTGTTGCGTACAATTTAAAAGCTGAACCATCAAAGTTTGTTAGCTATTTTCAATATTGTAAAAGTTCAATATACATAAATCACTGGATTACAAACCATCTAGAAAATGAATGTATCTAGAGAAAACAACTGTATTATTAATCAATTATTAATAATTATAAATTACATAGTGTGCGTAGAGATAGTTGTCATGGCAACGGAAACAAAAGAAGACGGTTTTTATTTTATAAGGGACTTCAAATTTATATTACTGAAAAATAGACGTGTTTTTGTACTGTTATGAGTTTTATTACATTTAAAAGTTACGAGAAAGTTTTGAAAGTCAAGTTGTACCTGGAGATAGCAAATAGTAGCAGTTTTACGGCGAATAAAAGTTAATTAAAAGAGGGATTGCTGGTCTGTACCGTTATTGTTTGAAGACGAAAGCATAGTGGAATTGGAGTTATCTGAGTATTTGTATAACATAAAATTTGTAGAAATATTAGTAGTTTATAGTCTGGAGATTACCAGTTGCTCGAGTTACTTATTATTTACAGGAGGTGCCTGCAGTTGGTCACTTGGCTTCAGGACGGCTGGAAGGCGGCGCTTGTATCTGGATTCCAGGTATTAGTATTTAATATCCACGCAGTGCTTTAATCAAATTTATAAAAGTGGAACTAGTGTTTGGGAATACTTTTGGCTTTTAAAATTATTTTGAAAAATCCTTGAATATTTGTTTGGGTGTCTAGTTGAGAGGTGTTTGCTTAGGACGGACCCACCCTAGGTAAATTCCGCCACGTGTTTGACGGCCCTGTAAAATATTTAAGTGCAGCAGCCGTGTAAAATATTTAAAGATAAATTGTGTGGCATAACTCAACAAGGCTCTAAAATAAGACAAGGAGTGACAGATAGAGATATTACGCCTATCACTAATAAGGTAGGATCACAGTATATATAACAGATACAATTATTTGAAGAATGCTTGTGTATTCGGTTGCAATTGTCATAATTGTCCTAAGATAAAAAAAAAAAAAAAAAAAGAAAGATCAATCCTGTAATCATGAATAAACAATACAAAATAGGTGGTAATTGATTATAAAAGGGTTCTCTATAACTCAATATATACCAAAATATAACAGATGGCGCTAACAACGTGAGGCAGAGTAGATTTGTTAGTTGTACGTTGCATATATTCTATTTAAAAGTGAAAATTAATATTTGATTGACGTTTCATATATATTTATTTGACAGTTGTTGAAGGTTTTGAATTTATTGTAGTAGGCTAAGACGTAATTTGATATTCACACTTTGGTCAATTTTAGCGGCGGTAAAACATTAGGTGGGGCTCGAATAGGTAAATAACTTCGCAACAAAATATTTGTTCGCCTAAAGGGGGGGCTCGATAGAGCTGATTCAGATTTGCAGAGGTTGTGTAGCTTAGTGGGGCACATCATTGAAGTTTATTTTGAAAATTAAAGGGACATGTCTGATGAGGAGAGAATCACGAGGTCAGGGAAAGTTTATGGAGTTGAGACTGGTGTGAGAGGGCAACCGGTGGTTAAGACTGTAGCAGCAGGGGATGCTAGGGATGAAGCTGGAGGATATGTGGAGCCGGAGGTGATTATTGTGAATTCAGGGATACATCGGGAGAAAATGAAATTGATAAGGGAAAAGAGAATATGCAGATCCAAGATGTGATGATGGTTTTGTTGGAATTAAAAGGGTCGTTAACTAAGTCGCATGAAGAATTGAGAGGATCATTGTTGGCCGAGGTTAGAAATTCACAAGCGGAAGTTAAGGAAAAATTTGATATGATGGAAATGAAAATTGAAGGAATTAATGTATCAATACAGAGTAGTTTGTGTTCATTTAAGGATGAAGTTCTGAAGGACGTAGAGGATAGAGTCCAGGTTGTAGAAGGAAGGTAACAACAGGTTTAAATGAATTAAGGAAGAGCTGTACATGGTCGAAGTTAGACAGACAGAAAAATTGCAGAATTTAGGTGAAATAGTTCGGATTCAGACGGAGGACAATATTAACTCTAAAAACGAAATTATAGGCAAATTGCGGGCGAGTCAGGAGGTGGCAGAGAAGCTGAGAAGGGATACGACGGTTCTGGGGAATACGGTAAATGGATTGTCTGGTCTTGAAGGGAATGTTAGACAGATGAGAGAACAGTTGGTTGAATTGGAAAGGGGAAGAGTTGTTTGTGATGCAGGATACCAGTATAGGCTAGGAAAGAGACCTTGCCGAAGTTTGAAGGCAGAAAGAATGAGCAGCCGATGGTCTATCTTAGCAAGTTGGACGAGATGGTAGAGAGTGAGCCTGAGAGGGTGAAGATGCAGATGGTGAGCGTGACATTGGGGGGTTGTGCAGAGAAATGGCACTGTATCGTGAGGAGGCAATATAGTTCGTACGAGGAATTTCGAAGGCTATTCATAGAACAATATTGGGGAAACACGCATCAGGCTAATATTCGAACGGATTTAAACACTGGGAACTATAGGTCATACCAAGGATCGAGAGAAAATTATGTGATTGAAAAGTATAACCAGGCGCAGCACCTGATTCCTAAATTAAGAGAAGATGAAATTATATTATTGTTGTCAAGGCATATGGAGGCGGAAATAACTAGGGCCGTAGCGATACAAAACGTTCGGACTTTAAGAGACTTTTTGGAAATGATGCGAAATTATGACGTAGCTAGGACGTTTGAAACGAATAACAGGGAAAATAGTGATAATAGGAATTGGGATAGGAATAGGAATAGCACAGACTACCAGAGGACTGGGGTGCAAGGATACAATTATAGGGAGAATGGACAGGACAACTACAGAAAGCAATATCAGGGAAATCAAAGGAGAACGAATAATAATTGGGAACAACGTTTTAATAGAGACGATAATTATAGGGGGAAAAATGACTGGAACAGGACTGATAGGAATGACAGAGGTTTTGGACAGCAAAGAACGAGTTTTGGACAGAGGTGGCAGAGAGAAAGCGAGCAGAGATCAACGGATCAGGGGGAAATACCGACAGGGATTAGAGACCGAGAACGGGAGACAGATAGAAACTTGACGATCCAACACGTAACAACAAGAGACACGCGACAGAGATCGGAGGATAGGATAGAGAAAGTGGAGGTCCACGATGAACCCACGGTACAAAAAAACGTCGATTTATTAGTGTTAGGAAAATCAGATTTAGGGACACAGCATAGTATTAGTTTAGTAGATAAGTTGTTAGATAATAAGTTTGAAAGAAGGCGGGAGTTACCATTTATTCATATTAGTTTAGGGATTCTGTTTACACGGCATTGATAGATACAGGGTCGCAGTTATCGCTGGTGAGAGAGGAAATAGTTTTGAAACATGCAGAATTATTCAAAGGGAAAATTTGTAGGGTTAAGAGTATTAATTTATGGTCTGCGATTAAGAGGAAGTTAACTACGATAGACAAAGTTGTACAGTATCGATTGTATTAGGAAGTACCAGACTAGGTGAAGTAGAGTTTTGGATAGCAAGAGGATTATATTTAGATTTTATTGTAGGGATAGATGTAATTGAGGAATTTGGACTGGTTATAGATGGTAAAGCACGAATGGTAAAGGTATTAAATTTAGAGAAGAAATGGGTGGTGCCTAAGGATAATTGGGATACTAGGGATGAGATAAATACAGATAGTATAGGATCAGGAAAGACTAAGAATAGAATTTATGATGGAATTGATGAGTTACGGTTATGTAATATATTTGAGAAGGTATTTGATGAGGAACAGATAGGATTAATAGGGTGGATATGAAGGAAATGTTATATGAGGTGTTTAATAGACATGCAGGAGTTTTTAGTAATGAGCCTAGGTTTGCGAAGGAGTATACGCATAAGTTAGAGGTCACAGACGAGGGAAGTTTTCGTACTAGGGTATATCCAATACCATTTGCATTAAGGGGTCGAGTGAAAATGAGATTAAAAGATGTTAAAAGAGGAATTATTGAATCAGCGAGAACACCCTATATCAATCCGGTAGTGGTTGTGCCTAAATCTGATAATTTAGAATTAAGAATATGTTTAGATGCTAGGAGATTGAATGCGATTACTAAACCACAATTTGAACAACCAAAATCACTAGATAATTTGTTATACAAGGTAAGCGAGATGAAAATTTTAGCAAACTGGACTTAAAGAATTCTTTTGGCTAATTCCTTTGCATGAGGAAAGTCGGAAGTATACTGGATTTAGCATTGAAGGGAGATTTATCAGTACAGAGTTGTTCCATTTGGTCTTTCAACGTCATCCGCTGCATTAGTTCGAGCCATGCAGAAGTTATTAGATGAGTACGAAGACTTCTGTACGCACTATGTCGATGATATTTTGATTTTTCTAAGAACGAGTTAGAACATTTAGAACATTTAAGAAAAGTGATCCGAAGGTTAGACGAGGGAGGTTTGAGGTTGAATTCGAAGAAGTGTGAGTTTTTTAAGGACCAGGTAAAGTATTTGGGGTTTGTCGTTGGCAGCGAAGGAATTAGAATTTGTGAAAAACGCTTGGACGAGTTGAAGAATTTGAAACAGCCAAGAAATTTGAAAGGTTTAAGAGGATTTTTAGGTGTATTAAATTATTATCGTCGATTCATACCAAAATATTCGGAGTTGTGCATTCCATTGTTGGAGTTGTTAAAAAAAAACGAAACGATAGAAAATTGGTGAAAAATTGCATAAATCTGTGTGAGACGTGTTTGTTAGGAAAGGATAAGAATGTGGTGTTGCAGAATCAAGTTAGATGTATAAGAGCGGAAGGTCCATTAGATATTGTGGCAATGGATTACTTGAGTAATTTGATACCGAGTAGGAACGGATATCAGCATATTTTAGTTGTAGTTGATATTTTTACAAAGTTTGTGCAGCTTTATCCAGCGAGGAGATGTAATTCTAGGCATGTATTGAGTTCTGTAAGAAAGTTTGTAGAACGAATAGGTAAGATGAATAGGGTATTGTTGGACAATGCAACGTATTTTCGTAATCGAAGGGTTGAAAGTAAATTAAGGAAGGATGGAATAAAGATGACATTCTGTAGTATCAGACATCCTCAAGGAAATCCGTGTGAAAGATATATTCGAGAAGTAATAAAGTTTTTGAGGTTAATAACGCAGGAACAACATGATCGGTGGGTAAGGTATTTACCGCAAATAGAAGAATATATTAATTTTGTACCAAGTTCAGTGACAGGAATGTGTCCTGTGACATTGATGTAGAAGGTGATTTCAGCAAGACCGTGGAGAGCTGAACAAAAAGTGGAGGATATAACGGAGTTGTTGCATAAAGCCAAACAACAAGTCGAAACGATACAAAGAAGGAGTTGGAGAAACGTAACAAGAAAATCAAGAAGCAAGTGGTTTTTCAGTTGGGGATCTTGTTATTGTTAAAAGATTGAGAATGTCAAATTGGGAAAGAAAAATTTGTGCCAAGTTGTTATTTCCATACGAAGGTCCTTATCGAGTGAGAAGAATTTTTGCAGAAGGAATACTTACGAATTGGAGAATGACAGGGTGAATGTCGGGGACGTTTTCATATAGAAAATTTGTATCCATATTTCCATGTGGAAAGTAAAGTATCGCAAGAATAAAATTAACACTGTAAATAATACTAACGAGCTTAGAACTATACAGAATATACAGAAACTAACACTTAATCCTCATACATAAAGAAAAAAAACTTTAGTGATTTTAACTAAAATTTAAAATTTCTCAACCATTAAAAGAATTACTTATATCCAGGAAGCAAATTTTCATTTTATTTAAAATCAGTGGGGCCTTATATACTGTCAAGAAGGGGTGGGCTTATAAAATGTTTAAATAGGGCTTCGAAACGACTTTGCTAGAATGGGGTATATTTGGTTTTGTTTGAGTATTTCTTTCAGGTATTTTTGGTTTATAAATTAACAACAACTATTCCACGTTTATAAATTTATAAAGCTTTTGAAACTGCATTGCATTCAACAACATATACCGGCCATAGACCAGGCTAAGCTAGTTATAAGTTTGCATTGTATACGTATTTTAATTGTTATGGTTGCACGTATATGAAATTTAATTTGGAGTTAGCGTTTTCAGAACCATTTGAATGTAAAACAAATATCAAAATTGCTTGGTATACTGCACGCTTTTAAAATTTTAAGGAGTTAAGTGATACTCCCGTAAAATTGGTAAATCAATTTCAGTTTGAATATGTTTTAACAATTAAAGATTGGTTATGTAATGACAGGACGTTTACCGAATAAGACATAAATGTCTGTTGCGTACAATTTAAAAGCTGAACCATCAAAGTTTGTTAGCTATTTTCAATATTGTAAAAGTTCAATATACATAAATCACTGGATTACAAACCATCTAGAAAATGAATGTATCTAGAGAAAACAACTGTATTATTAATCAATTATTAATAATTATAAATTACATAGTGTGCGTAGAGATAGTTGTCATGGCAACGGAAACAAAAGAAGACGGTTTTATTTTATAAGGGACTTCAAATTTATATTACTGAAAAATAGACGTGTTTTGTACTGTTATGAGTTTTATTACATTTAAAAGTTACGAGAAAGTTTTGAAAGTCAAGTTGTACCTGGAGATAGCAAATAGTAGCAGTTTTACGGCGAATAAAAGTTAATTAAAAGAGGGATTGCTGGTCTGTACCGTTATTGTTTGAAGACGAAAGCATAGTGGAATTGGAGTTATCTGAGTATTTGTATAACATAAAATTTGTAGAAATATTAGTAGTTTATAGTCTGGAGATTACCAGTTGCTCGAGTTACTTATTATTTACAGGAGGTGCCTGCAGTTGGTCACTTGGCTTCAGGACGGCTGGAAGGCGGCGCTTGTATCTGGATTCCAGGTATTAGTATTTAATATCCACGCAGTGCTTTAATCAAATTTATAAAAGTGGAACTAGTGTTTGGGAATACTTTTGGCTTTTAAAATTATTTTGAAAAATCCTTGAATATTTGTTTGGGTGTCTAGTTGAGAGGTGTTTGCTTAGGACGGACCCACCCTAGGTAAATTCCGCCACGTGTTTGACGGCCCTGTAAAATATTTAAGTGCAGCAGCCGTGTAAAATATTTAAAGATAAATTGTGTGGCATAACTCAACAAGGCTCTAAAATAAGACAAGGAGTGACAGATAGAGATATTACGCCTATCACTAATAAGGTAGGATCACAGTATATATAACAGATACAATTATTTGAAGAATGCTTGTGTATTCGGTTGCAATTGTCATAATTGTCCTAAGATAAAAAAAAAAAAAAAAAAGAAAGATCAATCCTGTAATCATGAATAAACAATACAAAATAGGTGGTAATTGATTATAAAAGGGTTCTCTATAACTCAATATATACCAAAATATAACAATATATATACAGTTCCCAAAAGCAAACCTGAGTCCCGAAAAATATGCGAAATAAAACGCGTCATCAACATATGTTGCAGATTAGAGAACTGATCAAGTTGTACATTGCGAGACAAATTAATTTTTCTAATATTCAGTGACGGGTAAATTTATAATCGAAACGATGGTTAAAAACGTAAAAATTTGTAATTGGCAGTAACGTACTTTTTGCGCGTAATACGTAATTAGTTAATTAATATCTACGATGTTTTGTTCATAACTACTAATATTTTTCCGATGTCTCTCAGCACTTCATTTGACTCTTTTTTCAAATTTTTCATGGATAACTTTGTCTTTTAGTTTTTCAAAGTCAAAGTGCCGTTTTTGTTTCTTCTTTTTAAATTCTTAAATTTAAGCGCGGCCTTCATAATTACGATGTTGTGGTTAGTGTCTATATCTCTGCGTAACTTATACAGTCTTTTACTTGACTTCTAAACCGTTGCCTAACAAGAATGTAATCTATTTGATATTTTTTATATCTCCTGGTACTTCCATGTGTATAGTTTTATAGCATGATGACGAAACAGTGTGTTTGTGATGGTTAAATATTTTTTGTCGCAAAATTCCACCAGTCTATTACCCCTGTAGTTTCTCGTACTTAAACCAAATAAACCTACTACGGCTCCTTTCCTACCCTCACCTACGACTGCATTAAAATCCCTTGTAATTATTAAATTTTCATGACCTTTTACGCATCTTAGTATGTCTTCGATATCCTTGTAGATCGCATCTACCTCTTCCTCACAGTAGCTAAAGGTGGACATGTATACTTGTATTTTTACTGTATTTACTGGTATTGATTCTAATCCAACCATGAGTACTCTTTCGTTCTTTTGTAAGTAGTTTTCTACGCAGTGCCCTATCTTTTTCTCGTAACTATCCCCACTCCCGAATTTCCTTCCTGTGATCCTGTGTGAATTACCCTAAAGTCTCGGCTTCAAAAATCCCCCGTCTCCGACCACCGAACTTCGCTAATCCCTACTATATCTAATGCTAACCTATCCATTTAAAATTTCAGAATATTAAATATTAGTAAATTTTAATTCTTCTATTATCATTATTGCTTATCTTGGATCACAAATAGTGATCCCATTGTATTTATTAGTTGTAGATTTTTTATTAGGTGCAGTCCCTCTTAGTGGTAACCACTATTGAATGCTCTCAGGATGTTTGCTTTGTTGTCCTAAGCATAAGGGTTTCTACCTCTTTCCTTCTGTGTTGTTCTATTTAGAATGTAGAGTACCAGAGACATTGGAGCACTTGTTATTTCAATTTAGAAGTTACTCAAGCAGGCAACTTAGTTCTGGCCCAAACTCAAAATAGCAGTCTCTTTATTGTTCATAATATATGACAGCTTTTCACCGCAGAATATTTTCTTTACTCCGTATTTATTTACGATCATGTCTCCAAACACCATTGGTTGAATTACAGCAAATGACCCATTGGTTTATTATTGAATGAAGGATATGTTTTAAATCTTTGGACTTTAGGAAGAGCACAAACTTTTGTAAATAATAGAGAAATTAACAATAGAACGTTTTTTACGTTGCATGTTTTCCAAGACTCATTAGAAACCAAATTTTCACACAAAACGTTCGTTAACAAGAACTTGAATATTGATTTCTTACGAGCATCCCTTTCTTAAAGAAACGCAAAGAAGAGAAAGCAAACGCACAAAAGACACAAATTAGCGTAAATAATTTCCATTTTGCAATCGATATACTACGCAGTTTAAGGTTTTCCACCCTTGCTAACTTTAATGCTATACCATTTTTATGTAAACTCTGAAAGTGCTTTTTTATAACTTGTTTGACATGTAGGGATTTTGTTTCGTATATCGATCGTTGAAAACCCTTAAAAGCTTCTGTTTTTCTTGGGGGAAAAATATTAGTGAGGACTTGTAGTTACGAAGATGCTGTAAAATTCAAGGATTTAGTGCACTTTGTATTGCCCACGTTCTGCAACTGTCATATTTGGCATTTTTAACCTATAAATCAGTTGACAATTCGATTTTAAACTTTATAATTTCGTTTGAACAAAATTTAACAAAGTGTGTAAAAATGGAAGTTTTGACTAAAGGTAAAAAGTGTTGTGTTTTTTTATTATTTTCAATACAATTTAGCCCCGCAGCAATGTGTGGAAAAACTTAGTCGTTATTTGGAGATAAAGCACCCTTTAAAACTATGGTTCACAGATAGTTCACAGAATACAAGCGAGCAAGTCCAACGTTTGATTACGTTTGCAAAGGTCGTCTATGCTCTCTGTTGTCACGAAGAATATCAATTCTATGTATTGGCATGATTTTAGCAGATCGGCATGTGACATATTGGAAATAGAGGCATCGTTAGACCTGGCGGTGAAACAAAGACATACAATTGTGCACTATCAGTTTGCAACATCCCTTTGAAATGTTTATAACCATATATCATTTTAATAGTTTCTGTATTAGTAAATCCCAGCAATAGGGTTAGGGTTATTTCCTTTAAGCAATATAATTTTTAGTTTACGTGCATTCTTGAGCTAAAGAAGGATTATAATTGTATCTTACATTGTTTATACTCAAAGGTTGTCAAATTAATTATGGCGCGTTACCGACCACAAAAGAGAGCCGAAGTGACAGATGGTAAACGGCGATAGAAGATAAAGTGCAACCCCAGCATAGCTCGGACAAAACCACTGCAGTAGGTACGAGAGCGGTCGTAGGTTTATTGTTTATTGTTTACATGGTTAGCTTGTAACGGCTTAAGTTCAGTTACTGTTTACGATAAAAATGTTTGCTAAAGGCAACTACTGATTAATCGCGTTGAATTTCGATTATTTCAGCTATTTAAAGCATCAATACCAGTTACTGTAATAAGACCTTATCTGCAGGGATTTCGTGGGTTCTTTGATGTATTCCTGTAATTGCTACTTAGACCCTTGCTACGAATGAAAAGTGAATTACTTCTAACTTAGCATAAGTTGTCAAAAAAAAGAAACAATTCAAATTAACTATCATGTTCACTAGATCATTATAAAAAAATTTGCCAGTGTATCCGGCTATCTCAAGTTACATGTTGAAAATAATATATGTACAAATATTTGTATTTAGTAAATAAATATTTAGTCACTTCTTAGGATATCATAAAAAAATCATTTACTTGAACAAGAATGGAGTAAATAAAATGAGCCCATTTCTAACAATAACTTGTTAGTTATAAATTAAAATTAATAATATGATATTATTGGAATAAATTAAATCAACCTCAAAGCTGAAGGCTTCTAATTTAGTAGAGTAAATCATCTGTTCAGTTTTAAATTAAATGCATAAAAATAAATACCTGTTGGCAGGTGAACTATTAATAGATAGCCAGAGCAGAAGGTCAACCACCTTGACGACAGATTATTGTTAGTTCTTGCGCGAACACATTAATTATTGCTGATAACCTTGACCCGTGTAGTCAACCACCTTGGAAAGCTTACTGTAAATTAACAATAATTTAAATGGGAACAAATAAAACATAAATGAACATTATGTATTAAATAAAACGCCAATTCGAGGTTTCTAAACGGCTTCCTGAATAGTTGGCATATGGAAATGAAGTTCCATTTCTTTTTGTACCAATCTGCCTTAGTGAAAATATCCCCTAAGCTACTTGCAAAGGCAAGTATCCGAATCCAAATTACTAGAAACAGCTTTCCAGTTGCCGGACTTGGATAAATCACACAGGCAGCCGAATCAAACCATCGGTCGCGTAAATAAATTAAATAATCACATTTCAATGTTAGCTGACCTTGCCATAAGTGCTGTAATATAAAATGCAGGTAAACAAATAAATAATAATAAAATTCCACATACCCCTATCTATCTACCCAGAATATAATTTACTATCAAATATAGGAAATATTTGATATTCTGGTAATGGCGTCGCCACAAAGAAAATGATACTCAACCCATCGTTAAAGGTGCTTACAACAGGAAAAAAGAAGAAGAGAGGCTACCCTTACCTAACTTATGGCGCAGAGTACCAAAACACATAACTACCTACTACAACTTGTAATTATGACAGAGAAAACCTGTCTTTGTCTAACATAATACGAAAGCCTTGTGTGTTTAAAGTTGCCTAACTAACATATTCTTTTAATATAATGCATATATGGTTGACTAACCAAAGAATTTGCGACGGTGCAACTGACCCGTTACAAGCTAACAAGTGCTCCGATGTCTCTGGTGCCCTACATACTAGATAGAACAACACAAAAGGAAAGAGGTAGAAACCCTTATGCTTGGAACAACAAAACAAACACCCTGAGAACATTCAATAGTGGTTACCACTAAGAGGGACTGCACCTAATAAAAAAAGCAACAACTAATAAATACAATGGGATCACTATTTGTGATTTAACATAAGCAATAATGATATTAGAACAATTAAAATTTACTAATATTTAATACTCTGAAATTTTAAATGGATGGTTAGCATTAGATATAGTAGAGATTAGCGAAGTTCGATGGTTGAAGACGGGGGATTTTTGGAGCGGCGACTTTAGGGTTATTCACAGAGGATCAGAGGAAAGAAATTCGGGTGTGGGGATAGTTATGAGAAAAAGATAGGGCACTGCGTAGAAAACTATTTACAAAAGAACGAAAGAGTACTCATGGTTAGGTTAGAATCAATACCAGTAAATACAGTAATAATACAAGTATACATGTCCACCTCTAGCTACTGTGAGGAAGAGGGAAAAGTGATCTACAAGGATATCGAATACATACTAAGATGCGTGAAAGGTCATGAAAATTTAATAACTACAGGAGTCGTAGGTGAGGGTAGGAACGGAGCCGTAGTAGGTTTATTTGATTTAAGCACGAGAAACAACAGGGGTACTAGCCTGGTAGAATTTTGCAACAAAAAATATTAAACCATTACAAACACACTGTTCCATCATCATACTAGAAAACGATACACATGGAAGTACCAGGAGATTAAGGAAAATATCAAATAGATTACATTCTTGTTAGACAACGGTTTAGAAATCAAGTAAAAGAGTGTAGAAGTTACGCAGAAGCAGATATAGACACTAACCACAACATCGTAATTATGAAGGCGGCGCTTAAATTTAAGAATTCAAAAAGAACGAACAAAAAACGGCACTTTGACTTTGAAAAACTAAAAGACAAAAATATCCATGAAAAAATTGATAAAAGAGTCAAACGAAATGCTGAGAGACATCGGAAAAATTTCTGATACTAAGGAAGTAGAAACAGACTGGAATAACATCAAATCCAGCATAGATATGGCTGCCAGAGATATGCTGTGGTATACATAAAAAGAAAATAAGAAACCATGGATAACAAAGGATATCCTGAATTTAACAGAAAAAAAACGAAAATGCAGAAACAGACCAGACAAAGCCAAAAAACAAACATACTAAGCCATAAAATGGGAAATTATTCACACATGCAGGAAGCTACAGAACAATGAATTGATGAAAAGTGCAAAGAGATACAAAATACGATGGAAAAAGGAAAGACAGACGAAGCATACAAACTAATTAGAACAAATTTTAGGGATATAAGAAGTTTTGGGTGCGGTAGGATTGAACGAGCGCACGTCGGAGAGCGTTCTGTGCCTGCTTCCGGTTGGCCTGGTGTATGGAACGCACCTTATTACCCATACGTAGATTATTTGACTAGTACAATGAATTATAGTGGCGTGCCCCAGGTACGCGACGGACAGCATTACTGTCGGAGAATACGCAGGCACTGGGGAGCCCAGCGTGTTGTAGTATTAGCAGACTATGGAGAGCGCCGCTCGTCGAAGGTTTTACAGGCTATGGCAGCACTGTAAGAGGATTCCATAGGCTATGGTGAGCATTAACAAATGTATTTCGAAGAATTTGAAATTATATTTATACACTTCCATATCCTATACTTTCTGTGTTGAAAAAGGTTAATGATGTCTTTAACCAATGGAATTGTGTATTTCGATTTTCCAGTGTAAAAGAATCTCCAAATTTAGTTTGACCAATGAGCGTGCTGATTTTTGGGTACCACAAAAATGAGTTGGAAATTCTCACGATTCTTAGTTTGTTCTGTTTTCAGCTCGTGTACTTTGATATCGTCAACTGCAATTCTCTAGTCTGTACTGTGTTTAGCTCGAGCGCGGTGATATAGTAAACATTTCCCCCCACTAAAGAGTGTAGCGTAGCTTGGTTGATGCGGGGTGGTGGTGGTCTAGTGGGTGCTAGTCGTATATCTTAGGAGTGTATCTTCACGTCTCCCCGTTCCATCCGGACCCAGTAGATGTTGGGTCTGACTTTTTAATAGATTGGGTGAAGTCCAACTATTTGGTTTCGAATCGATTTTTGGTGGAGGGATGGTTTCTAACCATGACCATGTCCCCGGGCAAAAACAGAGTGGGATCCTCGTCTTGGGCATATTTTTCCCTGAAGCGGCGCTCGCGATCCTGAATCTCTAGGACGAGGCACAGTAGGGCTTCTCCTTGATTGTCCACTGGCGGTTGGTGTTGGTCTCCTGGATGGGGTAGTTCATATCCCAGTAGGGCATAATTGGGTATAGTTCTCGTAGCTGCGTTCTTCCTGGTGCGGAAGAAATACATAATCTCGAGAAGTTTCCGGTCCCAAGATCGTGCGTCGTGTTGGGCTGTGAAGGCTCGCAAAGCTTTCTTGATTTCCTGGTTCCGGCGTTCTACTGGTTTTGCTTGTGGGTGGAAGAATGGTGTTAGTCCAGTGGTGACAACCCCATTGATCCAGTGTTTGGTCCCATCGTCGAGATACGTATTGGGACTAGTTGTCGGTGAGGATCGCTCTTGGATACCCATACCGGAAGATGACCTCGTTTTTAAGTAGGTTGATGACAGTAGCTGACTTGGTGTCAGACGTCGGGAAAGTTTCGACCCATCTGCTAAACAAGTCGGTTACGATCAGTATAAACCGATTGTTTTGACGTGAAGTGATGTATGGTCCCATGGTGTCGACGGATATGACCTCCTACGGTCGGGTGGGTAGAAGTGGTCGGAGGGTTGCTTTCTGTTGATACGGTCCCCTTTTGTAGCAGGGCAGGTCCAACATCGGTTTACATATTGTCTTGCCGCGTCACCGACCTTCGGCCAGAAGTATCTTTCGCCGAGGACGCGGTGAGTTTCGTCGGTGACGCGGTAAGCTTCGTTGGTGCCTGGATATTCAGCTAGGCCGTGGAAAGAGTGCAAGACGTCGATTTGTGCATCGGGGGGACACAAGGAGCCGGTTCTGGGTAGGGTTGCATCGCTAGAGGTATCTACGACTACAAAGTCTTGTAGGATTTTCTTCTTGTGTGGGTTTTGGGGACCTCTTTGTTGTACGAGGAGCCATTCTTGGGTCATTCCCTCCAATTACGTCGCTGTCACATTGTGCAGTTTGTACCCGTTCGGGCAGGTCCACTAGAGCTATTGCCTGTGGATTGCTTGGGTTGTGATGGTGGCCTGTTGGCGGAGACGGATGTCGTCTTTCGGTTCCAGTGGAGCGTCTGACGGTTGCGTGTTCCAAAGTGTACAGATCCTCGCTTGTGATCCATGACTGCTCTTTAGCGTTGGAGCAAGAATTTCTCCAAGATGACATGCTCTGCTAGATTAGCCAGTACCAGGAAAGTTTCATGGTGTGTCACTTTTCCGAGGGTAAATGGTGTGTGGAACTTGCCTTTGATTGCCATTTCAGTTTCTGCTTCGGCTAGATAGGCGGAGGCATGATAGGGTTCTGCCAATGAACCTGAGGGTATTCGATCCTCCCTAATCATGCACGTTGATGCTCCTGTATCTAGTAGTGCGTTGAAGATTATCTTCTGTATTGTGACGGGGATCCTTGGTAGTAGGTCATCGTGGGTAATGTTTAGTTGCGCCAGTTCGTTTCGCCCGGCCGGGCGGTGTGCTGGCTGAGCTCGGCCGCAGTGTCGTTTCCCGAGTTTCTGGTTGGACAGTTTCGGTGCCAGTGTCTTTAAAGGCAGAAGCGGCACCTTGGTAGTTGTTCTGCTGTGGGTGGACGTCTGGCAGCTGGTGTGGGGTTGATCGTCTTTCTTCGATTTTTGTGAGGCGAGAGACCATTTCCCATACTATTGTCGGCATGTGACACTGAATTGGATTCCTCAGTGTCGGCAGGAGAAGGTCCGTGACCAGCTCCATGTCCCGGTTGATGTCTAGTTTTAGGCGGTGATCTTGCTTCGCCCTAGTGCCGAGGAAGGTGGCTACTGATTGAAACCCCATCTGCTTCTGTCCATAGTACTCGGAAGTTATTTTGGCTCTGATGGTTGGACTGTCGTACTTGTCCAGGAAGAACTTTTGAATTCATTGTAGGTGGGTTGAAATATCTTGTAGACTCTTCACCATGTGGCTGCTTGGCCTCCGAATTGAGCGGTTGTTGTAGGTACATTTGAATCCATCGCTTCCATCTGTTGGAGGAATTCTGCGGGATCCACCAGAAGGGTGCCAGAGAATGTAAGCTTTCCTACTTTGGAGGTCGCTGTGGCGACGTGGTATAGGTCTTTCACAAGCGCCTGGTGATCATATTGCTGGTTTGTTGTGTTTGTTTAGTGCCACTGGGTTGTTGCAGTACCAGAACTGTTGGTGGTTGTGTGACCTCCTGGGTTAGAGGCGGCTGGTTGGTGTCCAGCTGGACGTGTGATTTCTCGGCTAGGACAGCCCTACTTTGGACTGTATGCACAACTTATCTCGTCCAGTAACCCCGGCCCAGGAAGTATTTATTTAACTTGCGCAAATTTGTTTGCTTTGTAAAAACGAATAAGGTAAACGCTGTCTTGGTATCATAAGAGCCGGAGCAATAAAACTACTGATGGATGTGTGTTCGATTTTTTTGGGAATATTGGAGGAAGGTCATACTTTTGCGATTAAGAAGTTTTCTGTACATTAGTTCAAAAAAATTGAAGTTTAATGTTTCTAACGATAAGAACTACAGCCTCACTGCAAAAATTTGTTCCAGTCCAGAATTATTACGTACTCCATTAACCATAACCCCAAAATCGATAGAAACTTGTATGTTTATTAATCACTAAATATTTCTTACTTTTCCAGTGATAGTAAAAATCTTTCTGCCGTTTTATCTTACCCTAATAACTAACAACGG
Source organism: Platerodrilus igneus (assembly GCA_036346225.1). NCBI lineage: Eukaryota > Metazoa > Arthropoda > Insecta > Coleoptera > Lycidae > Platerodrilus > Platerodrilus igneus. The sequence continues at coordinate 4,557,573 of JARFIW010000932.1, read as the reverse complement.
TCTTTGTTTCAGGTATTTGGTGACAACTGTAAAATTTGGACGGAATGGAGTTGAACACAATTACGGAATACCAAAATTAACAAGAACAGAACTGAAACACTTTGAAAAGACTTTACTTAGTCTGCGAAAAAGTGAAAAGAAGGTTTTAAAGATTGTTGAAAATTTAAAAGTCAGCCCTAAAGCTAAAGAAGAAACACAACTTCAGCTAAGCCCATACTCCTCAGAACCTAACCCAATTTGTAGTTAGACTATAACATATCAAAGTAAAAATTTTTGAACTTTCTTGTTCTACAAAACAAAACCTGTTGCTTTTAATATAAATCCATGTAACCATACTACGAATTTTATTATTAATAAATTAGTTTGACCTAATTAGTTTGATTGATTTAGTCGATTTATTAATTTGATTCATTAATATATTTTAATCAAATTATTATTTTAACGACCTTTAATTTTTTAATTAATTTAATTGATTGGATTGATTGGATTGAGTTAATTGATTTAATTATCCCAATCAATCCTGTTAATTTAATTAATCCAATTAGTATAATTAATCAAATTAATTAAACTAACAACTAATTTTAATAATGTAATTAATTTCATTAATCTAATTAATTAATTAACAAATAAGGTCGTTACATTTAACTTGTAAATGACGTAAACGTAATCCTTTATAGACAAAGCCGTTCTTTTAATTAGTTACTAATTACTTGATCATGTCACGTACAATTAAATCATACTGAAATTTGCGTGTTTTTCTAGTAATATTTTAGTATAAGTTCCTAGAGAGGGTAATACCAGGATACTAGAAATCTTGGTTAGAAGTGGTCAAAGAAAAAGCATTTGCAATAGCTCTTACTATTGTTGCGATGTTGTTTCATTGCGTGCCACAAATATTTTTAGCGGAAGATTCAAATATTTGCGAAAGCAGTATAAATCTGAGAAGCACTTAGCAGAAAAAACAATTAAAATTCAAATTTAGGTTATCGGCGATTTGCAAAAACCTTTTCCATCCTTGTTAGTGCTTAATGATACGCAACTTGAACGTTTAAATTGCAAAAATTAAGTCAAATTTAATTTTAATACTCGGTACTGTTTATTTTGGCGAAAACTATATTACAAGTGCTTGTTTTCGCCGGTTAATACGTTAAATTGAATTCCCTAAACTAAAATTGTACAATTCGTCTTTATAAATTGGTTGTTTCTGATTATTCTCTCAAATCCCACTATGTACCGCCTAATTCGCTTTCTTAATTTGGTGTTCTAGTAACCTTCGCATTTATCAGCTAGTCGAAATCAGGTGGCGCCCAACATTACCACCGGAGGATGACGTTTTAATCACCTGCAAGTACTTACTCTGCCGCTCCTTTTGCGTTACTCGGCAATATTTACCTTGTTCACAATCAAGTTAATGATAATTTTCCTGGTGGGGTACTTCACCGAGCTTCTCTTTAAAATATCTACCTAATTAGTCAACAATTTTGGAAGAGTCTTAGGATGTTTAGTACTCTGTAAGACACAAAGGACCATCGCGGGCCGTAAAAGAAACGGAACTGAAGAGAGAGGCTTTGCAGCATAGTATCTGCAGTAGCAGAAGCTCACAAATAGTATTTTTAAAAAAAATACAATGATATAAAGGTATCAGTGAAAATGTAGAAAAGTATATGATTGCGTAAGTCGATCTTCATTAGACTCTACTATAAAACGCGGTCCAAAATCTATATAAATTTGTTTATCATATGCAAGCCTTGGTCTACCTCTACCATTTTTAGTCATCATATTTCCCTATAATATTGTATGTCTCAAGACATATACAATCACTCTTTTTATCCTTTTCTTTACATTTCGCCACAAAGATCTTCTCACCAATGCGCCACAATAGCTCCTTATTTAAAACCCGGTTTAGAATTTGTCTGTAACACCACATTTCGAAAGTCTCTATTCTCTTTCTTTCAGCACTGCCTATAGGTCACGTTTCACTTCAGAAATGTTTTCCTAATACTTAAATCAGAAATGCTGATATTCGCTGCTTTACCTGATTTTCACGACTGCACTTCATCATCTTTGTTTTATTTTTATTAATGTTCTTCCTATAATCATTTTTCAAAACAGATCCCATGCCCTGCAACAAATCCTCTAGATTCCCTTGTAACTCTGATAAAATGACAATGTCATTTGCAAACCATGTCTTAATTTCATCTCCTAGAACATTAAGACTTTTCCCAATTTTTATTTGATTTCTTTCATTACATGTTCTACGAACAAATTAAACAGTAGGAGATAGACTGCAACCCTGCCCACTCCCTTCTGAACTAGTGCCTGCTTTTCGTGTTCTTCGACTTTCATCACTGCAGTCTGCTTTATGTACAAATTGTGGATAACCCTTCATTTTCTGTATTTTACTCCACACATCTTCATAATATCGAAGAGTTTGTTCCGTGGAAAATATTTTCTAATTCCATAAAGATCTAAAAATAATGCTTGTTTTTCCTAATCTTGTCCTCCAACATAAGTCCTAGACTCAATTTGGCCTCGCGTGTTCCAACATTTCTTCGAAAGTCAAACTGGCTTCACCCTATTCTCTTTGTGTCCACTTGTAAACGATTTTGGTTAAAATGGTTCGATAGTTTCACATCAGTCAGCTCCTATTTTCTTTAGCATGGAAATAACCACATTATTTTTGAAATCCGAGGGTACTTCACCTGTCTCATACATCTTATCAGATTTTACGATTTGTTCTAGTTGTATTGCCCATGGCAGTTAGCAAACTCGATGGTTTTTTATCAATTTCAAGTACCTTATTTTTTAATACCCTACCGGACTCAAACCTAGGTATCCTGTCACCCTTCTTATCCGCATCGACTGCCTCGTCACTCTCAAGTACTTGAACACGTTCTCTTATTTATAAAGTCTTATGGGTTCCTTCCATTTATCAACCTTTTCTACATTGCCTGAAAGTGTCTTCCCATTTTAATTCCTTATATTTGTACAAATGTTTTTCTTCTCTCTCCAAACATTTCTTTTCATTTTTTGTAAGCCACATCTACCTTTCCCACATACAGATTTAAATATCTTTCTATTGCAACCATTCTTCTTTTGCAAACTTGTATTTCTTATTGATCTCATTCTGGAAGCTTCTATACTTCTTTTTACCTGTCTTGTCCTTTGCATTCTTAAAATTTTTGGTAATATATCAAATCCAGGATCTCTTGTGTTACCCATGAATTCTTTTGACCCTTGCCTTTTTCCTAGTTTTTCATCTGCTGCCCTGGTAATTTAATCTTTCAGCACTGGCCATTCCTTCTATAGTGTACTCCTTTTGCTCTTTTCAACTACTCCATGCTCAACATTCTCTACGAAACTCTCGCTCACTTCATGATACTTTAACTTGTCAGGTCCCTCTATTTGACTTTTCGCTTCTTTTAAGTTTTTTTTTAGTTTCAGCCTGCATTGCATTGCCAGCAAATTATGGTCAGTCTACATCACGGATATATCTGACAGTCACAAACTTGGTTGATGAACATCTGAAAAGTGATTATGTAGTCTTTCTGGTATTTACCAATGTTTCCAAGCCTCACCTATGTAAATGGTCATTTATCGCGTCTCTTAAACTAAGTGTTGGTAAGGACTAGATTATGTTCTATACAAAATTCTACAAGTCGGCTTCCCTGTTCATTCCTTGCACCCAGGCCATGTTCACCTACTGTTTTATCGTATTTTCCGATTCCTACGACTGTATTCTAATCTCCCATTACAATCAAATTCTTACCTCCCTTAATGTACTACATGATTTCTTCTATCTATTCATATATATGCTCAATCTCTGCATCGTTTGCGTAGCTGATAGATACATAGACCTGTACTATTGTGGTGGGTTGCGTCTTTGTTTATATCCTGACAACTACAATTCTTTCGTTATGGTGTTGATAATAGCTACTCCGGAAAGTCCGCTGTTGAACTTCGTGTTAACAATTCTGTAATTTTCTGACCAAAATCCTGCTCTTCTTACCAGCGTACTGCACTAATCCTAACTACATCTAACTTCAGCCTGTCCATTTCTGTTTTGAAGTTTTCTAATCTACTACCATTCAAACTTCTGACGTTCCACGCTCCACGTTCCACTCGTAGAACGTTATATTTATCCTTTGCGATGATTTTCTCACGAGTAGTTTCTGCGCGGAGATCCGATTGGGGAACTATTTCATCCGCAATATTTTACCCAGGAGGATGCCATCAACAACAAACTATTGTCTTCGGAAAAGATAACAACAGTTTCCCCTTGCCTTCAGCCGTGGAAGAATACGAACAAGGTTAAGCACTCTTGGGTGATATTACAAACAAAAGTCAATCAATTATCCAAACTGTCTCCATGTAACTACTGAAGGCCTGTTGCACCTTTTTCAGGAACCATTTGTTAGTGTGATCTCTCCGTAGATACCCTTTCGATATGGTTGCATCTCCAGCTAAACAATCGGTTTCTCTGAAACACGCAAGTTCTTTTACCTCGATATTATGTCCATTCTTAATACGTCACATATAACTAACCATTAGGACTCTAAACCTATAAACAAAACTTTTCTACGAAGGTTATTTTTAAAATTATGTGTGTGAAATAGCGTATGCAGATTCTTTTTTTATAATATTTTTCCAAACATTTCGGATTCAAACGTTTAATAAGATTAAAATAAAAATAAAATCAATTTTTTAACACATATTTTGAGAAAATAATGGATATTTTCCAACTTAGATTAACGCAGATGTAACGCATTGCATTACACTTGCTATAAATTAAATGGGAAAAATTAGTAAATGTTAATGGACAGACTAAAGGTATTGATGCACTCTGTGTAGTACATTTCATGTATATCTAACATTAATTAAGAATGATATTTTAATTCTTTTTTTCTAGAAAATATAATTTCAATTAGGGCAGTATAATTAAAGCAATAAAAAATTTAATTTTCTTAAAATAAATTGGTACTATTTAATACAATATTAAAATAACGCATTAGTCATTTAATAGCATAGGTGTTGAGACAATAAAAACCGCCGAAATGTAATAAATATGTAATACATCCAGGGCGTCATGCAATAAACTTAAACTACGAAATTAGAAAATTATTTATGGTAAAATACATATTAAGACGGAATTCAGATTTATAAATTATTTTAAAACCACAAACAGGGAAACAGATTTCAATGCTATGCATTTTTTGCATAAAATTAAGAATACTTTAGTTATCGGTCATTAGAAATAATTCCATTTAATTAATTCACTGAAACTATTACAGATATAATTTAGAATGTAGTAATTACTTAAAACCCAGACGATTTATTAATGAAATTCACAAATATTAAACTTCGAACCAAACATCAACAAAAATATAGTGTTAGTGTGTTAACCCAGTTATAGAACGAAAAATTAAGCACGAAGTATAAACCACTGTAAGTTACGCATCTTTCACGTGATAGAATTTTATAGTGGGATTAGAGTAGCTACTCTACGAAAAAAATGAAATTAATTATTCGCGAAGAATTAAATAAAAAATGCTAAAATGTAGGGAATAATACAGCGGACGATATGAGAACAAGTTAAAAGTTCAGTTTAAAATACAGAGCTCCAAGATGTGATTTTAGGCAGAGAAAAACGCGGAAAATGTTATGAAATTGAAATGGGTTTGCAGGGGCAGGGTAGATTCATACACGCCGGGAGATGGATATAATGTCGTGGCGACAAAAATAAAAAAGGGATAGGAACCTGAAGAGTTCACCCTTTCGATATTTTGAATTTTATGTTATGGCGTGTTAAGTGAGTTTCTGTTATTGGATAAACTAAGAAATTGTTACAAGAAAAGCATTGGTGTTGTTGACTTTCTGGAATTTAAACACAGTGAGCACTATTATGTACTTTTATGTTTATACTTTTTAATAATGTATAGGTGAATTTTAACTAGAAACGAGTTTGCTTTCGTGTAGTAGAAAATTAATCGAACATGAAAGTAATTATTTTGAAGAACCTTGAATAAACGACGGAATTAGTGTTGGTTAAATTTAAGCATGACAATATCGTGTCAGGAAATTCCAACAGTTTAGAACATTTTAAAATACTAAAAAAATATGTACGTATGGAAATTTAAATGTAAATTTTATTGGCCTTAGGTGGAATCAAAAACTCGACCATTTCTCTATACCAATGTAGGCTTGAAAAAAACATTTTAAACGGAACACAAAGACCTACAAAAAGAGTAGTGCTGCGTACGTTAATGATGTTAAATGATCCTCTAGGTCTAATCTCGTTCGTTCTTGTTTATGGAAAAATTCTCTTGCAACACATTTGGAGATCTGGAATTGAGTGGGATGACGAGATTGCTGACAATGATTATACATTGTAGTTGACGTGGTTGAAAGTCTTGGTCTCGTTAGATAAAGTACGAGTTCCGCGCCAGTGCTCGATTGCTCCTTCTACTCAAACTATAGAGCTCCACATGTTCGTTGATGCTAGCGAGAATGCTTATACAGCAGTGGCGTACTTTCGAATAAATTTTGCTAGCATATTCAAGATCGATTTAATTGGTTCTAAAAATAAAGTAGTCTCGTTGAAATCCTTTCTATTCCCAGGCTTGAACGGCAAGCAGCGACATTGGGTTTGCCCGATCAATTCAAGAAGCCCACTCCGTTAAAATAATCCGTCATGTCTTTTGGACAGATTCAAGTAGCGTATTGAGCTGGATTCACACAGACGCGCGGCAGTATAAACAATATACGAATTGGAGAAATCATTGAACATGCAGACCCGAACGAATGGTGTTGGGTACCATCTGATCTCAACGTGGCGGACGATGCCACAAGTGGACGAACCCTCCCAAAATCAACAATGGTTGTAAATGGTTTAACGGACCAGCGTTTTTATTTGAAGATGAAGCTACCTGGGTTAAAAGAACCACGTGGTTACCATATGAGGACGCGGAACGTTACGAGGGTACTGAGCAAAAAAAGCTTAACGTCCGATACCTACATCTTAAGATACAAGGTAAACCGCTAAAAATTGGACCTATCGAAGTCAGTGAACAGATGAGTGCGGAACGCGACTTATACAAGCGGTGTAAACAAGACTGCTTTCCTGATGAACATGATAAGTTAGCCAACAATCCAGGCAGCCTTTTAAGCCCTATTTGCCGACTTGCAAACTTATCACCATATGTTGATGAAGATGGAATCATTAGAATTCATGGCAGAATAGATAAAGCCAATGGAACTGCATGGAACGTTAAACGCCCAATAATACTATGCGATAACTGCATCACCAAATGACTCAATGCTCACTATCACGAAACATATAAGCATCAGATTCATGAAACTGTTGTGAACGAGCTGAGGCAAAGCTACCATTCTTGAATGTACGTGCGATATTCAAAAAGGTTCAAGCTTGTTGCGTCAATGTAGAAATGAACGCAGTAAAGCACATGTGCCAATAATGGGTAATCTTCCACAAGCTAGGTTGAAAGCGTTTATCAGACCATTTACTTACGTGGGTATGAATTATTTCAGACCGTGTGAATTTATGGTGGGTCGTTGCGTAGAAAAAAGATGGGGGTGTCCTCTTTACGTGCTACCTCGAGGTAGCTCATGGCCTGTCTACGGACTCCTGCATTCTAGCATTGCGGTGCTTTTTTGGCCGCTGTGGCCAGCCAGCGGAAATCTACAGTGATAATGAGACCAACTTCAGGGGTCTAATAACACCTTGCTTGCAGAACTACGTCATATCTCCAATACGGAACTGCAGAAAAGCTTTTCCCGCATTAGGTGGAAATTTATACCACCCGCTTCTCCTCACATGAGCGGCAGTTGGGAAAGACTAATAAGATCTGTGAAATACAATCTTATGGAATGTCTACCAAGCCGTAGGCCAAACGATAAGCTTCTACACGTCACCTTTATCGAAATTAAAAACATAGTCAATTCAAGACAACTTACACATATACCACTGTGAGTAGCAGACGAAGAGGCTTTAATACCAAACCACTTCATTCTAGGATCGGCTAGCGGCCTAAAACCAATGGGTAAATTTGAGAAGGACTACCTGCTGAGCAGAAAAAACTACAGGATATTGCAGTATGTGGCCCAAACAGTTTGGAAAAAGTGGGTTGGAGAATATCAACCTACACTTAAACGCCGTACAAAGTGGCATAATTTAAACAAATAAGTACACATGTAACACAAATGGTCGATAATATATAATTGATACAAATATTCTTTTTTTAAAAGAACGACGTTCAACCTTGAAAAAGCTACCATTAACATCTTATCCCACAAGCGTAACCCTGGTCCTTGATTTAAACCTCGAGTTTTCTCGGGAGCATAGGAAGGTGGACAAGCAAGAAGTGGTATTCATTTTCTTCATAATACTATTTTCTAGATCTAACCTCTTAAATGAAATCCAATTCCCAAAAGTCAGCGCACAAGATGACACTAAAGGGTGAATCGCGTGTTGTAAGTAACGCATCTAAAAAGTATGAAGATCCGAAACAAAGATCTTCCGAAATAACGTGACGTAGCCTGTATGATCGATCCAAAACCACATACGCTGGGATACGGTACAAGTCAAAATATACTAATACAAAAATAACGAGATAATCTATAAAGGGTACCTATGAATGTTACATACATACATATAGTTGCGCCGAATAAAAAGCGATTTGCAGCTGTGAATAGTGTAGTTATTTTAAAAGTAGAGTTAGGTTCAGTTAGTTGTGAACAGGAGTTTATAATTGTACCTGGGTTAAAGTTTAAAGGGATATTAGGGGTCGATTGTATGATGAAGTGAGGAGTTATAATAGATATGGAGAGGAAAATAGTTAGGATTGGGGATAGGATATTGCCCTGGAATGCAAGTTATGAAGTCACAGAGGATGACGTGGGGTTATGTATTAATAGTATAGAGGGAGATCAGGAAGAGGCGAAAGAAATCGACACAGTTGAGTATAATGAGGAAAAGTTAAAAGAGGTACAATTGATGGTGAACGAAGAGCCTAAACAAGTAGAGGTAGAGTCAAGTACAACATTGTTAGAGAATAACGAGTCAGAATTAATAAAAGTAGAGGCGAAAACAGCATTATGTGACACACAAGAGATAACAGTAGACATAAGGGAGTTAAGTGGCAAAGATAATTTTGGTAATTTGAATTTAGGAGATTTTTACGGGGTGAATATTGTACATGAAGGGTCTAGAAGAGATAAAGAGTTTTTTTTTAGAGAGAAAAGATGAAGATGTTGAGGTAGTATCGTTTGGTTTGTCCGCAGGAAAGTAAATATTAGTAAATGAGAAACAAACAAGTGTAGGGATTGAAGAAGAATTATTTAAGAGTCAGGATATAGGGAAGATTTTATTTTATGTGAAGTAACAGGGATGATAAGAATAGAAATAGAAGAAGGAAAAATAGGGATGAAGTGTATCAGGATTGTTAGAAGAAAGACATGGAGGATCAAGAAAAGAGTCAGATTTAAATAAAGATACATGTTAATCGATAAAAATGTAGAGATAGGTAAATGGTAGTGTATAATTTAAATAGGTAGAGATAGAGATAGGTGTATATAGAAAAGTAGAAGTATGAATAGAATAAATAAGGGGAAGACAATTAAAAATAGAGATAGGTGTATATAGAAAAATAGAATTAGGTATAGGATGAATATGGGAAGATAGTTAAATGTACATATAGAGTTAAGTGTGTATAGTTAGAATAAGAAATAGATAGTGATAGTAGGTAAGGTTAAAAATAACAGAGGGACACAACTAGAAGATAGCTAGAAAAGTATAAAAGTGAAGATAGGTAGAGAAATATAAAAGTGAGGTACTTAAAAGTCAATAAATGACGAAATTGTAAAATAAAAAGAGAAAATAGAGAGAAATGAAAGGGTGAAGAGTTAGGAATAGAAATAGAAATAGAAATAGTTCGGTAGAAGGTAGTGATAGGTGTGAATAGTTAGTTATAAATAAAGATAGGTGCAGATAGATAGAAATAATTAGTGATAGATAGAGATAGGTAGAAATAGGTAGATAAGTAGTGATAGGTTGGATAAATAGATATAGGTAGTGTTAGGTGAGTAGATAGGTGTATAGAAATAGCATGTAAGATTAGGTGGTAGAAATGAATATATTTAAATGCAAGAAAACGTTGGGGAGTTTTCTTCGAATTGAAATAGGGGATTATATTATGGATTTAAAGGGTAAAATCAGTGGTAAACAATAAAATTTCAGCCACCCTGTATAGAGAAAAGAACAAATTATTTACGCGCAAAATTTATTTAATTCATTTAGGGAGAACGTACAAGTATTGACGTATTTTTATAATTGATAATTGATAGGTTTAAAGGACATAAAGAAAAACTGTTTTAAAGCAAATAGAATACGCATAATTAATTTTCATTTATTTTAATTCAACACGTAAAAGCATAAGAAAATCCACTAGGGTAAGAAAATCAATAATTCCAAGGCAAAAGTTTTCTTTGTAACAAGCAAACGTCAGTTTTATACAAATACGACAAAATATAAACTCTAAGAATTGTTGTGCTAAACGGTCGATAACTAACGAGCACCTGCGGTTTTAAAAAGGTTACATTCGTCGAAATTATCAGCATATTAAGACAGGACTTCATAAAAAATATTTTCAACCGTCAGTTTGGTTTGAACAACAAGCTAACAAAGTTCTTAAAGAGCAAAGGAAATGCACGATCGGTTATATATTACAGATAGAGACAGATATAAATGCGTTGATATTGAAAACGCACGTACCATATCCACGTGGAGTAGAGATGAGCTGTCAGCAATATCGATTTTCTATAACGCAAGTGGGGTTTTGAACGCGACAGCAGACATGCATCAGACAGAGATAAAGATAGTACAGGCGGGGTTTTATGACGACAGAGAATATTATCATTGGTTAAGAACCGACAGTTTTCCAAACGTAGACAAACGCGACAGGTGGGAGCGCTTTCGGATACATACGGCACGTAGACGGAGTAAATTTCAGGAATTTTCAAGACGGTTGTATCAAAATTTGTAAAATTTAAATTTAAAAATAGGCTTTTCAGGGGAAGTGTGTCCGGGGTAGGATTTTGAACCAATATAAATACGGAATGGAAATTAGGAGGATTCTCTTGTCTTGTCTTTGCTTCTATACTACTTTACTAAGATAAAGTACTGAATGCTGACCAACATTATAGTAGAGTTTTTTTTGTTGTGAGTATTAGACGTCTTAATAATACAGTAAATATAGTGCTAGCACGTGTAACTTATTAGTAGCGGTTTTCTATTTATTAACGCGAAGTACGTGTAGTGTATATTAAATTAATAGAGGTCCGGCTACTACTATACTAAGCTAGAAAATCAATAAATGGAAGTATAATATATGTGGGGTAAGCATCAGGATTGTATGCTAATATGGAATGGTACTATGAAACGAGGCGCATGGTCACGAGATCGAGGTGTTCTGGTGATCGTCGTCGGAGGAATGGAAGCCTGAAGCATTCTCCAGGTATTTTATTTGAAATTTCTGTTGTCTGATAAACTTTTGTGAAATTTTGGTGCTGTGTGAGTGAATTTTGGGGTTTAATTTTGGTTATATAAACTTATTGGAAAAGATACATGTACTGGACAATTTATTGGGGTTTAAAGATTGAAAAGGGGTGTATTTAAAACTTACTAAATTTTATTCTGAATATAAATTGGATTGTAAAGGGTAAACAGGTCTATCAATTTTGTATTAATTTATTCAAGGTAAAAAGGCATATACTAAATAAACTGGGTTATTATGAGCTCACCATACTCCAGTGTACAGTCTATTTAGGGTAATATGTGGGGCCCATCTACTCATATTTTACTGAATTTGTTTGAACATAATTAGAAAATCAAGGACATATCACATTTGAATTTGTAATTAGTGCATCAAACTGTTTTTATACATGTAAATAATTTGTTTGTAAATAGCGGTAAAAAAAAAAGATTGTATGATTGTTGTATTATTTGGTGATTTCATTGAATGGTGTGCGAGTGTGAAGGAAGAATGGTGGTATATTTAGGTATCCGAGAAGAGGCACAGCTGAGCTAGCCAGGGAAGCTGCTGAAGATTTTTGAAGCAGAAATCAAAGGGTGAGCAATTTTTTTCTTTGAAAGTTGTGCATTTTAAAATTTATTCAATGACACTGGTAAAGGACTGATGTTAAAGCTTTGTCCCAGCTTCGTCCAAGAACTCTTAATCACCGATTCCACGACAATCTTATGACGGCCCAACGCTGGGGCTCGTGAAAACACTTAATCCCCGATTCCACGGCAATATATATATATATATATATATATATATATATTGCTGTGTTTCCTTTTTCTTTAGAATCGAGCCTCACGAATTGGGCGTCAAAGAAATGCTGTGAATCCACCAAAATCCGGGAACTACGGTTTTCGAATCGTGGCCCACAGATTGGGCGTCAAGAATGCTGTGAAACCTACAAAAAGCTATTAACTTAACTGGTCCGTTGACTTTCTTCTGTTCATCGCCTCGGCTGCTCCACTAGATAAACCTTCATCCTCATTCATAAAAAAAACAAACACATTCCTACCACAAACATCAACGTTAACTCTATTTACATCAATATTCACAATACATTAAAATTTCAAAATTAAAAATTCAGCATAAATTTCAGTATCAGAAAATTTCAAGATTTAAATTTGTTATCATTTTAATGTGCATCCAGAATTAAAGTCCTTGTAGGATGCCTCCTAATTAATATAACAATATATGCAGACCTGAGTCTGAGTACAAAGGGAGCATCTACCACCCCTTTACGTTAATTAACCAGGTTCGTCTAATTGAGCTCAAAGACATACCCAAATTTTCATCAAGAACATAAATACTAAATACTCCTTTCGACTTAAACAAGAAAATTTCACCTTAAAATTAAAATTTGTTGTTAGTACAACTTCATTACTGTCCATTTTAAGTAAATAAATTATAAAGTTATTCAACACACACGAAAACATCAAAGTTCAAACAAAATAGTATAATTTACCTGAAGGTTACTGCACTCGTAGCTTCAATGTACCTCGTCCCTTTTGTTAATCACACCATTCCAACTGGGTTATATTTAAGGCTTCTGATTCTCAACGCTTTTAAAATTTCTCCACCACCATTCATCTAAAGTTGTATCAGGGCTTTTCCGGAACTCATCTGTGTATATCTGACCCTTGTTTTGTGGATCCAGACACGTTTATGAACCATTTAATTATTAACACCCCCGAAAAATAGCAAAGAAATTCATGCTTCTTTCACCAATATACGCCAAAACTGCCTACTTTTGTGTATTCATTTGTCGTTGCAAATTTTGACTAATTAGTACAGTGATACTAACTTTATTACCTTGTATCTTCTTGTCTAAGTGCACTAAAGTACACTCATTGTAGCACGTAAAGAACAAACTGTTTCAAATCACCAAAATATACGAGCAAACTGTTTAAATTATTCTATCAAACTCGGAAAACTAAAAGCACTGTTTAACGCATTGAATCAAGTCGAAAATCTAAGAGAGCTTGTTCATATTAACCTGGGTATATATAGAAGTTAGCCTGTCTGTCGGTCTTGTCCCCAAAACGGACAATTCTTCAGAATTTCGCATGCTAGGTTCCCATTCCGCAGCCCGGCATGCGATTTTTACGAAATTTGCACTCGCATCAGTTAAATCTCAGAAATTTCGACACGGCACGCAACGTCTGAGAATACCTAATTAAATTTTATACAGAAATGTTATTTTTACCTCTCAAGTTTGCCTTTTACTTTCAACCAATCGCAACCCAGTGACGTTACTCCACTCACGCCTTTTACTATATGTGTCTCGGTCTTGCGCATATTATCTGTCTCTATCTACCCCGTTCTTATTGGTGCAAATTGATATTCTTTATTATCGATTATTTCAGTCCATGTGGACTGTGAAATAACCCACCTTTAGCATTTCCGTACCTATTAAGCTACGGTTTCTCCAAGATTCTCAGTAACCATTAATTATCTGCCAAATTTACGCAGAATGAGCCTTTTAAAAATACGCAGGTGTTCAAACATAATACTTCTAAATAACACTTCTACGATTTGCATTTTATTGGGTTTTTACAAGTTTTGATGCGTATTATATGTTCCTACTGGTTCAATTAACTTCAATTAAAATTAATACCCTTTAATTTTTAGTGACTCCTAATCAAATATTAATTATTATCTGTACATTTTGTTTAATACCGGTTACTTAAAATTGAGTTAATTAATATAAATTTTGCACGTAATTTCTATTTGTTTCTTTACTAGTAGAGCTTTTAATACTGCTTCCTTTTTTATAGCAAGCGTCTTGTACATAATTTAACTCCTTATTTTTAATGAAACGAATGAATTTTTATGCTTCACGGTTTTTAATAACGCGTACCTTTTCCCAAAGCTTCTACACGGTGATTAAAATTATTTGATGTGATTATTTAATTTTCTACCCTGGTCTAAATATGAGTATTTTCCCCCTATTTGAATACAAATAATCCCACTTATTTGAATGCAAATATAAAGCATTTAGACTGCCAAAAAACATTTACAAAAAAATTGCCTATCTCTCTCTACCCTTATCTATCTAACTTACCTACCTTATCTCCAATCCAAAAAAAAAATTTACACCTATCCTATATCCCTATTTTATTCCTAACTCTCACCTAATTTTATAAACTGAAATTATCCCTAACTTCATCCTACTTATCCATACTTATTCTATTCCTAACTCGCCACTAATCTTATAAGAAATATCTATACTTAACCTATCTTATTTTCTTCCTACATTTAATCTTTATTTTCATCCTAAACCTATTTCTAATTATCTCCCATATTTATCCTATACCTAGCTTTATTTTCTATAAACACCTACTTATACTCTTCTCTATACACCTATATCTACTCTCTATTCTATATCTATACTAAAATTCACCTATCTCTATCCTTTGTTCATTAAGTTATTTAAATCTAACTCTCTTCTTGATCCTCCACGTCTTTCTTCTCACCATCCTAATACTCTTCATCCCTATTTCTCCCCCTTCTATATCTATACTTAATATCCCTGTTATCTCACATACAATAAACTTATCATCCCTATTATCCTGACTCTTAAATATTACTTCTTCTTCAGTCCCTACACTTGTCTGTTTCTTATTTATTCTTATTTTCTTTTCTGCCGACAAACCAAACGATACTACTTTAAAATTCTCGATTTTTCTCTCTACGGAAAATCCTATGTACCTTCTAGAATTCTTGTGTAATGGAATCAGCCAGAATGAATTCCTTAAATCTACTTTATTAAAAACAAACTTGCCATTTAACCTCGTCAAAAATGTGTCCATGGATGGTGGACAATGGAATTGCGGTTTGGTCCGTTGATTAATTTTTCGTGCATCTTTAATTAATTCTGCCTTCACCTGCTCCCGATATGCTGCTGTTGCTTCTACCCCACTAATTCTGCATGTTTTGTACTAAAGCTTGAACCTCTACTCTCCTATCCTCTGGACATCTTATTGTGTTGATCTGTTTTACTCCATCATCCTCTACCTCTACTACATTAATACTCAACCCTGAGTCATCCTCTGTGACTTCATAACTGCCCTTCCATGGCACTACCCTATCCTTAATCCTTACTACCTTCCTTTCCAAATCTATCAAAACCCCTAACTGCATCATACAGTCAACACCTAAAATGCTCTGAAACTTCAGTCCAGGTACAATTACAAACTCCTGTTCACAGCTTAAACCTCCTATATCTATCCTAAGCACCACAACACTATTTACTACAGCAAACTTCTTTTTATTTGGAGCTACTAAATGGCTACGCTTTATAGGCATAATTCTATCACAAACCTTATCCCTAATTTTGCTGACGAATTCCTCCGATATTAAACTCGCCTCTGCCCCTGTATCAAGTAATACTTCTACAGTATTCTCAAAATTCTACATTAATAATTGGCGAACATAATTTTCCTCAGTTTCTGGCTCTACTTGCTCCTCAATTTTGAAAAATTCACGTGGATGTTCATATACATTTACACTGAAATCTAGTGGTCTGTCGCGTTCTAAAAATCCTGTCCAGGTCTGTTTTCCCTACTTGGTCCTGGTCTAGCCGTCACCTCAGCGTATGTCCTAGGCGTTTCCACTCGTTCCGTGTCTGTATTAGCTGTCCCCCTCATGTACGGTGAACTATTCCTTCTGGTAGGTTCCGGTCTCGGTGCAGGTCCCCTTCCTAAACTATTACTTCTAAAGTATGGTCGTCGCTGTTCCCAATTCTGTCGCTGGTATCCGTAACTATTCCCCCTTCTAGCATAGTTGTCCCGTCTATTGTCAAACCTAACTGTGTTGATCTGTCTTTCCCTATTATCCCGAGGTCGTCCACTACTTACGTCGTCGTACCTCTGCAGGTCTAAAAACATTTCTCTGTCCACTATGTTCTGTAGTGCTACGTGTTGTCTTACTTCTACCTCGAAGTGTCGTGATAAATACTTGATAATTTGTCGGTCCGTCAGTGGTGGGTTCAATTGCTTTGCTATGCTATACTTGCGTATAGCATATTGCTCCCTACTTCCTGAAAATTCTCCCTTAAATTTCCCTGTGATTAAGTCGTCTCGTACCTGATCTTGTCTGTGGTCACTCCAGTAGTGCTTTAAAAATCTGTCTTCAAAGTCCGTGTAGGTGTCTATGTCCTGTCCTACTAAATTGTACCATGCTTCCGCGTTGTCTTTCAATAACGCCTTTATCTTATTCAGTTTAGTCTGTTCGTCAAATAAATTTCCCACTAGATTTCTTACACTATTAATAAAAATTTGTGGATTTACCCTGTTATCGCCATAAAACTTCATGTGTTGGTCCAATGATACTCCACCTGTAGAAAATCTGGGACCATCCCCCGTTAAACTTGACATGTTGTATTTGATACTACTAACTTCGCGTTCTACCCTGCCTAACTGATCCCTACATGAGTCCGTTACTTCAGTCATTTTTATTAATCTCTTCTTCACAAAAATGCGTACTTCGGACCTTAAATGTCCCATTTCCTGTCGAAGACCTGTAATATCACGCTCATTTTTTCAACCCTATTTTCTACTTCCCCAGTTTCACGGTAAGACTATCTTTAAATTCTGTAAATTCTTTAGTATTTTGTTCAATTTTCCCGCTTATCTGCTCTAATTTTTGGTTGGACTCCTCCTCGCTCTATTAGATTCTTCCCTAACTAATCGCATTTCCTCAAACATTCTCATCATTAACTCATTTCCTTGATCCCTGATTCCGTCCTCGACTGATCTCTACTGCCTCCAGCTTCTTCCATTTTCGAATTTTTCCCACACAATGCACTATCGTCACTTCCAATTTCCACTCCTTGACTCCTTAACCACTCTTTTCTTTGCATACGTTCTAATCACTCACACACACTCTAAAATACTCCTAAATTTATACACACACAGAAACTCTCTCTCTCAGATCGCCAGTTTCCTGGAATAAAATCACAAAAATTTTATTTGGGACTCGAGCCTCACTTTTGGGTCGCCAAGAATGCTGTGAAACTTCCAAAATACGGGAACTACGGTTTTCGAATCGAGCCCCACGTTGGGCGCCAAGAATGCTGTGTTTCCTTTTTCTTTAGAATCGAGCCTCACGAATTGGGCGTCAAAGAAATGCTGTGAATCCACCAAAATCCGGGAACTACGGTTTTCGAATCGTGGCCCACAGATTGGGCGTCAAGAATGCTGTGAAACCTACAAAAAGCTATTAACTTAACTGGTCCGTTGACTTTCTTCTGTTCATCGCCTCGGCTGCTCCCTAGATAAACCTTCATCCTCATTCATAAAAAACAAACACATTCCTACCACAAACATCAACGTTAACTCTATTTACATCAATATTCACAATACATTAAAATTTCAAAATTAAAAATTCAGCATAAATTTCAGTATCAGAAAATTTCAAGATTTAAATTTGTTATCATTTTAATGTGCATCCAAAATTAAAGTCCTTGTAGGATGCCTCCTAATTAATATAACAATATATGCAGACCTGAGTCTGAGTACAAAGGAGCATCTACCACCCTTTACGTTAATTAACCAGGTTCGTCTAATTGAGCTCAAAGACATACCCAAATTTTCATCAAGAACATAAATACTAAATACTCCTTTCGACTTAAACAAGAAAATTTCACCTTAAAATTAAAAATTTGTTGTTAGTACAACTTCATTACTGTCCATTTTAAGTAAATAAATTATAAAGTTATTCAACACACACGAAAACATCAAAGTTCAAACAAAATAGTATAATTTACCTGAAGGTTACTGCACTCGTAGCTTCAATGTACCTCGTCCCTTTGTTAATCACACCATTCCAACTGGGTTATATTTAAGGCTTCTGATTCTCAACGCTTTTAAAATTTCTCCACCACCATTCATCTAAAGTTGTATCAGGGCTTTTCCGGAACTCATCTGTGTATATCTGACCCTTGTTTTGTGGATCCAGACACGTTTATGAACCATTTAATTATTAACACCCCGAAAAATAGCAAAGAAATTCATGCTTCTTTCACCAATATACGCCAAAACTGCCTACTTTTGTGTATTCATTTGTCGTTGCAAATTTTGACTAATTAGTACAGTGATACTAACTTTATTACCTTGTATCTTCTTGTCTAAGTGCACTAAAGTACACTCATTGTAGCACGTAAAGAACAAACTGTTTCAAATCACCAAAATATACGAGCAAACTGTTTAAATTATTCTATCAAACTCGGAAAACTAAAAAGCACTGTTTAACGCATTGAATCAAGTCGTAAATCTAAGAGAGCTTGTTCATATTAACCTGGGTATATATAGAAGTTAGCCCGTCTGTCGGTCTTGTCCCCAAAACGGACAATTCTTCAGAATTTCGCATGCTAGGTTCCCATTCCGCAGCCCGGCATGCGATTTTTACGAAATTTGCACTCGCATCAGTTAAATCTCAGAAATTTCGACACGGCACGCAACGTCTGAGAATACCTAATTAAATTTTATACGGAAATGTTATTTCTACCTCTCAAGTTTGCCTTTTACTTTCAACCAATCGCAACCCAGTGACGTTACTCCACTCACGCCTTTTACTATATGTGTCTCGGTCTTGCGCATATTATCTGTCTCTATCTACCCCGTTCTTATTGGTGCAAATTGATATTCTTTATTATCGATTATTTCAGTCCATGTGGACTGTGAAATAACCCACCTTTAGCATTTCCCGTACCTATTAAGCTACGGTTTCTCCAAGATTCTCTGTAACCATTAATTATCTGCCAAATTTACGCAGAATGAGCCTTTTAAAAATACGCAGGTGTTCAAACATAATACTTCTAAATAACACTTCTACGATTTGCATTTTATTGGGTTTTTACAAGTTTTGATGCGTATTATATGTTCCTACTGGTTCAATTAACTTCAATTAAAATTAATACCCGTTAATTTTTAGTGACTCCTAATCAAATATTAATTATTATCTGTACATTTTGTTTAATACCGGTTACTTAAAATTGAGTTAATTAATATAAATTTTGCACGTAATTTCTAT
Source organism: Platerodrilus igneus (assembly GCA_036346225.1). Lineage (NCBI taxonomy): Eukaryota > Metazoa > Arthropoda > Insecta > Coleoptera > Lycidae > Platerodrilus > Platerodrilus igneus. The sequence goes on along the minus strand of JARFIW010000932.1, from coordinate 4,537,945 downwards.
TTGATTCTTTACTAGTAGAGCTTTTTAATACTGCTTCCTTTTTTTTATAGCAAGCTTCTTGTACATAATTTAACTCCCTTATTTTTAATGAAACGAATGAATTTTTATGCTTCACGGTTTTTTAATAACGCGTACCTTTTCCCAAAGCTTCTACACGGTGATTAAAATTATTTGATGTGATTATTTAATTTTCTACCCTGGTCTAAATATGAGTAATATATATATATATATATATATATATATATATATATATATATTAAAGTGTCAGTAAGAGCTAAAAGGGTATAAAGATTATTTGTATGAAGGTAGTGTATGCAAAATAAAGCCAAATATCAGATCCCGTAACTGAAAATTTTATGTTTGCCGTACTTTACAAATGTTAAAGTATTTGGAGTATATTAGTCAAAGTATAAGTGCCAAGACGTAAAACAATGACTTGATGACGTGAGAAAGCACAGTATTCAAGGATTTACACTAAGTTGTATGTTAATAAGCCATAGAATGTACATTTGCTGATCGAAAAACCGGATGCGTCTGTAGAAGTTACACTATTCACCACACAGATCCAGGTTTATATGTGAAACATTTCGGCACTTATTTTAGTAGAATCAACCTTTGGACAAACTTGTAGTGTCAAAATTATAAGTGAAAAATATTGTCAAATATGATTGAAGGGTGACGCAGTATTAGGGACCAATGATTGAACATTTAGATATAAAATAGGAAAGTGTAAAAGAAAGATTATAAGGTATTAGTGACACAAACTTGTTGGGACGATTTTATTGGATGTAGAAAATGTATAAAATGTATAAAAGAGTAGGCATATTTTAATTATTATAATCACCTAGGAAAAGATAAATAAGAGTTTGATTTATACAAAGAAGAGTACAGACAAGCGAGAGAAATAATTATAATAATAGTAACGACGAGTAGAAAAGTGATAAGAGTGGATTAGAGCGACAGTGAACAGGCGGAATAGATAGTTGGATATTGGAACGAGTTGATTAAAGGCAGATAGGTATTGGATAGGATTTATGAGATTGAAGGCGATATTACTGTAATTGATTTGGATATAGTATTATGGATAGAATGGTATGGAGTGGAAATTAGAAGAAAGCATTGACTTGGAACGAGCGGATTAAGGAAAAGGAAAGCATTGGAGTAGCGGGGGGATTAGTACGAGTAAAGAAGACACAACATCAGGAAAATTAGCGCAGGGGAAGTAAAATTGAAATTAGTCAAAATTCTAAATTTGGTCATAATTTATTTTAGATTTGGGGAGTATCAAAATTAATATAACGAAACCTGGAGTCTGGACAGCAGATTATTCGTAGTGATAGTGCCACGCATTGTAAAGACGCATACGGCGATTGAGAGTTTAAGCCAGTTTTCAGAGAGGCCGACAGCGACGTGTAGAACGGGTGAGTACTGTGTGTTTTGAACGTCAAAGTCAAAATTGGTAATATTAATTGATTTGGCACAAGGCTACGTGGATCTGTTATAAAATTTTGGCATACAAGTAAAAGATTACAGGTACAAAAATAAAGGTAGTGCAGTTTGGTTGGTGCATTGCACATCTACTTATCACTGAACCCACGGTAAGTAGGTGTGGATACCCTGAGAGGGCGAGTTTCAATAGTCGAGGCATATTAATACAGTTTTGTTTTATAGACCGACCAAACGTAGATAAAGCACGAAATATAAAGTAAATATTTTCATATCATATAAAAATTAAATAATAAAAAGGGGGGGGTGGAGCATAAGAATATATATATATATATATATATATATATATATATATATATTTTAATGATAAGTTGTTTGTATATTGGGTATGAAGTCCAAGTAATAAAAGTTGGTGTAAAATTTAAAAGTTTATTTTTATTATTCTTAACGTTTCGGCGACTCTTTTCGCCTTTATCAAAAGTATCTACAAATGGAAGCGTTGTATATTAAAGATAACATAGAATATGAATAAGTCACTCACCATATAGAATTAATAATTGTCAAATTATTTTTTTGAAAATGACAGATGATTATGTGACTAACATGATAATTAAAATAAATTTAGATGGAACTTGAAGGGAAGTTTCTTAAAATGCAGACGATCTTGTAGATTAGGTTACTGTCAAGTAATTTAGGTGTAGGGTTCTTTATTTTGGTAAAAAGATTCTGAATAGTATTGTTGTATTCAAAGGAAATGGTAATGTCTGGTTGTTTGAGTACCTTAACCAACAGTGGAGTTAGTCTTTGTATGAATGGCAATTTCTTGTGCATAATGTTGTTGTGTTCTCTTGATAAGTTTTTAGGATTGTTGTTGATTGTCAGAGTATTGGTGTAAATAAAGAAATAAAGAACCCTACACCTAAATTACTTGACAGTAACCTAATCTACAAGATCGTCTGCAGTTGCCAGGCTTGTTACATTGGCCAAACTTCCCAGTGGTTGAAGAGTCGTCTAACCCAACATAGAAGCGACTGTAAACGCAATCCCAACAACTGTGCACTTTCCACACATGTATATGCAACCAAACATACTCCCGCATTCGAAGAAACAGAAATATTAGAAAAGGAGCCACATTACAAAACAAGATTGTTCTTAGAATCTTACCACATCAATAAAGAAAAACAATGTTTAAACAACAAACAAGATGTAGAAGACTCACATAGATTCTATTCCACTCTATACAACTCGAATCACTTCAAACCCATTAAACGACATTGACGTCCTTCATATGAAGATTACACTGATGTTATGTCCATGTTCTTGAAACACTCCTACATCATCGTCTTCAACCATACCGAACTTTCATCATTTCAACTTTCAACATACAATATTTTAAGAAACTTCCCTTCAAGTTCCATCTAAATTTATTTTAATTATCATGTTAGTCACATAATCATCAGTCATTTTCAAAAAAATAATTTGACAATTATTAATTCTATATGGTGAGTGACTTATTCATATTCTATGTTATCTTTAATATACAACGCTTCCATTTGTAGATACTTTTGATAAAGGCGAAAAGAGTCGCCGAAACGTTAAGAATAATAAAATAAACTTTTAAATTTTACACCAACTTTTATTACTTGGACTTCATACCCAATATACAAACAACTTATCATTAAAATATTTATGCTATCCAGTCCATTATAGATAAATATATATATATATATATATATATATATATATATATATATATATATATATATATATAATATAATAAAGTAATGTTGATGGAAAATCGTTATGGGATAAAGGCGTCCGAATAAAATAAATTATTGAATAATCATTTATTGAACATCAACGTTTCGGATAATATGAATCCTTAATCATGAGCTAAAATTGCAATTAACAAAAACAGGAAAATAACATTATATACGGTACTTACTTTCAATGTGATTAATAACACTAATTCATAACAAACATTGACTAGAATATTAAAGTGTCAGTTTGACAGATAAAACATCAAGTAGTGTTTTAAATAAGGATAGACAAATGATTGATTTGGATAGCCAAATGATTGATTTGAAAAGTCACAAATTAAAATATAACTACCCAATAAAAAGAGTGCAATGTATCGATCTACTAAAATTAATCTGTTGCATATGTTTCATGTTGTAGTTAAAATATCTAAAAAGCAAAAGCAAACAACTCTAAAATTCAAAACTATTAGGAATATTGATAACTATTGTATGGTGTGAAAAGGATTGAAAGGGTGTGTAGAACAAGAAAAGAATTTTTTTTTTTTTATAAAAATAGAAAATAATAAATAAATAAATAAACTGTTAGGAATTATTATTATTTATAGAAAATAAAAGAGAATAAACTGCACTTAGATGCTGAGTGTCTGATTATTAATTTCACGTCCGTAAATTTGATTTTATATAATATAATATATATATATATATATATATAATATATATAATCTATATATATATATATATATATATATATATATATATATATATATATAATATATATATATATATATATATATATATATATATATATATATATGTTTCTTTATCTACAAAACTGTTGCCAATTAATAACCTTTCGCCCTCTTTATGATGTCTAAAACCTGAAACGAAAACGTTTCCAACCAATCGTATGTTAAAATTAAAACAAAAGTTATCTATTTTTAACGCGTGAATGGAAGAAAATCGTCCATTTAATGTTTTATCTACACAGTATGTGAAGTATAACAATGTGTTTTCTGCCATAAAAAGATTACTTTGTCATTCTCCCTTTTTATTTCGTTTCGACAACTGTATAATTCTGTCGCAAGGAAGTACCATCGATCTGTACAAAAATAAAAAAAAATTGAAGGATTCTGATTAATCCACGAAAACTTTACAAATATTTGGCAGTCGGATACTAAGTACATTTAAGTCCGTCTAAGTCTATTCAATGATTGTCCGACTCTAATATTTAATTGTAAAATATCACCCTTTTTTTTTATTATTTGCCGATAGAGAAAATATTGTATATCACTCTTACAACAATAAAATCTTTTCATGTTTTCATTTGTTCTATAGACAAAATCATTGCATATAATCCCGCAATCCTGCACGTTGAAGTCGCCGCAAGCGACCTGAATACAAATGCCGCTTTTCATAATAAATCCCCCAAACCATAAGAAAAATGTGTTTCACCGAGCAAGCAAGGAAAGACAAAGAATTTTTTTTCGCGCCATCATAATAAAACTCTACATAAAGACTTACAATTTTATTGTTTAGATGTTGAAGTTCCCTTTCCGTTAATCTTCTTCTCGCGTTTTCTTTTTTGCGTTTTCTATATTGATTGTACTTATAAAATAAATACATTCCAGGTAGAGCTAAAACCACAAAGGGTTTCATAAACGGATTTGTAATGTTTGGACCTTCCGGCATTTTCGCCTAAAAACGCTTGTAAAATAATTACAAAAACTAATTCAAAATAACTTACGTGACTAACGGGATTAATTTGGCACGAAATTGAATGATAGAACAAGAAGGAGATATAGTACCGGTTTTAGTAAAAACGAGACGGAATAGAATTTTGTTGAAAGCATACCAGGACGTCCGCGGCTAATATGTAGGCAACACTGCGTACAAACACGCAGTTTGAAAACTACTGCGGGATGCCCTGTCGCTCAATAGATTGGCAGGGAGTTATACACAACGCATGCGCCAAATATGTTTTTATTGGATTGGGCTACGTGTATACTTTGATTTTATGTATAGTTATATGCCGCAATTCTGGAAGAAAGCACTTCATTTATTGGTGTAAAAGGGGTCAAAACGTAGTAAATGTATACCGATGATTGATAAAATAAAAATTTTTCTCACGCAACTGTGTTTGCTTATTACAATCACTTCAAGTAAACCAGGTTATTCCAATTACTAACCCCCTAACTCCAACAAATTACAGTAATTTAAACTTGATTGTCAATTCTATAACGAAACATGACAAAAGAAATATTCGCAGCAGAGTTTTTCCAAACTTTAATAAGAAAGAACCAAATCTGTACTGTAATATGCAGTAAAACTGCAAATAGAAACCAAAACTTCATTATCCAAACTTTTCATCACGCAAAAAGTTTTTATATATGGTGAATTCAAACAACCAACGAAGAGAGCATTAAGAAAATATTTTTTAGAAGTTGTAAACGTAAAATTTAATACCGATTTCTGTCAGTACAATTTGTGTTTCTTATCTTTTTTTTACGTGAAAACGTTAACATAAACTTTAAATTTATTAGCCAAAAATAACATCCTTATAAAAGCAGTTTCAGCATGTTCATGCAATCTAAATAGTCTGTAATATTTGTTTGACTAGTAATTCCAACATATTGGCAAAGTACTGCTACCAATCATTTTGACGCATATCAAATCCCCTTTAGTATTTAATTTGTATATGTAATGTTTTCTTAACCCTATGCTCAAATAAAATTCTTTTTCTAAACATTTTACGTGACTTCCTGTTAAGAATTGTGCGATTGGCTAACAGCGGTTGCGTGGCCTGTACAAAATTAAGGAGTGACTTGGGGTGCTAAACCCGCCTAAAATTTTTGAAGCCTTACAGTAATGTTTTGTAACGTGTTGGCGTTACGTTAGATAGGAACCGATAGTGAAAGGAAAAAATTTATTTTAAACGAAGAAATAGATACGGATGTTTCCTGTATATCATGATATCATTAATAGTAATATACATCAAATTTTCAGTTTTACAAAGAGAATTCATGTAATAAATTAAGACTACAAAATTATAGTTATATATTTGTACCATACATAGTTGAATGTAACTCAAGTTAATAAATTATTTCATAACTGCAAAAAGGGAAAACATATTTCGGTATTATGCATTGCGAGTCGTATACAATGATGTAAACGTGAGTAGTTATCCGAGTTAGTCAGGTAAACAGAATAATTACAATAGTAAGTTCTCATAGCACGTATGCAGTAATACTATACGACTTTGAACTCGATGTAGGTCATTTAACTAAAAGCATATAACTGCGTTGGTTTGTAGGTCAATCTACTAAAACCAACGTGACCGTAGTTTTAATGTAAATCAATTGGCAAAAGGGTGCGTTACTTTGAACTTGAAGTATGTTAGCCGACTAAACAGCGGTACCTTGAACTGAAAGTAGATCAGCAAAACTGCCGATGGTGCATCATTTTGCTAACCGTTTAGTTAACAGTACATTATAAGTTGAATAAGGGGCCGCTATACTTCCGGCCACGTCCCCAATGCTCCACCCGGAGGTACTACATTGGATTTAAACGCGAAAAATAATCGTGCTTCTAATTAATTCTAACTTCATAATTAATCCACCCTAATAAAATTCTAAATAAAAACCTAACAAACCTAAAATCTAACAAACCTAACAAACTCTAACAATCTAACAAACCTAAAAATCTGACAAACTGAAACAAAAACTAAAAACAGGGTTGTAAATAATGGTATCTCTAGCGCTGACTTTGGAGTGTACCCGATCAACAAGACACAAGCAAAAATGAGAGGGGGAGGGATCCGTAATACCGGATAGCAGACGCCGGCTCTGCTTACCAGTGCGACCTGAAGGGTCGTCTTAAAACTATCCAAATCTAGCTAACTAATTTAAATCCATCCCTAGCTTTCCCTATCATTCCCTAACTGATTTATATTATGATTACAATCTTCACTATTCTACTCTTCCTTCCCAAATATATACTGCAACCAAAATGGCGACAGAACGTCAAACAAAACAAATATGCCACAAAATACTACAATACATGCTAATAAATATAAAGTGTAAATATAAAATATCATCATCATTAGGTCTTCAGTCCTGGAACTGGTTAGACGCGTACCATCATTGTTTCCTATTCTAAACTAACCTACAGATTTCCCTGAAATTTGCACAGTCTGCATCTATCACTATCTGATCTAGGTCTACATCTACCTCTTTTTCCTATCTCTGCTTGTAATATATCCCATACTATTCCCCAAAATGCTTTAGAACGTATTCCGCCCTTCTATTTCTTTTTTCCCCAGATATCCTTGTTTCCCTACTATTTCTATAACCTATTTATTATTATCTTTGTTTGTCCATGCTATCGTCCTCATACATCTGAAGCACAGTATTTCAAAAAGCTGCTACCGTTTTTCTGTCTGCGTTTCAGACTGCCTGTATTTCATAGGCATACTGTGCTGTGCTCCACACATATGCTTTCAACAATTTTCTTCTTGTTCTATGTTTGTTGTCTTTCCTCATAGGTGCTGTTCTTTCTTGTTAGATACAGTTCGGTCACCTTCTATTGTTTTACAGTTATATACCCTATTTTCCTACCTTCAGTGGTTGTGAAGGGAGGTAAGCAGCCTGTGGCTGCCAAGTTCCCCCAACACTTAACCATTTACCGATTTAATATATTTTCCAATATATCTTTTCGCACAGTCAACATTAGTTGCAGATATTTCGCAACCAACAACTAGTTGTTTATACTAATCATCAGATTTATCTGCGCTTATTTTTTCGTCATTAGGTTTTCCGTCTCAAAACTGGTTGGACACGTACCTGCACTTATTTATATTCTAAGCTAGCCTACATAGTTCCCTGAAATTCTCACACAACATGTGTATACAGCTCGTTCCCCTTCTATTGTTTTCTAATTTTATGCCCTATTTCACCGAGATTCAGTGAAGGGGGTTAAGCAACCTGTGGCTACCAAGATCCCCCAACACTTAGACGTTTGCCGAAATAATGGTTTTCCAGTAAATCCTTTCACACTTAACATTATTCGAGAATATTGCCCAACCAATTCTTGTAGTTACTTATAATAATCATCATGTTTAAGCACAGTTATTTTTTTCATCATTAGTTTATCCATCTTGGGATTGGTTGGATGCGTACCTCCATTGATTTCTATTCTGCGCTAGCCTACACATCTCCCTGAAACCCCTACAGCCTACACCTTTTACTATCTGTGTGCAGTAGTCTAACCTAGGTCTGCCTCTTCTTCTCTTTTTTCCGATCTCTGCTTCTAATATATTCCGCACTATTCCCTCATGCCGTAGTATGTGGCCTATCATCCTATCTCTCCTATGTTTTACCGTTTTCCACATATTTCTTTCTTCCCCTACCATTTTTAGTACCTCTTCGTTCTTAACTTTGTCTGTCCATGATATCTTCATCATACGTCTGTAGCACCACATTTCAAAGGCTTCTACCTTTTTCTTGTCCGCTTCTCCTACTGTCCAGGCTTCACATCCGTACAGTGCTGTGCTCCACACATATGTTTTAAGCAATCTTTTCCTTGTTTTTATGTTTGTGGTCTTTGAGCACAGTAGTTGCTTTTTCTTGTTAAATGTAGCACGACCTTGTGCTAATCTTTGTTTTATATCTTTTGTGCTTTTCCCATCTTGCGTTATTTGGCTTCCTAGGTAGCAGAAATCCTTAACCTCTTGTAAGTTCGTGTTACATACTTGTATTCTTGTTATTGACTTATTTTCTCCACCATTGCATACTAGAACTTTAGTTTTAGTTTTGTTAATTTTCATACCGTATCTCTCTGTCAGAACCGTTTCCATTTCATTAAGAGCAGATTCTAACTCTTCTTTGCTAGACGCTAATACTGCTATATCATCTGCAAATCTAAGCATATCAATTTTTTGTCCTTGCATAGTAATTCCAAATGTCTTCCTGCATTTGACAGTATTCATTGCCTCTTCTATGTACAAGTTGAAAATCAATGGGGATAGGGCACATCCCTGTCTCACCCCTTTCCTAATGTTTACTTCTCTACGTTCCTGCTCTAATTCTATTACTGCTGTTTGCTCTTTGTATAAGCTATGTACTATTCGTCTATCCCTATAACTCATTCCAATCTTTTTGAGTATTTCAAACATTTTTTCCATTTTACATTGTCGAAAGCTTTTTCCAAATCTACAAACCCTATATACACGCTTTCCCTTTTTCTATTGTTTTCTCCATTATCACTCTCAGAGCTAAAATAGCCTCCCGGTTCCCCTGTTCCGCCTAAACCCAAATTGGTCTTCTCTAGTATTTCTTCCGCCCGTTTTTCCATTCGTCTTTGCACAATTCTAGTTAATATTTTTGACACGTGTGCTGTCAAACTTATTGTTCGAAAATTTTCACATCTATCCGCGCCTTTCTTTTTGGTATAGTAACTATGATGCTACGTTTGAAATCTTTGGGTATCTCGCCTGTCTCATACATATAGCTTACAAGTTGGAAGAGACGTTCTGTTACTGCTTGTCCAGCGGCTTTTAGAGTTTCTGCTTGCACCTTATCTGTACCCGGCGCCTTACCATTTTGAGACTCTTTAATGCTAATTCAAACTCATCTCTAAGTATAGGATATCCCAAGTCCTCATTTTCAATGTCTGATTCCTGTTCTAATGCAGTTAGTTCCTCTCCTGCATATAAATTCTATATATTCTTGCCATCTACCCACTTTCTCTACGTTTTCTATAATGACGTTTCCTTGTGCGTCCCTTATATTTTTGCTGTACGGTTTTATATCCCTAAAATTCATTCTAATTAATTTGTATGCTTCGTCTGTCTTTCCTATTTCCATCTTCGTTTGTACCTCTTTGCACTTTTCATCAATCCACTGTTCTTTAGCTTTCCTGCATTTTCGAATAATTTCCCATTTTATGGTTTTGTATCTCTGTTTTCCAGTTTCGTCTGATTTATTTTTGTATTTTCGTCTTCCTTCTATTAAATTCAGGATATCCTTTGTTATCCATGGTTTCTTATTTTCTTTTTTGTGTATAGCCCAGAATATCTCTGGCCGCCTTGTCTAGGCTAGATTTAATGTTATTCCATTCTGTTTCTACTTCCTTAGTATCAGATATTTTCCCGATATCTTTGAGCAATTCATTTGACTTTTTTTCGAATCTTTCTTGAATATCTTTATCTTTTAGTTTCTCTAAGTCCAAGTGCCTTTTTCCGCTCCTTTTTTTCATATTCTTAAATTTAAGTGCGGCCTTCATAATTACGATGTTGTGGTCAGTATCTATATCTGCTTCTGGGTAGCTTCTACAGTCTTTTACTTGGTTCCTAAACCATTGTCTAACAAGAATGTAATCTATTTGATATCTTTTTATATCTCCTGGCATCTTCTACGTATATCGTCTTCTAGCATGATGTTGAAATAATGTGTTTGTGATAATTAAATTTTTCTTGTCACAAAATTCTACCAGCCTATTTCCCCTGTCGTTTCTCGTGCCTAAACCAAATAAACCCACTACCGCTCCTACCCTACCCTCACCTACCACGGCATTAAAATCCCCCGTAATTATTAAATTTTCATGTCCTTTTACGTATCTTAATATGTCTTCGATATCTTTGTAGATGGCTTCTACCTCTTCGTCACTGTAGCTAGAGGTGGGCATGTATACTTGTATTATTACTGTGTTTACCGGTTTAGATTCTAATCTAACCATGAGTACTCTTTCGTTCTTTTGTAAGTAATTTTCTACGCAGTATCCTATCTTTTTCCGCATAACTATCCCCACACCCAAATTTCCTTCCTCTGCTCCTGTATGAATTACCCTGAAGTCTCCACTCCAAAAATCCCCCACCTCTGGCCACCGAACTTCGCTAATCCCTACTATGTCTAGTGATAACCTATTCATTTCGATTTTTAGGTTCTCTAGCTTACCTACTTGCTTCATACTTCTAACATTCCACGCTCCGACTCGCAGAATGTTTCCGACTATCTTTCCGATCGCATTTTCCGAACTAGTCCCCTCCCGTAGATCCGAATGGGGGACTATTTTAACTCCGGAATCTTTTACCCTAGAGAATGCCATCATGTTTATTACAATTTAAGTACGCTGTGTACTTGGGAGGTAATGTGGTGGTTTCCCGTTGCCTTCCACATCGCGGTAGTGTGTCTTAGACTGCCATACCGACCCCTATGGTCTCTGCCAATCTAAGTACCGAAAGAGCCGCTGCCCTCTTTCGGGGACCTGTCTTAGTCTGGTTCCTCACTAACGACCCTACTACTTTGGTTGGACCTGTAGTTTGGCTCTTTAGCTCATTAGAACACGCAAGCCATTTCACCTGTTCTATTAATTTAGAACTTCGTCAAGGTGCAGGTCCATTCGAAATGGAAATATAAAATATATATAAATATAATTATATAAATATATAAATAAATGTCTAATAAGCGTTAAGCATATAGCAGTCCATAAAATAGCAAAAGCATCACCCTATATATATATAATATATATATATATATATATATAAATATATATATATATATATATATATAAAACGTCAGCGCTCTAAATACGAGGATGCTGTTTGTAATGCTTTTTCTCGAAGTAAGGTGTAAAAATTCTTATAAAAAAGGTATGCTATATACTTGGGAAGAAGTAAAAAACATTGTCTTGAAGTAAACTCGAAGAGTATTCCGTGAAAACATTTTGACAACACATACAAATGTTATCGAATCAGTGGGAGTTGAAAGACTCAAATAATAAAAAAAGATTCTCTTTGTGTGAATACAATTTTTTGATATTTTCCAATATAGACAAACAGTATTATAGGTCACTTTATCACAAAAGAAATTAATTCTCTATTCATTTTTAAAACACAACCAACAGATATAGAATACCAAACATATATATCAAAATAAAGAGTAGAGAAAAAACCACTTGCAATAACACTCCTTTAAATTGGATGCAAACTTTTAATAAAAGATACTTTATTTGAAGATTTTTTTAATTAAGTCTACTTGGAATGAGTTTGCAATAACTCTCTAATATCAAGTAGGTAATTTTAGTAAAATTCTTTGAAGTAGGAATGAGAAAATAAAGCGGACGCAAATTTATGATAAAGTTATAAGCTACGTTAAGCGTACACTCAATTTACATAAAAGTCCAATCGATGTCAATGCAACAAATTTTTATTTTCAATTTATTGTAGGATTTACTGTCGACCCTTTTTTCAAAAATTGCCTGTTGATCTACTCACCCCATAATATCATACGCCTGTTTTATATTTTTATATGAAAAAATTTTGCAGCGACATGTTGTCTTTAATAGCTTTCGTAGTTTAAATTTATAGTTTTATTGCTACAAATTAAAAATGTGGTGAGGTTGTTTAAAAACATCGCGTATCCTTACTAAATTGATAGTTTGCCGAAAAGCTGGCTGTGCCCGTTCCTTATAATCCCTCGTACATTTGTACATAAAATTTTCAGTGCAAATGCAGGTCCGTGTAGAACACAGTTCGTTTTTATGGTAATTGTACTTCCTAGGAATTGTTTGTTGTAGTTACATATATTTTTAAAAATTTTGCTCAGGTCTCCCAGTCTCAGTTCGTCGATGACAACTTTATACTCAAGACCGCCTTTATTTGAATTTAATAATAACACTTATTTCTAGTATAGTATATAGACTACCGAGTATAACAAATATATAACAAATAAACTAATATTTATCTACTTCATAATGTATGATAGTGTTGTTTGATATAATAACTATCATGTCAGACTTTGAAAGCGACGATAGCGTGAAAGACCCTAATTATAATCCCAATAAAAGTGGCAATAGTGCTGCTGATAGTCAAACAAACCTACGTTTTGGTATGACAACCGGATCGACATCCCGTAGCAAATTTAAACATTTTCTTGAGTTTGGTGTTATTTCAAATGAAACAAAAACTGCGTCTTGTTTGTTGTATAAAAAGAAAAAAGGCAGGGTGGAATTCAAAATTACACATTCAAGCACCACCAATTTAAAATGTCATTTAAAATCAGTTCTTGAAAGTGAATATAAAGTTTTATTTGCAAATGCTGACTAGACCGGACCCAGTAAGGACCCATTTTATAAGAAGAAGACTCTAAAGGAGGTGTACCAGTCAAAGGTAAGCATGATATTTACTGATTCTTATAATTAAGAATTTACAATTTCAAAATAAGGTGTTTGTGTATAGACGAACTGTAGATATAAACTACCTACAAAAGTTAAGATATCTTCAAATGGCATCTAAACTAAACTTTACATCGACATCAATGAAGAGAAAAAAATTGCATTATCATAATCAGTTTATTGGGGTTAATTACATATTTTTTTCTTTGCAAATTAACCGTAGGCATATACTTTTTATTGCTATGAAAAATTTGGGACAGTAATTTTTGTTGACATATATGCCAAAAATAATATATGTGCTCACACCTATTTAATGACACACATTTAGAAGAAAAGCAACAGCTGTTGTAGCTTCTTCGACGTATCCAACCCTTCAGGTCTCAGGTAGATAATAGTATTTTCTCCTTGTAACATCCACAGGGATTATGATGCAGGTGGTGTTACTATGTTTGTTCGTTGAACTTTCTCAATTGCATTTAAACAAAAGTGAAGGTTTATCTCACTAAAATGCCAAATAGGTACCTTACCTACACCAATTCGTATCCGCACATTTGTTCCTATCGGTCACGCTATTCAACCATCAGAAAGTGATTTACTACTTATTCTAATTTACTTGCTTGAGTAGTTTCCAGTTTGTTTTAGAGAACTCATATTAAAAAAGCTAAAAACTTTTATATTAATTTTGATTTGGTTTTGTTAGGGTTGCCCTGTCAATCCTCAAATAAAATTTCAGACCTCTCAAAATTATATCTTGGAATCCTTCGAAACTTTTTGCAGAATTATACAAGATGATTAAAAAATTTGAATACCATTAAATTTAAAACCTAAATAACTCCCACTTAAAACTGACTCAAAATGCGAATTTGTAGAGATTCATCACCGATAGCAACAATGCTTTAAATATATCTGCTATATAGCCGTTGGTTTATACTAGATTAAATATACATCATTAGAGTTACAGTTTTTATGTTGGCTAACACTAAAATTCATTGCGAAATAGTTACTTGTTGAACACAACTAAAAAAAATATCTTTCCATTCACTGAATGAAAGTCGGGCCGGGCCGAAATTTCGCCGGGCCGGGCCGTCAGTTTTCATTTCGGGTCGGGCCTCGGGTCGGGCCGGTCACTTTTATGAGTCGGGCCCGAGTCCATCCCTAACAATGTGGGATAATATATTCATTTTTCAGTTATCACAATGAAATATACATATACACACACAAACGAACAAACATACACATGCGCGCGGGCCTCTGTCTCTATACCTTCGCGTTCCGGATTTCCAGCTGCCATGATCGGGGACCAGGAGCAATAATATATCCATTCACACATTTTTTGCTTCGGATTTCCGGCTGCCGATAGTCAGGAGCAGAGGTACACACCTACAGCACAAAACACACACACACACACACTCCGTGGGCGTAAACCTCCCTGTTTCTAGACCTTTCTGTTCCGGATATTCGGCTGCCGATGATCGGGAAAGGATAGAAATGAAACACCCACCCATACTCCTCTCGCTCCCGCTACCGATAATCAGGATCAGGTACACACTCTCACAAAACACACACACACACACACTCACCATCAATATACCTTCGCGGCAAATTTCCCAATTGAACAATATGTTGACTCCCCCGAGGATAGAGAACGCATGTTCACAAACGTTAGATCGAAATAGGGAAACCGGTCTGCTTTAAGTTTCTGGTACCAAAACGTTAAAATAAATAAAAATAAAAAAAACTACAGCCGACTAAAAACGGCGTTGTACTTTTAACTCAAAATAGGTCAGCAAAACTGCTGATGGAGCATAGTTTTACTAACCGCCTAGTTAATTAGCAGTACAGCCTACTAAAAACAGCGTTACTTTGAACTCAAAGTAGGTTAGCAGAATTGCTTGTACCACAAGTGCAGTTGCATGATTTTGAAAACCTCTTTGCAGAAAAAACGGAGTTGCTTTGGACTCCAAGTAGGACAAACTTAGGTTAAGCTATTTAATAGTAGTTAGCAAATGCTAGATTTAGATTGATGGTGGACTTTGCAGTTATATCCAAAAATTGTTAAATTTTGACCCCCAAAATTGGATTTATTTGACCTACTAGAAAAAGAAAAATGTTAGAATATGCGAAAACAAATATGTAGTAATATATGTATATACTTCTCCACGTCATACATGAGGTGGTGTAGTAGACGCGTTTTATTTTAACGTGGTATCCACTCAAAATATGTACCAATGACGTTACAATAGATGGTATATAGACACCATTTATTTGCAAAAATATATTGCATGTCTCTGGTATATACCCAGACCACCTAATCCACTACAACATTAAGAAAATACATCCCTTATATTTCACTCGCTAAGTTTAAGTCCGAGATGGATCGCCCTTAAAAAGTTTATACATCCATCCTGAACGTGCAGCACATTCTAAAAGTTAAAAACACAATTTGCAGACTTATTCTAATCACAAGAATTCTTTGTATAAATGTATATACACTTAGCCTACTTAAAACTAGGCGAAACAAAACTTGTCTGTCTTTAAACCCCCCATGCATATGTTCTGTTGGGGATCACAAATCGTTTGTCTATTTTCCCGGACAAACTGATTTTGTTCACTTGCTGTGTATAAACTTGGTGTTTATCATTTTATACACAACTTGCTAACATTTAATCAGTGGGGCTGAGCAGGAAGAACCAGCCAAATATCTACCACCTCCAGACCATCTACGTCCACTCCAAGACCTTTGGAGACCAAGGAAGAGAGTTGCATGGCAAGAACCACAGATCTGACGGCACACCTCCGCACAGCAGACCGCAGAAGAAGAGTTGCAAGATCAGTACCAATTAGGCTGTGGGTGGCAGCTATGGGGAGACACCCACTAGACACATCCACGTCGCTGTTATCGACAAGAACAAACTCTGGGGCAAAATCACCAAGGCTCAAGCAGAGTCCTTGCAATTAGCCAACAAGAAAGTGTTGGAAGACCATCTATTCTCCCTTCCCAACGACAGCACCCACCCATCTTTAGGAGGTAGAAGTACTCGGGCGAGATTTTTAGGATCTGGTGCGAGATTTCACTCCCCAATGTGAATAACAAAGGCGGTTGGCAATCTCACACAACCGCAGGAAGCTACACGTCTTGCAATCGTCAAGATGGTACTGCTACCTAGACTGCTGAAGGCGGCACTATAGATTCTAGAATCCTCGACAAACGTAAATGTCATCCAAAGGCGTTTGCGTGTGCCAAACCCCTGCGCTGACATCCAGGTGATGTGCTTTCCACGCCGATAGAAACCAATTTCAAGGCAGGCTGGTAGTCTTTGGTGTTGTGAAAGACGCAGGGTATGTAATTACTAGCAATACAATTTCACTTCCCTAAACTTATGAATCTAAAAACCATAACTTGTTGCAGAGGCAGCCCAACCGATTACTGCGCAGCAGCAAACGCAACCTTCACCTTCTGAGCAGCTACGGTGAACTTTGCTCCAGCAACGAACTCAAGAGACTAAGGTAGGTGAACCATCGACAACGTCAAATAGCCAGATGGATACTGCAGACTCCGACTCATTGCTTGTGAAATGGTTGGTGAAGGAGCACAATACATCGTCATTGGGTCCGCCCAGCGATGTTTAAAAGGTAAATCCCTTACAGTCAAAATGACGACATTAGATATCATTCAGGTTAACTTGCAACACTGTCGCATGACTTTAGCTACTCTATATAAACACTTGTGGAATAAGCACGACCTTGCCCTCACTCAGAAACCCTGGGTGATAAGCTCGAAAGTCTCTGGTCTGGACAGCCTAAACAGCACTATTTTTGCAGCTAGTAACCAACCTAAGCCCAGGACATGTATTACATGGCCAGGCACATCAGTGCTCTCTTCCTACTACAAGTGAGAGGCTGTTGCGTCTCGGACGTTCAAATCAGTTGCACGATGGGAGCAATCACTGATATAATTCTAGTGTCATCTTATTTCCCGATAGAATCAGACCCTCTCCCTTAGAGTTGCGCGCGGTCATTAATTATTGTGATAGGCACAAACACTACACAACAACATTTGATCTTCCAATGCTCCACCCGAAGGCACTACATTGGCTCGGAAGCAAGTTTTTTTATCTGTAAATTTAGAATTTTGCCGAACCTTGCTGTTCCAAGCAAAGTAGGAATCTTCACGTGCGTAACTACACTCACTCATGAGACTTACATTTTACCACTCGATAGGCATAAACAGTGTCTCATTATGGAATGCGACTCTAACGCACACCACACTGTGTGGGGCAGCGTGTACACCAACCCCCCTAGAAGGGTACTGCTCGGGAACATATTGAATAAGAACCTTGAGATTCTAATATGGGGCAGTGAAACCACTTTTGTGACATCTTGCTACAAAACTTCTATCGATGTAGCCCTGGCGGGTTTTCCTAGACATATCTCAAATTGGTAGGTGATGTCTAAGGCAACCCTGTCATTACAAATTGTTAAATTTTAAAATAAAGGCAGCAGAAGTTATCTGTACAGAATACTGCAACCCAAAGGCGACCAACAGATCTGTCTATCTTCAGGGCCTGGGTGCACGACTCATGGCATTATAAAGTATCTGCAACCCAACAACACTAGAGGAGCTAAAAAGATACTCGGTTTTTCTTCATACTCTTCTTATAGAATCCTTTAAGCAAGCACTCCCAGCCAGGGCAGCTTATCGCACTCCATCGCCACATGGTGGGGCGAAGAACTTGAGAAGCTGAACAAGACCCTACGCAAACTGTTGAACAAGCTAAAAAGTACTAGAAGCATGAGCAACTTGGAGGCTCATAAAAGCTGCCAGAGACTACACAAAGCAATAAGTAGAAAACTACAGAGAGCCTCCTGGAAAACCTTCTGTAACTTAGTTGAGCCTGACATGCAACTTCTCATATTAACAGGATTATAGCTAAAGATCCTCGTGCCTGAAACGTGTGGATGGCACGCACACTACTAACGAGGAAGACAATCGAAACTACTCTCGAACACGCACTCTCCGGCAGTGTACCACTAACCTTCATATTCTGGGTCGATCAACCTATCTCAGCTCCAAACGAGGTTGGATGGGTAATATCCAACCACTTAATGGATGAAGAGAAACTTAAATGGACTTTTTTAAGCCCTCCAAATCTTTAAGTCGTCTTAAATAGACAGAATCTTTCCATGCCCTACTACAGCGGAGCAAGGAGAGGCTGCTTTTATTCCTTATGGTAATCTTCAAGGGTTGTATTGTATTTAAATGTATCCTCTGCAGTTGGAATGAGGTTAGAATGGTTTTGATTCCTAAACCAGGTCAGAAGGATTACTCCCATGTTAAATCCCATGGACCGATCGGCATGTTTTTGTTAAAAAAACTTTAAAGAGGCTGTCCGACAATGATTTGAGGAAGAAGACAATGAATTCTTATTCACTTCACCCAAACCAGCATGCTTTCATACACAAGAAATTCACGATGTCTGCCCTTCACACCAATATAGGGAGGGTTGGGAAATCTTTTAACATGTCAGCTTTAAGCGCATTGAAAGTACGTTTAAAGATATCACCTTCGCAAGCACTGATAGAACTTTCTGGGCACATGGAGCCAAGGACATTCTTCGGTGGCTAACTATGCAGTCTTTATGATGCAGTCGCTACATATTAGTGTTGGGAACGTTTGTGTAATTAGAACGGTAAGTTAATGTTGTCCTTAGGAGGCATGTTGTCCCCACCACTATAAAATCTAGTAGTTGACAGCCTTCTGCAACGTTTTAAATGAAGCAAGTTTCTACACGATTCGACGTAGCTATTGTGGTAGTCGGCAAATTCAAGCAAGTGCTGTGCAACTCAATGCAATCAGCACTACAATTACATAACACTGTTGCGCCAATTAATCTCTAACCATCAACCCCAATAAAACGGGGCTGGTGCTGTGTTTTAATAAAAGGAAGTTAATGGTAACAAGATTGCCAATAGTCTTGCAAACCCCTCTGCCACTATCGGAAGAGGTCAATTACCTGTGCATTATTACGAGGAGCTCTTAGTTTCCAACAGTGTAAACGTGTCATGGGCAAACTTTAAGGTTTCCCATTAAAGGCTGTCCTGTCTATACACTATGGTAGTTAGACCAATGCTAATGGCACTTTAGTCTGGTGTCCCAGGACCAGACTTGCCCATGCAACTAAAGAGCTAACGTATATCTAAAGATTGTCCAGTCTAAGTATAACGGGCGCAATGCGATCCACACCCACGGCAGCCTATTACGCTCAACCCTCCCAGTAAACCCCCGAGCAAGCAAATAAAGTTTTAAAACACTCACCCCGACATTTAACTGGGCGTCGATGTCCTCAGGGGCGGTTCTCTCTATTACCTGTCCTGTTCTGGATCGCTGCTCCTGCTGGTAGGGCTTCGCTAGCTATACGTTAGGGATATGGATAAAAGGGCGTGGACGGAAATGCACTCACGCCAGTACTACCTAATAAACGGTACGAAAATTGTTCTTTCACGGAAGTCGGTAAAGTAATTCGTTGAGCAAAGCGGCGTTTTTCGCCTTTTCCCCTCCAACAGAAATTGACGTGCTTACGCCTGCGTTCGTGGGAAGATGAACTTCTTCTCCCATACAAAACTTTACGTCAGCGCATACGATTCCAAAGATGAGCAAATGACGTCAAGACTCGTATGAACGTTAAAATCCCGGGGTTTCACAGTGTCAACAAAAATAGCAGTATTCAGCGGCAATTTTTTCGAACTCTAAGAAAAATTCCTAACTTTAAATTAATAAACCTAAGTTTTAGCTTTACAATAAAGCGCAACAAGCCTTAGAAGCCATTCTAGGCCTCACGTCGCTGGACCTGCATGTAGAGGAGGTAGCTCTGAGGACGCCATTTGGGTGCAGTTCAATGATCTATGAATCTATAATTGCGGCAGGGGTAGACACCACAACATCTTAGGAGAGGCGCTGCGCAACATGTTTCTTCTGGGAGCAATGGTGACATGAACGCACACACAATGATTTTCTGGAAGTGCTTCGAGGCTTGTCTTAACACGCGAGGTCTCCATCTACATAGATGGTTCCAAAACAAATGAAGATACTAGGGCAGGTATCTTTTCAGATTACCTAGACCATCATGAAAATGTTACATTGGGCAAGCTAACCACTGATATAGCCATCATACACGGTGCTGACGCTATTCTGGAACGTTGTTACGGTGTTCCATGTGGCCAAGAAAGGGAACAACAAAAGCAACGTAAGTGGTCCGCACCGATTACCACAACAAAAAAAAAAGAACGGAAGAACGCCGTGCTAACTAAAAAGCCGCAATGGCGAAGGGGGTGTACAAGGAAAATACCTCAATACGGTATCCCCCTGGAGGATTTTATACAGTAGTTCAAGTTGTCATACTTTCCATCTCTGAATATTTATCCAATGCTCAACACTTTTTAATTATAGTATTCTGGGGTTAATCCAGTCTTCAATGCAGTTTCCCGTTGAAACACGATCTTTACATAAAAAAAATTTGCAACACCTTCGTCCGTTGTTATAAAATAAATGTTGTGCATGTAAACGTAAACAAAACAAACACTTTCTTACTATAATAATCCACCAGTTTAAACGTTGCCTTTCACTTCACATTCAGTATGTTTTTCTACGATTAAAAATGCTTAGTGACACTGGCCATCATGTCATATCTCACTTAAAATTGTTTTTATATTTCAAACAGCAAACGAACACTTTATTGAAAGAGCGCTAACATTTCGTATCGCATAAGGTAAACAAAACTATGGAGAAAAATACGACAATTGTTTTTAAAGAACGCGTTAATTTGGTTGCCTATCTGTGCGGTCTGAATTTATAGAAATGTAAATTAAATGATTGGACTAAATGTTTTTTTAAATTAAATTAACGCTATGGTGAATTACTTTTTAAATATGAAATAGAGCGTACCAACGTAGAATCTAAAATAAAACTTTATGCATTATGAGCGATAGTAGAGCAGCTTTTCTAAGCCTACATAAGCAGAAAATTACCTCAGAGGTGGTACTACAACGACATTGCATCTCTGAACTAATTTCTAACCTTAACACCCTTGAGCTAGTTTGGGTAAAAAGCCATTCAGGAGCACATGACAATGAACAGGCAATCGCTCTGGTGAAACAAAGATCGGCTCAGAGTCGTGTTGGCCTTAAGCCATCGGTTCCTATATCGTATGTGCGATGTTCACCATGATAAGTCAAATATCCCACCGCCGCGCTGTCACAAGAGCACGTGGGCTTGTATGACAGGTTGTTGAAAGGCAAAAATGTTTATTAAGGCTACCATGAGTAAAATCGAAAAATTTGTCATATGATTGCCGAAAGCTAAACTACATTTTTTTTATTATTATTATTTATTTATTTATTTATTGTTGTACACTATTCCTAGGTCAAAGACCTAATCAAGTGAATACGAACAGAAGTTTTACAGATAATATAAATTACAATAAATTTGCAATATATATTTATTTCCGATGTAGTACGTTGATAATCTTGAGTTTCTCCTTTTTTTTTATTGTCGAGTTAATTTTGGGATGATGGCGGAGAAATTGGTGTGCAGTGTAGTGTTTTAGGAGTGGGAATATTGGTGTGGAGGGAATATTATTATTGGATGGGGGGTTTTGTTATAAAAATTCCATTTAAGAATTGGTCAAATTGGAGGGGATAGTTAGATGCGAGGAAACTGATGCTAGGTAGTGGGATAAAAGGATCAAGTTGTTTGTGTGTTTTATGTGGGTTTAGTGAGGAATGGAGTTGGGGCATAAGTATATTAAGTGGTGGAGGGTTTCAGTAATGTTTTGGTTTGGGCAGAGACAGTAAGGAGAGGGGATTAGTTGGAAGGAATGTAATTTTTGTCGGAATTTGCCGTGTCCGGTCAGGAATTGAATAGTTGATTGGTTGGAGTGGGGGATATCATCAGGAATGTTTGTTATATCTGAGAAAATGTCGTGTGTATGTCCACCTGTGATTTCGTTGTTCCATTGGTCTTGACAGCTGTGCATTAGAGATTTAGTAATTAGGTTCTTTATGCTTGTCTTTGTCATTATTTTGTAGTCTGTGGGTTATAGAGTGCGGTCATGTAATTGTATTGGTCTTCTTTTCTTTAGGTTTCAAAGTTGAACTTTGGAGTGGAGCAGGATGTTTAGGAGTGATTGTTTCAGAATTATGTATAGTGCTGAAATGGGGGTTGTTCTAAAGGCTCTTGTGGAAAAGATCTTATAATTGGATTAAGGTTTTTGCGGTAATGAGGTGTTGTAAGGGGGTACCAGGAGTCTATTGCATAACTTATGATGGGAATTATTTGTTGCAGGATTAGTTCACGGGTGGGGCGAGTCAGTTCAGTAGATTTTGGTAGGGAATGGTGTATATTGTTAAGGATTGATTTGGTTTTGGGTAGGAGATATGATAGATGTGCGTGCATTCTAAGTCTTGGATTCCAAAGTATGTGGTAGATTAGGATAAGGTTAAAGGTGTGTTAAATGTGTGGATAGTGGGGATGCGTTGGAGATGTCCTTTAAGTAATAGGATTTTGGATTTAGCGGGTGATAGGGTTTGTTTATTTAGTAAGGACCAAGGTTCGATTTTTTGGATCAGGAAGTTTCCATGTATGAGGTAGGTTAGATCATCAGCATAGGCGAAGGTAGAAATATTAAGGATGTCAAGGTCTAGGAGGAGGTTTATAGAAAGGTTCCATAGTGTGGGCGAGAGGATTGATCCTTGTGGACAGCCCTGGGATAGGGGTTTGGTGATTGAAAAGTAGTTGGAGTTTAGGTTTGAAGAACGTGGGTGTAGTAGGTGGGATTTTAGGATTTTGTATATATTTTAAGGAAAGTTGGCTTTTTTAATTTGTGAGAAGATATTGGGCCACCATAGGAGATCAAAGGCGGATTGGAAGTCTAGGAAAACTGCAATTACATATTTGGAGGGAGATATCTAGACGGGGGTGATTAGGGATCGGATGGTGTCCTCGGCACTATGTCCGGGACGGAATCCATCTTGGTTTTCAGAGAGGAGGGAGTGTTTATCTATATGGAAGTTGATCTTCTGGATAAGGATATGTTCTAGGATTTTACCAATTGTGGGGAGAAGTGCTATGGGGCGGTAAGGGTCTTCAGGAGATTTTTTTGGATTTTAATATGAGAATAATAGAAGCTTTTTTGGCGATATTCGAAAAAATACCGGATTTAAGACATTTACGGATGAGTTGGATCATTGAATATTTAATGATACGCCAGGATTTTTGTATGATAAGGTTGGAGATTTGATCTCGGTCGAGGGATTTGTTAGAGTCGAGGTTTTTTACTATTGAGGGTAATGAGTCTATATCTGGTGTATTGTTTAGTGGTGTATTTGCGTATTGTATTGTTGCTTGTTGTTGTTTAGTATGTGCATAAGGGATGGTGGAGGAAATTACTGTATCCAGAAGTGTAGTTAAGGTATCAAGAAATGAGGGGTCAATTTGGTTCAATGATGTGGAAAGTATATGGTTAGAGGGTGGTTTTATTAGTTTACGATATGTTTTCCAGGGGTCATTGGTGTGTTCGTTGATTATTGTTATGTAGTGTTATTTTTTTGGTATTTATTATGTGTTTTGTACGGTTCTTCTGGTTTTGTATTCGTAGGTAAGTACGTCAATGTTGTTGTGTTGTCTGCGTTTCACGTTCTAAAGTTGGTATCGTATTTTGTTCAGTGTTCGTCTTTTACAGTTAAGTTCTAATGTCTACTATTTGTTTGTTCTTTGTGTGTAGTATTTGTATGGGATGGTGTCTTTAGCTGCGTTATGTATGTTCGTAATAATAGTGATTTCGAGGGAGTTGGGGTCGGTATCTTTGTATGTGCTTGAAGAGAAGATGGGAGTATTTTTGTTGAGGTTTGCTTTACGGATATTGTAGGATGGGTTTCATAAAAGGTTCGTGGTTGAAGATTTGATAGTATTTGGAAAGTTATAGGATTCTGATCACTGGTTTGAATTATGTGGAATATTTTCCAATTGAAGATGATATTGGTGCCGGATGGGGTGGCGAGTGTTACGTCAATATTGGATTGGTGGTTAGAGAATTCCCACGTTGGGATATGGGAGGGGGTGTTTAGGATTTGTAAGTTATGTTGGAGGATTAGGTCTTCAAGAAGGGAGCTTCGTTCGTTAGCGGTGTCGTTGTGCCATAGGGTTGATAGTGCGTTGGCGTCTGTGCATATAATTGTGGGTCGGTGTCCTATAATGTTAAGTGCGTTATCTAGTTGTTGTAAGTGAGTGTTGATGTCTTGACCGTATTGAAAGTAGGAGGAGATTAGATATAGGGTACCGGATTTCCAATGAAGTTCTATTATTGTAGCTTGGTATGTGGAAAGGGATGATATGTAGGAGGCATCTATTATAAGATCTGTGATGATAATGGCGAAGGTGAGGTTCGAGTCAGTTGGTGTGGGATAATCTAGCGTATGGTGAAAGTGATGGGATTTTGTTATTGATAAAGTGGCGTTTTGTAATAGGGCAATGGAAATGTGATCTTCAGGAAGTGATTTAGGGCCGGTATTATAGGTGCAGTTTAAAAGTTTGGTTTAACTTAACCATAATCTATAGTTTAAACTTATATTCTGCTTAACCTGTTTTATAACTTCGGTTTAAGTAAACGATACAGCAAAGAATTCAACCTCCAATTTTCTTAATGTTGCTATCTTCAGTGCAGTAGAAATGTGTTATGTCAAAAGTTAACTGTCTAAAAAGTTGGGTTATCCCGCTTCCCGTTATTGACGGTGTATTGTACTGTTGTTCAATTTGTAATTAATTACTATGGTGTAGCAATAATGGAAGTTGAAAATAAATGTACAGCGAATTTTACTAGTGGTGAAAAAAATATTATTTTATCTTTGGTTAAAAAGCATAAAAGCATTGTAGAATGCAAGAAAACCGATGCAGTTACATGGAAACAAAAGCAAAACTGCTGGGAAAAGATTGCTGAATAATTTAATTCTTTAAACGGCAGTATGAGAACTGCAAAGGCAATTAACTGCAAATATGATAATATAAAAAAAATCTAAAAAGAATTTTGCTTTGGAAAAGCAAGAAATGTATAAAACTGGAGGAGGTACAGCTACTACAGTTGTAACAACCACTGATTTGGACATAAAAGAAATTCTTGGTTCGAATATAGATGGTCTGGGCAGTCAATTCGACAGTGATTGTATGGTATTTGAAGTTGTAGATGAATTTGCAACTAAGGAATCTGAAAATGATTATGATCTGCACTTGCCAGAACTGTCACAAAATATGGAAACCAATGATTGGTTTAGCTGGAATCCGCTTTTATTAAAAACCCCCAAGGCCAAACCTCTACAAAATGACACCATATCTCAAAGCAAAGCTGCAAAGCCTAGCTACAGGCAATAAAACTGCGTCACCAAGATCAATTGCAACAACAGAAGTGCTAAACGGTATGTTATACTTTTAACCCTCTAGCAACTCATAATTGTAAATATTTTTAATTTTCAGATAAAAGCAAGTTATTTAAAAGGAAAAACGATCTGACAACCGATTGTCGTATTAAAATAAATACCTTGTCTGCGGCCAAGCTTGAGCTTGTAAATTTACAGCAAGACGCACTGAAGCAAGAAATGGTTTTTAAGCAAGTAGAACACGAAGCAAAATTACAACAAAGTGACATAGAACACAAGTTAAGGGTTGAACATTTGAAATTACAAATAAAGATCTTAAAAAACAAATATCTGAAACTTAAACTTTGTATTTAACATTAAATATTTGTTATTAGTTTATCAAATATAACAAATTTACAAATGTGCAAAATATTCATTGATTAAATGTTGCTGTATTATAATGCCATTGCCTTGCGGTGAAATTATCGGGTTATCAACGTCATCTTCATAATCTTGGTAATGCCCATCTGGTAGTTCATCATTATTACTGATAGCAATATTATGCAGTACCCCTGTTGCAACAATGATTGCTTGAGTTGTTGCTAATTTGAGCCTAATACCCAAACTCAATATTGGGAATCTTCGCTTCCACACACCATATTCGCGTT
Source organism: Platerodrilus igneus (assembly GCA_036346225.1). Classification (NCBI taxonomy): domain Eukaryota; kingdom Metazoa; phylum Arthropoda; class Insecta; order Coleoptera; family Lycidae; genus Platerodrilus; species Platerodrilus igneus. The sequence continues at coordinate 4,511,502 of JARFIW010000932.1, read as the reverse complement.
CAACTACATTTCTTGTTCGTATCTGTGACTCATTATATAAATTTTCTGCCCTTGTACGTGTATCTTGTATAGGTGTCATAAGATACTCCATTAAAGCATAGCCAGAATCGCCCAATGAAAAACAATCTTTAAATCTACCTTGTTCAAATTCGGCCTTAATTCTGCTATTATTAAAAATGGTACTGTCATGTGCAGCTCCAGGCCAACGAGCTACTAGGTTTATAATTTTTAATTCAGCATTGGATATTGTTTGTACATTGAGAGAAAAGAAACCCTTGCGATTTCTAAAATTTTCAGCATGCTCACCTCCTACAAAGAAATAATTATCTATTATATATGGAAAGTATATGTGTGTGTGTGTGTGTGTGTGTGTGTGTGTGTGTGTGTGTGTGTGTGTGTGCGTGTGCGTGTGCGTGTGCGTGTGCGGATGCGGGTGCGTGTGAGGGTGCGGGTGCGGGTGCGTGTGCGTGTGCGTGTGCGTGTGCGTGTGGTGTGGTGTGTGTGTTTATATATATATATATATATATATATATATATTATTCTGAATTTGGTCATCAAATAACTTGTTAGCAAATAAACAAAACTACAACTTTTCGTATATGAATATATTACATAATTGCTATACGCGTTTTGGTACAAACTACCATAATCATTACACCTACAATATTACATAGTTATTCCAAAAATTTTTAAAACGTATACTCCAAATTATATAAACTTTTGATATTATGAGTTACATTAAAATCCAAGTAATATCTATTTTCGTATGTTCCAGTATGGAATGATAGTATATTATGTTTTATTAATTTATTATAATTAATAATTAACTATATTCACTCCTATGACCAGACTTTTGAATAATTCCAGAAATAAGAAGAATATTATTAAACTGGTCAAGAAGTTTATAGTTAATTAATTGTATGTTCATAATATTGGAATAATAGTAAACATAATATTACTATCATTCCATACTAGGACACATTACGAAAATAGAGTTATTAATTGGATTCTTAATGTAGTCATTAACATCAAAAAGTTTTATATAATTTTGGGTATGTATAACAGGTTTAAAAAATATTTTTGGAATAATTATGTAATATTGTAGGTGCTTAATGATTATGGTAGTATGTACCGAAACGCGTATAGCAGTTATGTAATATATTCATATACGAAAAGTTGTAGTTTTCGTTTATTTTGCTAACAAGTTATTTCATGACCAAATTCCAGGAATAAGAAGATATTATTATAACTGGATTCAATTAAGTGTGTTAAGTTAATTAATTTATATATATATATATGATATATAAATATATAAAATATTTGGAATTGTCTGATTCTATTGTGAGCATTAATATTATGGTCACTTCTATTCAACTAACCTGGCGATTCAATTCGAACATGAGTGTCAATCATATTGCACCTATTACTTTTGGAAATCGAGCAATATGTGAAAATGCCAATCTTAGCTCTGTTGAATTTCCTGCTATCAGGTTCTTGAGCAATTTTAATATATGTACTTGATAAGGAAGCAATATGCTTTAACTTGTTACATCATAAATCACTTTAGATGTTGTAGATTTATGTATGCCTACCAAAATCTCCTGACTGTATGAGCATACTTCCCTTGCATAAAATCGCAAAGCAATTAATAATTGTATTCAGGGCTATAGAGCATGATTTCTAAAATTGGATCCTTGTACACTACAGTTAAATTCACAACCTGCATTTATTACTGTCATGTAGGCCTAAGCAATCAAATGCCTATACTTGTTCCTAAAATAGCATTTGTACTGAATGCTTAGATAAACGATAATCTCCTTAAAAATTTAACGTCATTCCAAGCTTCCAGTATCGATTGACTCGTTTTCTAATACACTTTTGGCATCCTAGGTACCTACAATTATATTATTAACCTCATTATCACCATCATCCGGCAGTAAAATATCCAAAATTTTAGATTTATAATCATCCATTATAATATCACCAAATGTACTTGACAGGCTAGTTAAACTATAATCTAAAGATTAAACCCTACTCAATCTACCAGTTACGTTTAAACTCGAGATTTGAGATTAACTTGATATATAAGACACAGTTTTTGTTAATCTCTAGGTTAACTGTCAATGCTTAGTTTAAACCGAACCTATAATACCGGCCCTTAATAAATTCATGGGTAGCTGCTCGGGAATTTTGGAGGTTAATTTGTATTGCATTAAGCAAAGGTTGGTTATAAGGAGAGTCTAACGTCCGTCTCCTCTGTAGGGGTTTAAAGCTCATAATCAATAGTTTTTTTTGTAATCTCAAGTGCTTGTTTCTATATAGGGCATTCGGGACTAGTTACCATGTGGCCGTGCGGTTTGTTAATGCGTAAGCAATTCGTACATGTCGGATAGACTGTTGTAGGTCGGGTGCAGTTTCTTATGGTATGAGGTTCTGCGCATCTTCCACAGGATACTTGGGAGCGGCAGACTTTTGCCGAGTGGCCGACTCTTTGGCAATTATAACATCTGGTGATGGACACTAGGTCTCGCGTGCGGCAGGCTTTGCATCCTATGAAAAGGTGCGTTTGTTGGTTAGTATTGTTCTAAGTCGGAGGAAAACGTTTATTATTAGATTATCTGAGTTGTCTGTTTTTGGTCTACGTATTTCAATTGAAATTTCTTGTGTATATATGTCTTCATGAATGCGGTTATGCAGAGACTTTTGGGTGTAAATGTAGTTTATTGCATCGTGTTTGAAATTTCCTTGTCCAAGTCAAAGATGATTAGCTGGGGTTGTTTAGGAGCTAGGATGGGATGATTTAAGGTTGTGATTAATTTTATATCGGAGGGCTTATCTGTAAGGATGGAGACTGCGGATTTAGTGGGTCGGATATTTCTGATATTAAGATTGAGAAGAGATGGTTGTAGGTTTGTTTTTATAATTTTTAATAAAACAAAGAGAGTCGTATCGTTGTGGTAGGTTTTAATGTGATTAATTTGGAATTTGGTCTTGCTGGGGGGGCATGTTGGGAAGTTGGTTTGTGTAAGGTTGCTTTTGCGTATGTAATTGGTGTATTGATTGATGTAGATGGTTGTATGTCTGTGGAGGAGGGTTGGTATGTACTTATCTGAAAGATATTTTCTATATTCTTCTCTGCTGATTGTAGTTTAGTGGTTGTAATCTCGTTCTGGTGAACGGCTTCATTGGCGATAAGGACCAATTCTTCAAATTTAGTTATAAGATATGTTGTGTTTGGTATACTTATTTTATTGCTATTTTTGAGTATAAATTTATTGATATCATTTTTGATGTCGCTTATTTGGCGCATGATGGAGATGGTCGATGTTCAGATGCAGGATCGTATTCTTCTCTCGGTCTTTTAGATTTTTGTTCCGAAGTGTTCGAGGTCACAGATGAGGCTCGCGATCAGTGTGATGGAGAGTACAGCATGACGTAGCTTTTTATGCAGAGGTTTTATATCTAGTTATCTTCTTATTGTTGATCTGTTCTTTTACTTTCATTGGGAATAGTAACAAAGGCCGCATTCACGAACTAAGTATTCTAAACACTCACAAAATAAACACAACAAATCTTAAAATATACACAAAATAAACGATAACAAACCGACCGAACACAACTAAACGACAAGTAAGCTTACTTTTGTTTACACCAGCTACCATATAAACAAATGAAAGCATCATAACCACCTGCTGTTAATCGGTACTCTGACTAGGCACTGCTATTTAAAGAAGCATCTGCACAGGATGGGTCTGTCAGACGACTCTCTGTCGCGGCTGCCAGCAGGAGGACGAGACGTCGATGCATATTCTATGGGCATGTCTGACACTTCTCCGATTTTAAGGATCAATGCTGGGGGCTTTTGGTCTGCTAAGGACAGTATCAGAGACATCCTCAAACCCACCTGCAAGGTCAAGGGGATGAGTGACAAAGGACCAATTTAAAGCAAGAAAGGCAGCACAATGAGTCCAACAGGTCTAAGTACGTGTGGTGCTTGTCATCCTTCCCAATTCAATCCATCCATCCACCATTCCATATAGAAATATAATCGTAATTTTATTTTGATACGTCATTATATCTGTTATGTAAAAATCATTACAAAATTTAAAATTGTCCAAAATTAACAACAAAACTTATTTATAGTCAAGTTTTCCTTCATTTTCAAATTCAAAACCATTAATAATTTCAAACGTTGAAATATTTTTAGGTTTAATTTATATAACCTAAAAATTAAAAGTAGTGTCTAAAGTTTCGGTCGGTTTAGCAGGTTAATCTAAACTGACTGACTACATATTTCCAATAAATTGAACCAAAATGTAATTAAACTCTGACATCGTTCTAAATTACATTAGTTGATGATTACGGAAATTAGTGACTAGCGGCAGTAACTGAATTACATCAGCTTTACAAGTTCATTGTTTCTTTGTCACAATTATTTTCAAGCATTATATAACGGTACTATTAGCATATAAATGGGAATAATTGAGTTTCATGAACAAAGAGCTTCTCCGTACGATATAATGATCCCACTGGGATATAATGCTGATGAATTTGTCAAAGAAATGAATAATAAACTCGTTCCAGAATTATACTATTGTTAGTCTTTTGTTAGGGTGATATGAAGCTAGCTTTCACGTTTCAGAATATAAATGCTAAATCACACAATTCTGCATTTTCACAATAATTCATACAATAAAATTAAATACGACGCAAACTATTAAAATTATACAGGATGTTTACTAAACATGTGGCAAAATTCAAGTGGTAATTTTTTACCATTTTATTCCGATAAAATATTGAGGCTATTCAGAAACCTGGAAATTAACTCCTCGCTTAGTTATTTGGAACCTTCCAACAGGATTCTACGCTTCATTTTAAAACTTTAGCTTCATCTTATAATTATGTATTACTTGTTAATTAGACAGGTATAAAGGTAATTTATTCGTAGCGTAGTTATACAAAGGGCGTATTAATATTACATAGATTTTCAATACAAAAAGAATAATAATTAGTACTATCAAATAGCTTACTTTATTCGTCTAGATAGTTAGGTTAAGGTAGAGCCAATTACTGAATCCTTGTATTACGCAAATTTCTACGTCTTGCTTCTACAATACGTACGCGTTTAGGTTGGATGGGTACAATGGCCTCTGTTCAGTAGATTTCAGCAAAGTTAGATGTTAACCTACAAAATTTAAAACAGGAGATACATAGGATATTAAGAAATGATAAGATCGGAATTTCACAGGTACTTCACTGCATTAAACGCACTGACTCTTCACTTTGTCTACTCGAAAAGTATTCCAGAGTAATCTAAAGTTATTGCCTCGTTCATTCAAACTCCGTAAACCCATCGTCTATATGTCGTACGACGTCATGGTCGAAGACAATAACGTACATTTTTCGAAGTATGGAAAATATCTTATGCCGCAGAATACAATAATAAATTATAAGTTATTTCCCTGGCAATGTTGGAAACTCAACAATCGAATTTATAATGTCATAACTACTTACTAGTTACATTATGATGGGAAATATACTGTCAGTTATGTATTGGAAATCCCTACGTTAATTATTAAAATAAATCTTGAGTCCAATGAAACGTAACATATGTTTGTTTTGTTATGTTTTCTTTAATCATTTCCTTGAGTATAAATTCAGAGCCTTCTCCATATTATCAAGATCTAGCAATACAAAATATGTTACTAGTACAAAGAGCGCAATATATTGCACAGAATATACAAACAAAATAATAATATAATTTACGTTTCAAATTTACGATGTAAATTAATCACCTTCTAGTTTAATGTTGGCGGCTATCTATCAAGTACGATATTTGTAAATCACTCAGGGCTCATCATAGGTACTGTTGCCGTTCCTACCAGAGATGTCGGTGGCTAAGTTGCTGATTTCCTACAACATAAAACTAGAACAAAGCTAAGGTACGATATTAAATCGGGATTGGTATAGAAATCGACGGGTTTAACTTTATCACATTCTGTAATGCATCCCCGTACAAGTAGTTACAGAATGAATCATGGTGGCTACTTTACCAACATCTTGTCAAAAATCACCGCTTGTTCGTATGCGTCGTCATTGGTCAGGAAAAGACATATGTTTATTACTAACCGTGGGAAGTATGTTTAACATTCCGTTCCCACATTATAAAAACTGTTACTGCTAAAACATTAAGATAATTCACACAAGTCCATTTTCCTAAAACTAACTTACACAAGTATGTGTAATATACCTAAATTAATTACACAAAATCCACTAAAATTAATGATTTACTAAAAATAACTTGTGGAGCAATTTTTAACGCGTAACAAATACTTGCATTTCTAAGGCCTTTATTAACACTTTATAACGTTTTATTAAGTTTTAATCGATTGCCAAATCATGCAGATTATGCGCAATCATTATGTCGCTTATAAAACAAACTCTATCTAAAATAAATCACAGGGTTTTATGTAGTGAAAAGCTGACCTAAATATTGAAAGCATTCCTCGAGCCTTCAAATGACATATACTCCTTGGATTCTCTAAATATTTATAACCTTTCAAACATGTAAGCCACTTTATTCTGATTCAGATAGCATTGCTCTTTGCTTTTCATTTGATAAAGTGGAACATTTGTAACACTTGAGAAGAGCCTATATAAATTACAACGTAGAAAAGCATGAATATAACGGTGGTGAGTGATTTATATCCGACATTTGGTTGCATAGTTGACTGTATATAGGCTTCAAGAGGGTGAAAAATTTATAATTGCCACTTAGACTGTTGGATATACTAGCATCAATTTCTGCAAATTCATGAATTTACAACTGTTATACACCAGAATTTCGGATTAAAAACCTAGCAAAGTTGTAACGCGGAGGATAAATCCTACTTCTTGGATAGAGTATTGCATGATGTGGTTGGGAAGTGTTCATATTATGCCGTACCTCGTTTTACACTTTTTTAGTCAGCCCAATTCAAATATAATTATTCTCAAATGTTTACAGAGAACTCATAGTCTGCTGAAATGGCGCTACAAAGATCACTGATGATAATTAAAAACAGTAATTACTACATTGAGGCTTTTATTTAAAACGACGAGTACGCCATATTTATTATTAATCAAACTGCTTGGGTTAAATTGGATTGATGCACTATTAATTTACACAGATACTAAACGTGCCTACTTTAATAGCTCGATTAGGTAATTTGTTTCATATCACTTTGTTTTATTTCTTTAAATAAGACCTTATTTAATTTATAAACAGGTTTTTATCCCGACTAAAATTACGGCATAGGAAAGGGACCGCCCATGGTTTATGGTCGAGTGGATGAAAGCTGCAAGTCATGGACAGATAGTATGCGTTCGGCATCATTTTGTATTTATTTAGGTGAAGTGTAATTTACCGATTGATTAAGTTTCTAACCCAAATTCCAATTAGCAGCTTTTATAAATTATAATTTTTTGTTAGTAAGTGGGTTTAATTAAGATACCAATTTAAATAATTAAAGGTAAAAAGAAATTTTATTGCTTTATTTTTGGGACCAAAGGTAGGTCATGTTAAAGCGTAGTGGGACTATAAGTGTATATGGAAAATCGATAGACGAAAGAACCTTAACCAGTCCTTAAAAGGGTAAGATGTGACTAAATGGTCAATATTTGCCAACCGGATCCTGCTAGAAAGACACAAAGAACCTGTGGTATATATATATATATATATATATATATATATATATACTGATATGCTAAAAAGGTCACAAGAGATCATTGAGCACTACATTCTGTGTGAAAAAAAACCCACTCAAAGCTGAGAAAAAGTAAAATTCTGTAATTTTTAATGTTTATCTCGATAATATTCTCGTAAAATTCCCATGTAAAATACACGCTTTAAGTACATATTCTGTTGTGGCATACCATTTAAAAACGAAGCTCAATCTTAAAACAAGTATAATCCAAAAATTCAAAGCATTCATTGATTCAAAAATCCATGTGTAAATATTTATTCTCCTGAAAAATAAAATTTTATTACATTTATGCAGAATGAAAAAACAAATTTAAGAATACTAAATAACTTCAATATCATTAAAACAAATTCTAGCCGGAGAAAATACAAACATCCCTACTTTTCTAAAATGTAAGTACATTCATTCTCGTTATAAATACCATTTTACAAGTTTCTATAGCGAAATAGTTTCTTTTACAGGAGCCAATTATGGGATGGTTCTAGAATACATTATATTTACTTTATCCCAATTGACTGTGTACACGCTTTGATTATTGGAATTTAAAAAACCTTTGTATTAACGTGTAAAATTTAATTTGAAAATTTAATAAATAGCAAAGCGCTTTCGGCGTGATTCATCCTCAGTGCATCTTCTACAAGTAACATAATACTGGAGTAAATGTGTCACATTTTAGGTTAGATTAACTTACTTGTCAAATTTAATTAAAATACCATAATTCAGACAATTTGACAGTAAGTGAATCTAACCTAAAATGTGATACATCTGATCCAATATTATATTACCTGTAAAAAATGCACTGAGGATAGCTCATGTCAAAGTGTTTTGCTATTTATTAAATTTTTTAATTAAACTTTACACGTTAATACAAAAGTTTTTTAATTTTATTATATTTACGTCAATGAGCAATGTGAATAAATACATACATCAATTAGAGGAACACGATTACACCGGAAAGACTATAAAACAAGATATGATAACAAATTTTAATTGCTATATATTACAGAAACTCGTCGAAAAGAAGAGATGACCAACGACTAACTTTATTCATTAATAAAAGATAGAAAACTTTTATAATCACCATAAATTTTAAACTGACGGAACATTAAGTGATAAGAAAACGCAAAATTGTGAATGATTATGATGAGGATGATTCACTGCCTAAAATGTAATCAGAAGGTTTGAGACCTATGACGTATTTAGAATTTTATTATATAAAGACGGAAGTTAATAAAAAATGATTCATTCAAGATTTGAACATAAGTTATTAGACATTCGATCATTGACAGAGTTATTTCCTGAATTGCAACGGTATATTATTGCTCCAATATAAATAATAAATTATCTTAGTGCAAAATCATCGGCTATTTTAATTTATTAAAAATAAAAGTACTTTCGAAAACTGATGCAAGATGTTTCAATGTGTGAAGATTGATTAAAAATACAAATATAAATATTTGGAACCAGGAATTTTTTAGTGCAGGTAATTCCAATGAAAACGACCTTTTAGATAGCAATTATATGCAAAGACAGGTGGTCATAGAGATATGAATACCAGCAAGTATTTGACATCCAAAGTGCAAGTATAGCTTTGTTTTAAACTTAAAGAGACGATTTGTGTATTATTGAGTAGATTAAACTAGTATAAGTTTTTTTGCGTATAGAAAATGATTTGTGAATGGATAGTTTTCATTTTGGCAATTTTGAGGTCATATCTCGACATGTTTTGACCCTTAAAAAATTTTTGTTTAAGGTCGCTGATCAGCTATACTGAGACAGAGCAATAGAAAAATATCTAACTTATCCATCAAAAATGTTTTGAGGTTTTCTAATTATTAACAAGGATTAGGTAAAAATTATATTAATATGCAAGTAGTGATAGATGTTGTTTCTTTCTAAATTAAACTGTAATTTGCATTTGTAAGCTTTCTTTAGATATGTGTGCGTAAGTAGATTCCTTAGATAATGTGTATAGTTGAAAGATGTTTTTGAATGTTTTGAAGATTGTTCATAAATGCTTTGTAAGATTTCTTTGTTTCGTTTCATTTTCGTAAAGCCAACAGCATATTTGTCAGTCAACTAGTAAAAGAAAACTGGCAAAATAAGGTAAAAATCCACATCATATCGTATCTTTTCAATTAATAGTCATTGCATCTTTATTTTATATATATATATAATATATTTTAAAGATAATGACCTTCTAGTAATATTAAATGCTTTAATGGGTTTGAGGTCAGCTGGTAAAAAGAAAACTCTTTTATAATGCCTAAATTTTCGGATATATTTAATCCTTGATCACAGGCTTCTAAAAATGTTACAAACAACTAGGCTAAATTATATAAATATTAATTGAACTTACAAGATGAGTTGTTAAAAAATTAACATCGAAGTATTAAACATAACTTTTTAGTTTTTCACATATATTTTTTCACACATATTTACTTAATTTTAAAACATAGCTACATAGCTAATGTAATATTTGTTAATATGTTTAACGTTATAAATACATAGACACATACACACCATACAACCTAATGCATACGCATACACACACACACACACACACAAACAAACACACACACACACACACACACACACACACAAACGCACACGCATACAAACAACAACTATCACATACAACATAACTTATACATTAAACAAAGGTATCAGGTATCCTATTAAAACAGAAAATTTGAAATATTTCAAAATCTGACATAATTTTTAATTTTACATTTTTTCTTATACAAATTATATATCCTTCTTACATTTAAAAGTGAAAAACTAAAAAGTTATGTTTAATACTTCGATGTTAATTTTTTAACAACTCATCTTGTAAGTTCAATTAATATTTATATAATTTAGCCTAGTTGTTTGTAACATTTTTAGAAGCCTGTGATCAAGGATTAAATATATCCGAAAATTTAGGCATTATAAAAGAGTTTTCTTTTTACCAGCTGACCTCAAACCCATTAAAGCATTTAATATATATATATATATACATATATATATATATATATATATATATATATATATATATATATATTATATATAATCTTAGTCCATAAGGGCGGAATTTTAACTCTAATTGAGTAAATACAATAGAGCTAATTTTTATAAAAACGTTTTATGTTGAAAATGCGGCTTATATGAATGAAATTGGGGAAGATTTTATGCATTATTTCGTTCATTCAGAATGAAAATTATTTGCAAGTATGAAGAATCGAAACTCCTACAAAAACATGCTTTATTTTAGAAAAATTCAGTAACATTTTATACATCATTTCGTTCATTAGCATTGAAAGTTATTCATGTAATAAACATATTGAGATATACTAAAAAATTACGTTTATTTTTTAAAATCATACAAATGTTAAAAATCGTACAAATGTTACATTGGGTACTTCGAATTCTTACTGCATTTCATCGATCTCTTAGCGTAGCAAATTTTTGTTGTAGACCTCTACACTTGGAGGTGATGAATATTCTATCAAAGCAAGCTATTATTTACATTTGGAAATTACAGAATTATTTCAATATAAAAATTATTGAAATTTACTTATGACAATGACGTTGACTAGTGATATCGATGCATTTAACGAATAGAATTTACTTATATTTAAAATGCAAATAGTTTATTGGACGAAATGTACATGTAATTCTTCAAGTCCAGCACGAGGTATAGCGTAAAAATTCCTTCAGACAAATGCTCTGTTATCGGAACTAATATTTGTAAATAACAGTAGACGTACAAGAAGAGAATGATTATTGATTTTTCAGTGAACCAGTAAAGTAAAAATACATAAAGTGCTACAATTAAATAAAAATCAAAAATTATTAAATGTTGAAAAGTGAAATTAAGTGTAATTCGACTTAGCCGATAAAAATCGTAAATAGAATTTCCTCGTTCGAATTCTTTTTGGTGTAAGGATTATTCTAGGGCTCCTAATTATTACCCGGAGTAATTTTAAGTACTACTCGAATTACAATCTCTCAATAGGTAGTATTAATAATAGGATATTCAAAGCTTAATCCTCGGATACTTGTAATAGGATATTATTTAAAGATTTATGTGAAAGGAAAAGTGTCAACTTAGAACCCTTAGCTACAATCTCTCAGTATGTGGTAGTAATCAATAAGATAATATACAAGTGACGCCTTAGAGAAGATCGATGTTAAAGCGAAAGTAAATATAAATTTAAATTTAAGTAGCTTCTTAGACTATAAGGGTAAACAAAAGGAACGAAGAGATGACTGACGACCTCTTAGGGCGACATATAGTACAACTAAACTACGTAAAGGTTGCAAGAATAGATTAAGAAATATTTATGTATACTACATAAATAAAATTGATGATATATAAAGACACCAAAAGTATTTGTTGAGAATTGATAAATTCAACTCTTTACTCGTAGTACTTCTCGGGGGGGGGCTATAACTTTTATAAGCTAAGTTATATGTGCAAATTAGATTTTGAATCCAGATATTATTTCTTAATTTGGCGATAACTGGATCGCTGTGTTTTGGATTAAAGTAATTGATAACTAATCGAACGGAAAAAAATAATTTTAGAAACATAAATATCTACGCACAATCCAGTAGAATCACAGTGTGAAGGGCAATTTTGGTGCTGTGAAGAGGATTTTGTAATTTTCTTAATAACCTGCGCACAACAAATACAATTAGCGAATTGGAATTTTGACAAATGTCAGTGACAGTCTAATCATTAATATAAGCTTCTATAGTTTAATACAAATTTCTTCAAGAGTCTTCGTCCTTAATCTAGTTGTTTCCTTGTATTATTTTCACGTTCGAGTTTGTTTGAGAACGTAGGAACGTACGCTTATCAACATTCGAAAATTCTTAAGTTTGTTTTCCCACAGTTTCAGACTCTACAATAATTGGACGCGTCTGTTACTTATATAAACATTACATCGTTCTAGAACATAGGTCGTTCAACTACGCTTTTTAATTAGAAATGTCTCTTTTTCCTATCAAATTTAATGGCTTAAACTTAAATCAATGCGCTTTTTTAATTAACGTAAATTCTTTTGCTATTAAATGAAAATTATAGTATATTATTCAACGATCAAGTTTGAGCTATTATTCATTCGGAAGGGTGGCGCCGCAAGCCCGTTAGGGCGAGCGGTGTAATCCGAATGAGTAATGGTCATAACTCGCGAGTAGAATACCATACTTTTTCCACGACTACTCAAATCTTCATTATCGGATATTTTCTAATCGTTTAAACTAATATCGCAAACCATGACAAGCAAAAATTTATTTGTCAGTGTGTAATTAGCCTACTTCGCACAATACAAAAAGGCTTCGTCCTTAATCTAGTCCTTTCTCTGTTATTTCTACGTTCGAGTTTGTTCTAGAACGTATATAATGTATATAATGTATATAATGTATAAAATGTATATAATGTATATAATGTATATAATGTATATAATGTATATAATGTATATAATGTATATAATGTATATAATGTATATAATGTATATAATGTATATAATGTATATAATGTATATAATGTATATAATGTATATAATGTATATAATGTATATAATGTATATAATGTATATAATGTATATAATGTATATAATGTATATAATGTATATAATGTATATAATGTATATAATGTATATAATGTATATAATGTATATAATGTATATAATGTATATAATGTATATAATGTATATAATGTATATAATGTATATAATGTATATAATGTATATAATGTATATAATGTATATAATGTATATAATGTATATAATGTATATAATGTATATAATGTATATAATGTATATAATGTATATAATGTATATAATGTATATAATGTATATAATGTATATAATGTATATAATGTATATAATGTATATAATGTATATAATGTATATAATGTATATAATGTATATAATGTATATAATGTATATAATGTATATAATGTATATAATGTATATAATGTATATAATGTATATAATGTATATAATGTATATAATGTATATAATGTATATAATGTATATAATGTATATAATGTATATAATGTATATAATGTATATAATGTATATAATGTATATAATGTATATAATGTATATAATGTATATAATGTATATAATGTATATAATGTATATAATGTATATAATGTATATAATGTATATAATGTATATAATGTATATAATGTATATAATGTATATAAATCGGATCTAAATAGGAGCGGGAGTAATTCCTAAGCCAATCAATATGTAACGTTCGCAAGTGACTCAATTCTAAGAGGTCGACAATGTAAGTCTGAGTAAAGACTAATTTCGGTATGCACACAGTATTTGACATTTAATATGGAACTTTGAGTAAAGATTTGAACAATTTATAATTTTTGGGATATGCAATAAGTGCTATAGAACTTTGCATAAATGTGAAGCATAAGTATTTTTACTGCGAAAGTTGAACGATCTTAAACATAGGTAGTCCAGATACGAAAGCTACAGCTGAATTAAATTGATTGCAAACTGATAAACTGATAAAAATTCAAGATGAAAATATGAAGGATTTAAGATTGTTAATTACGATTTGGATAAGCGCTCTTTGACAAATAGCCATAAGTATAAAATTTTGGATTTCTTTGTTTGTTAATTTGAATTTGAATGTTCTGTAATTTAAATTTAGAATTAGTTCTCAATTTTTTTTTTTGAGAAACGGATGATTTAGAGCAAATTTTGAGGTTTAAGTTCGAAACATTTGGACCTTTAATGAGTTATCTGTGGAGCACCAATTGCCAATTATGTTCACGAACGTGGTAGTAAAAAATAGAAAAATTATCAACGCATCGATTAAAAAAGATTTTGTACCTGTTAGAGGAGATATTTGAGTTTGTGTTAACAAAGATCAGGTAAAATTATTTTAGTAAATAGGTAGTTTAAGAATAAGTTTATGTATGAACTAAACTGTAACCTGTTTTATAAATTCTTTTGTATGAAAGAAAAATGTTTTTGAATGTATAGATATTTTTTTGAGGTTGTTGGTTTATTTCATTTAGTAAATTCCACAGTATAATTCAATTGCGCTAGCCAGGCAAAGAAAAGAAAAGAAAGGTAAGATAGTAATTTCAAAATTCTCTATTACGTTTTCAGTCATACAATTAGCTTCCCGCAACACAGAGGGTAACACAGCAATATATATATTGTCTGCTTATGTCACTGCCCGTAAGTGTAGAGTTAGTCAAATAATCAATTATATCTTTTTAATCACATACTTTTTTTAATTTTGAGTTCAACTTTTTACTCGTAGTACTTCTCAGGGGGTCTATAACTTTTATAACCAAAATTATATGTGCAAATTAGATTTTGAATCCAGATATAATTGGATCGTTGTGTTTTGATTAAAGTAATTGATAACTAATCGAATGAATAAAATTATTTTGAAAACATAAATACCTACCGACAATCACTAATCCAGTAGGATCACAGGATAGGTGTGAAGGGCAATTTTGGTGCTGTGAAGAGGGACTTTGTAATTTTCTTAATAACCTGCGCACAACAGATACAATTAGCGAATTGGAATTTTGACAAATGTCAGTGACAGTCTAATCATTAATATAAGCTTCTATAGTTTAATACAAATTTCTTCAAGAGTCTTCGTCCTTAATCTAGTTGTTTCCTTGTATTATTTTCACGTTCGAGTTTGTTTGAGAACGTAGGAACGTACGCTTATCAACATTCGAAAATTCTTAAGTTTGTTTTCCCACAGTTTCAGACTCTACAATAATTGGACGCGTCTGTTACTTATATAAACATTACATCGTTCTAGAACATAGGTCGTTCAACTACGCTTTTTAATTAGAAATGTCTCTTTTTCCTATCAAATTTAATGGCTTAAACTTAAATCAATGCGCTTTTTTAATTAACGTAAATTCTTTTGCTATTAAATGAAAATTATAGTATATTATTCAACGATCAAGTTTGAGCTATTATTCATTCGGAAGGGTGGCGCCGCAAGCCCGTTAGGGCGAGCGGTGTAATCCGAATGAGTAATGGTCATAACTCGCGAGTAGAATACCATACTTTTTCCACGACTACTCAAATCTGCATTATCGGATATTTTCTAATCGTTTAAACTAATATCGCAAACCATGACAAGCAAAAATTTATTTGTCAGTGTGTAATTAGCCTACTTCGCACAATACAAAAATTATACGTGCGGATTATGAAAAATGGCGCTTTGTAAGTTTGGTCAGAGGTGCTGGATTATGAACATAATTCACGACCTGTATATTCCTGGTTGGTTAAAGGTGTTAAATTATGAATTCATATACGCCTACAGAATAATGAGCACTATTATTGATCCATTCCTAAAAGCATAAGAAATGCATTACTGGATAGTCGTAAGAAATAATATATTATTCAACGAGCGAGTTATGATAGCCATTACTCATTCGAAAGTTTGCACCACGAACCCGTTAGAGCAAACGGCGTAATTCAAATGAGTAATGGCCATAACTCGCGAGTAGAATACTATAATTTTCCCACGACTACACAAATCTTCATTATCAGATATTTTCTAAACATTTTAACTAATATCGCAAACACTAACAAGCAAAATTTTATTTGTCAAAACGTAACAGCCTACTTTACACCATACGAAAATTGTACATCGAGGATTATAAAAAATGAAGGTTTGTACCGATTGGTCAGAGGTGTTGGTTTATGATCATAATCCATCACCTGGATGTTTCTGATTGGTTAAAGATGTTGGATTATGAATTCATATACACCTACAGAATAATGAGTACTATTATTGAACCATTCTTAAATGCGTAAGCAATGCATTACTGGATAGTCGTAAGAAAAATATTTAAAAACTCTACTTTAAATAAAACTGAGATGCTTTTGACCGTAAATTGATCGTCTAATTATTAAATTGAAACTAATACCCTTTAATAGCATGGGAGTTTCTCGTTATTGAGTATTTAAATGCATTTGAACTTAAAAAAAGTCTTTTAATTTTAACTAATAGACGATTAAACTATCTAATAATCACGGGTTTATGCGTCAAACGTAATTTATATACAGGGTTATTACAAATGAAATAGACAGTTTGGATAGGTTATAGAAAGTTTATTTTTGAAAAGTTAAAATTATTACTTATATGATTATAAAGAAGAAATGATTAAGTTTGTATTTAAAATTTTTACAAATGTTCAATGTGTGCACCTTTGGTAACACAACAGATATCAACACGGTAGTCGAATTCTTGCCACACGCTATTAAGCATGTAACGGTCAACTGTAGCAAGAGCATTTGTGATACGTTGTTTAAGTTCGTCGATATCAACAGAAAGCGGTGGTATGAAAACTTTGTCTTTTACATAACCCCATAAGAAATAGTCGCAGGGCGTTAAATCTGGACTACGAGGTGGCCACGGCTTAAGCACAAGGTTTTCCTCACTTGCACAGCCGATCCAACGTCTAGGAAGATGTTCATCCAGATATTTTCTGACCTGTAAGTGCCAGTGAGGCGGAGCTCCATCTTGTACAAAAACGAAGTTATCACTATCTTACTGTAGTTGAGGCATTAACCATTCGTGTAACATGTCCAGATAAATTACTCCGGTTATTAACACTTCGTGAAAGAAGAACGGCCCGTAAATCTTTTCACGAGATAAAGCGCAAAACACGTTAACTTTAGGGGAATCGCGTATATGTTGTAAAGTCGCTCTTGGGTTTTCTGTGCCCCATATCCTTACATTATGTCTATTAACTTTTTCACTAATGTGAAAGGTACATTCGTCACTGAAAATTAGGCGATTAAAGAATGTGTCATCATTTTCGAGACATTGTTGCATCTCCAGACAAAAATTGTTACGTACGACTTTATCACCGGCATTTAAACTTTGTACTAACTGCAATTTATACGGTTTCATTTTCAAACGTTTTCGCAGAATTTTCCACACAGTAGGTTGAGGAATTTGCAATTCTAAACTTGCTGATGTAGTCGATTGTCTTGGACTTCGTAAATAAACATCACGAACACTATCGATTTGTTCTTTTGTAACAGGAGGTCTTCCAGTACTCTTTCTTTTACACAGACATCCACTATTTTCGAAACGTTTATACCAGTCATAGATTGATTGCCTTGTTGGTGGTGTTTTACCGTATTTTGTTCTGAAATGACGCTGCACAACAGTAACAGACTTTGTTTTGGCTAATTCAAGAACACAATAAGCTTTCTCCACTTTAGTAGCGGCCATTTTGCTAGACTGGTCGTTGTTTTAACAGCAGTACCAACCTAACAGTTGTACCAACATAAACTTTAAGAAATTCCCTATAAACCTATCTCGCTTACTATATTCAAATACACCAGTCTGATTTTTTAAAGGCTATCCAAACTGTCTATTTCATTTGTAATAACCCTGTATTTTATACCAAGCATTTCACATATATTTCCTATACAAATATATATATTTAAATAATTTGGCTTTTTCTCGAATTTTGTCGAATTTATGAAGTCAGATGTTTATCGTATGTTGTAATATGACCTTTCAAATAAAGTAATTCAAAGTTGATAACAATCACTTTTTTTTTCTAAAGCGTAACTGGTCAGATACATTTAAATAGATCTCTTTATAATGGTCAAATTAAATCGGAATTTGACCTACTAAAAATTTAAATTTATCCATTTACAAAAAAACTTTCATGCCAAACTTTTACGCAATTTAACTTATTTAAAATATATAGAGCAAACAAATTGTCCTTCAAAAGATTTTTAAAACAGTTGTGTACCTGCGTTCACCTTAAATTATGTTAGGATTCATAAATTTGTCCATGTCCAAGTTGAATTTTCGTCTCCATATACATGTTTTTCCCTTTTTTTAAAGGTAATTTACCATTAAATGCATTTGAAAATTGAAGTAATATTTTTATATTTAAATTTATCGTGCAGGAAACCCTGTATTATTTACTTCCAATATGAATTCTTCGTATTTAAATACAAATCATTTGGAACGTCGATCGTTATTCTTTATAACTTTTAAATACCTGGTTATTGACAAATATTTTAAACGTCTAGTAAAATACTAACGTGAACTAAACTTCATTTATTGACAATTGATCAACAAAAAGGCAATAGGTAATTGATTCTGTTCTAATTATTTACCGGTTTATATAGTATCCACGTTTTACGTTATTAAATCTGGAACAATCCGTCTGGTTTCTGATGTAACTTTTCTCGGAAATGAGCTCATTTTACACGTTTATCTTATCTATTAGCTGTGTCTTGATTTATTACGTTGTAGAATACTTTACTATAGTCCTCTAATTGCCATAATTTAAAGAATGAATTTAAAGTCGCTTGTTATCTTATCTGATTTATGGGCTGGTAACGTCTTATCGTATATTACAGTCTCGCTAACTAGAATGTCCATTTATGTTATTTCTTCTTTTGAAAATAATTATCCGTCACCTGCTTATATTCACAGTTTCATTTATGAGATTTGTTGGTTGTCTGGCTACTTGTAAATGAATATAAAGTTTGAAATCTAGGAAACTAAAATTTAGGTTTCTTTCTGAAATGCATGCTTCTCATTTCGTATTAAAATGCGCGAAATAGAGTAGAAATGCTTTAAGGAAGTATTCATTTTTAATGGTATTTAGTACTTTTTAGTACGTAAAAAAGTACGTAAGTAAAAATATGATCCTGCACTAAAAGTATTTGATTCCATTCTACAACGCGTTCTAAAAAAATTGAGCATATTATCTAAGCTGAAAACCCGTGTTTCTAAAATCTTTCACTAAAAAGTACTAAATACCATTTAAAACGAGTACTTCCTTAAAGCATTTCTACTCTATTTTGTGTATTTTAATACTAAATAAGAAACGTGCATTTTAGACAAAAACCCGCATTTCAGTTTCCTAGATTTTTCGAACTTTAGATTCATTTAGAAGTAGCCAGTCAACCAACAAATCTCATAAATAAAATTGTGAATATAAGCAGATGAGGGAATAATTATCTTCAAAAAAAGAAATGTATGCAGAACATACAGAGTGTTTCTACACTAAAAAGAGGTATTTAGAGTACTAGGAAAGCGTAGTACAATTAAAAATATAAATTAATGAAATTATTAATAAAAGTGAAAATTTAAGACACCTTCATATAACTATGGGATTTATATAAATAAATATATCATCTTAGGATAAGCTTTTGGCAGTGTTTATTATTTGAAAATACTTAGATGTAAATTCGAATCAACTTCTTAAGAAATCTCAAAATCTTTTGGATAAGCTTCCATTTATAATAAAACACGAATTCCTTTCCTAATAACTAATAACTAAATTACAATTTGTATTTAAAACAACAGTGTTAAAATCTTCAGGGTTTTATTAAGTTATGCTAAGTTTTGCCACTCTTGATCTAACCAAGAAAAATCAAGATTTACAAACCTTTTTAAATCCAGGCCAACGAAAAATAAAATTTCAATACACTATCGTTTGAGCTTCTTAAATAGTTTAAGAAATTAGAAAAATTCGAGTGTATAAATTTCTGATTGAAAATACTTCAAAAGATCTCAATATCTGTTAAACCTACCGTTCTAGTTTTAAATGCAGAAACAATTTTTCGTATCGAACAAGATAGAAGTCCAACGCTGCAATGTTACATGACAAATTTCCTAGAATCAGCAGCAGCGGGTATTATCTATCAAGCCAGCTGCATATGCAGAGTTGGAAAAACGTGGCTTTATTTACCTTTATTTACGTTTCCATGAATTTCAATCCCCTAAAAGCGGCTGTGAACCCCAAATGAATTACGCATAGCGTTTTACGTCATATACAGCGCAAGATTTCCTAAAAATGGGATCATGTGTTTATGTGGCGAACAGCTGACCTAAATATTGAATGCATCCCTTGGGCCTAGTAACTCTGGGGTTTTTGCCCAGATATTTGAAACTGATTTGACATGTAACTTCATATGTATATTTATCGATTCGACGATTTTCATTTAACGAATAGAAAGAGTTATTTCGGCATTGGAAAAATGGGTTTTCTGAGTAAGAGCAAAAAGTGTGATTTGCACGCGAAAGTTAGGTTAAAAATAGATTTGCTTCTGGCGGCTTAGTTATTTTGATTTTATTGAATTAGTGTTTCTAAAAGTTACTATAAAGATTTCCTACGATATTTGGTGTAATTGCACTAATTTCTCGTTACTTGTTAAGAGTTTTCCATTCAAGGACAGTGAAGAGCGCAATATTACTCAGCTATATTGAGGACGCCCTATTCATTGAATAGGAACAATGAATCGAAAAATGGATTTGCAATAAAAAAATCGTATAGGTCATTTTATTCTTTACAGTAACGTGGTTATTGCAATGTACCATCAACAACAATCTATTACGCTTCGTAATCATTTTATTACAAATTAGAAAGAAATAAATAATAGGTGGATTGTCAATTTGAGTTTCCAAATACGTTGCTCCAAATTACAGACGATATAAACAATGAATTTTATGAACGCAAGTTTGTGCTAGTGCAACCATAATTTCCAAATAGGTTGCGTCATCGTTGTTTGTGACGTCAAATAGTAGACGTCACTACCAAAAACACCACGTAAATATGATAACGCTATCGGTAGCATACGGCCGTTAAAAATATATTAAATAGTAGGTGAGAATTGTGATTTAATACTTTTTAAAATGTATTTTTAGATTGATTTTAAATTGACAATATTGAAACTTAAACTTTTTAAATTAATAATGAATGTGATTAACTTGTGAATTTTTACTACTGAGCATATTTTAGATATGACTGCTAAATTCTATATATCTTAATTTTATAGTCATTTGACAATAGTCACAGACATTGAAGAGGTTATGCTATTGAATTATAAATTGCAGTACTAAATAAACATGGATGTATGTAATAATGATTTCACATATATAAAATAATCTTCAAGAAGTCACAGAAGGGATTAAAAGCTTGTAATTTAGCATTAAAATAATGTAGGTGTACTTGTTTATTATATGTAAAATTAAAGATACATCAATCATGTAAAAAATTTCTTTAATTGTATTGAAAATCAGTATTAGTCGTCGCTATCAATGTTAGTAATTAGAGGTGCAATGCCCTCTTATCGAATTTGATCTCACTTTCCCATCAATCGTTGATAATTTTTGCAAAATGTTCTTCCGATATGTTGATTTTATTAGGTCTTACACCCAATACATTCTAACTGCATTGAATATGCAGTGACATGGAGACCACATTTGTAGGAACTGTTAGATGTTTTATTTAACAAGTATGATAATACGACACATTGTCTAAAATTATTGCAAATGGTTTTTCCAAATTCTTTAATAATTAATTTTCAAATTTTGCTCATTCACTTCTCTGTAGAATTTTGTTTTTTTTTGTAGAAGAGAAAATCAATTCAGTCCCATTTTGTAATCCATTTACATTTCGGGCATGTAATACTATATACCTAAAAGACTAATTACATTATACTGTATTAAGGATAAGTAGGTATGACACCAACCTTTTTCGATAAATTTGAATGCCCTAATTGTTCTTATATCACTGCTTTGCTAGGAACGGCTTCAGCACTATTGTGAAAATAGCCATGTTTCGTCTAGAAACACAAAACTGGTACAGATTCTCTTCTTTTATTTTCATATATCTCCAAGATCGAATTCCATTTATCCATGATATTTAGCAGTTCCATTAAACCTCTTCTTGGATTACCTTTCAGCCATTTAAATCCAATACTGTGCAAGACTGTATTCAGGGATCGCTCACTACCACTAAAAAGCTCATCATGCTTTAAATTCTACCATCAAGTATGAACAGAAATGTGATAAATCTAAAATAATTACATGCTGCACTATAAATTTAACTGAAAAATGAATACTAACGATTTTCAAACAACCTATAAAGGTGATAAACTAGCAACAAGTAGCTTAGTTCTGGGTCTAAATGAATCTTGCTCATCGTCTTCGGTGATTAGAGTTCAGTTTAATACTAATATAAAACCAGCAAAATATCAATGTATAAAAACAGAAAAATTCACGAAATCGTCGACACCAACTAAAAAACGAATGACATATAACTTAAAATTTAAACGTCAACATTTAATATTTGGCGTAAAAATTATTGGCAACGTCGTAAATTGCTATTATTCAAACCGAAACTGTAACATATTGTTCGATACCAAGTTGGCAAACATCTACATAAATAGTTAGTACTTGTGCACGGTGTGGGCACTCTATAGACGATTCTGTTAGCGTGGTAATGAAAGTTAATTAACTTCGTAGTATGCATAGGTACACACCGTGTTAATGGACTGTATTTAAAATGCAAATATTTATTAATTAGTCATTCTGTAAATATAAGTAATGACAAGAAGTACCTAAAATAACTAAAATAACGTGGCGTTACAACTGACCGTTCGAATACAACTAACTTAATAATCCGGGACAGCAGGTAATAGGGAAAGCAAACGCTAGCCCCTTGTTGACTCATACATTGAACTATTTCTAAATCTTAATACAAAGAACTATGGTTGCACATCGCTACCATAGCGCATTTTAGTATTAACACTATCCGAATAAATGGCGCCCACAAATTCAACAGCGATTATCGATTGTCATTTATTTGACATTAATTTGACGTTTAGAATTATTGTTTATTTAACCGTAGCGCTATTCAAAGATTGTTTAATTCGAATTGCTGCATTTCAAAAAATTCATTGTAAATTGTGATATTAATAATCGACTTCTTGAATATATCCAGGTGTGTGATTAAAAAAATACAATTAGGTTGTAGTGTAACCGACCTGAAGGCTGACCCAAACGCTCTCTATAAACGGCGAATCCTACGTTGTGTTATTATAATGTGACCCAAATTCACACTGGGAAGATGGTGTTAAGGCGGGAAGGTTTGAAATAAAACTACAGAATTTACCTAACTTTACTCTTAATCAGAAGAATAACCACTAAATAGGTAATTCGCATGAAATCATAGAAAAATGACATGTGAAGCAAACAGTGTCGTACTCGACCTGGGCGATTGGGGAAAGAGCACGGAAGAGAAAACCCCAAACTGCCCTCACACTTCCAACTACAATTGGCATATTTCGACAAGGACGGGTAACGTACAAGTACCCAACCAACACTGAATTTAACGGGATGTCAATTAGTAACAGTTTTTTGGCCACTGCAAAGGACCAATAAATTATTAGTTAAATACATTTTTTGTCTGTTCCATTGAACCAGTAAACGTCGTCAATTGAATAAATATCCGTATTGGGATCATGTGGTCTAACCACAATGCAGAGACGCTAGTTTGGTTGCTAACATCAGGCGTTAACTATTTGTATAAACATTTCAATGCCAAATACCTTTCATATTTCACTTGTCAACGGTCATTCTTGCTAGAACACTTGGCACGAAGGTATCATGGAGAACCTCAGGGTTCTAGCGAGTAATTTGCGTGTGACTTTACGCCTTTGTGAATCTCAAGTGTAATAAACACTTGATATAGTGTTTTTAAATAATGGTAAGCAATTAGTTATAATCTCTAGACTAACTAAATAATTTTGTTGTAGCGCTCTTCTTTTAGATCTTCTTTTTCGTATATTATATTGTTTAGTTTGATCCCGTTTTATCTGGTTATATAAAAATTAGCCTGTTTAAATTTTGTAAAGTATGGTTATATGGATATTTTCTTTGCGTTTACAATTATCGAGTTTACAATTCAATGTGAGTATTTATCAAGTTGATGATAACCTTCTAAATTAGCGAGAAAGTACTTCAATGTAGCGATGATAATTTTGTCTAACATGAACGTCCTTCAACTTTACCATACTACGTGGATTTAATAAAATGTTCTGCGATGAAACTGTATATTTGAAATGTCACCGGAATGTTCTTCAATTTAGATAGCAAATTTTTGGTTTCAATCTAAACATCCAATAATTAACAGTAATGGTCTTTTTAAAATTGCTAAGATGAATTTACAAGTAACAATGGAAATAATTACACGCAAGATATTTGTTTTGGTAACGATCTAAATATAGTAGTACATCGAAGTTTTGCATTTTTGTGATAACCGTTGGAATGGATTTTGGTTTGTCCCGTTATTGCGTATAGGAAATACGCTTTAAGCTCATATGGTTGGGTACAAGAAACACGCAGCTGGTTGTTTACAGTACAACACGTGAAGACGACGTCATTTGTTTGTCCAGGGACTGTATGTATATACATCTGCTCTAACACGATATGTAATGCTGTCACACAAACAAAAAACCTGTTGAAGCGAGGTAAGCGATTTATATTATTCTTACACGACGTCCGCACTTGGCGAACTTTGATACAAGGCCATACGAAAAAAATAACTTTGTGATGACCTATAACTAATTATTGTTTAACAAACTAGAAAGGACTTTGATAATCTTTTTATTACCAATATAAATGCAGTGTAGTAACAATTATTATTATTAACTAAATTAAGCAACTCCATTGAGTTCTGATTAAAGTTTCATTTATGTGTAGTTATTGTTAAAGCTTTTGAACATTGAATTATTAGATATTTTCGATATTTTCATATACACTTGTAAACCGAATAACAGATCTGATATTTTTGGTATTGATTTGAGTTAATTTTTGTAGTAAAAAAAACGTTTAACGTATTTGATATTTCATTCAAATTCATAGTTCTACCTCTGAGTAGAAGAAATTATAGTAACCTTTTTGAAATGTGAATTTTGTACACACAATTTTTATCATGAAACAACTTTTAATTAAAGAATCACCATTTAATTTTCTTAATTAATTGTTTTATTTTGAACAAGTGAGTTCAGAAATAGTATAACCAGGTCAAGGAACAAATGGCATAAACACCTTTGAGATAATGATATTTGTAACTTCTATTTAATGAAGAAGTTCTAATTGCTCTTTCAGAATTTGATGCCTGATATTTGTGTCTATAAAATTGTGTGCATGTTTAATCTTTTCAGCATTTTTTTATTATGAGGTAGCAAGAGTATACTTCTTGTGTCCTTACTTTGTTACTTTAATTTAATTTTTTTACAGCTCCTGCGTAAGCAGTTAACACGATATTCTTCTCTAAGGACTCCCAAGTCCCCCTTAGGGAAAACCTCTGTTCAAAATTTAATGACTTAGTGGCGCCCTCCCGAAACCCTTATTTTGGTATGAATTAAGCCATAGTAAGCAAATAATGTTTTGTAAAAACAACCACGACCAATCCTCATAAGCTCTAGCCGAGGAATAGACCCCTAGCATAGTCGGAAGATATTTGCGTTCCATCATTTTAGGGAAATCCTTCCTTAAAGTTCACTGGTTCAATTTGAGAATATTAAAGAACCCACGGGTTACTTTAAATTATTCAATCAACCCCATCAGTAAGAATTAATATTGAAAGAAACTGTTACCCAGGCATACCACACATGACAACAGAAGAAACGTTAGTGCAAACCAGCTAGTCTTTTCTGGTAGGTACTGAGGTCGGATAACCAATACTACCCAGCTAAAGTTGAAAAGAGGGAACACCAGGAAGGTAAAATATGCCTTGACTACCAATGTTTCTCCCCGCACGGACATAAAATGTTAGTAATATTCAACAAAGACTCAATCACACGCGCCCACATGCATGCATTAGCAGTTTCCAGCCCGTGTTACAAAATATTTCACAAAGGTTAGCCGATTATTATTTGCAAAAGAGTACAACTACAAGTACATTGATAAGACAACATGAATCGCTAAAATGAACTTATGGTATGATTGCGCATAGTTAAAACGGCGCTTATTACTAAATAGACTATCTCCAACATAGTCAAATGCAAACGCGAAAGGCACGAAATGGTCGGTCATACCAGAGGTTCAATTTAATTGCATAGCAATAATTATCACAAACGTTTAATACTAGTTAATAATATAGGAACATCGGCTAGATAATAGGATAAACACACAACAACAATATAATTAAGTTTAAACCGAGATATGAGCAATGCAGTGGAATATGTGGTTAATATGCTGAAATAAAACAATTACACATAACAAAAATGTCAAATGAATTACAAATATCAAACAAATATAAAATATGTTGGCAGCAAATACATATCCAAATTCTACAGCATAAAAACATGCCCAGATCCAGGCGCTAAATCTTTATATAAGTGCATGTTAGTCAAATATATTAAATCTAGTAAGCAAATGTTAAAATTTATTCATTATGATTGCATCGGTCAAAACGTACCTTTACAAATTACAAACAACGTTGTAGTTAATTCAATTTCTATCTTAAAACCAAAACAAATATAACATAGAAATATAATGTATTCAAACTTCCCTAATAATTAGATTCAATATATATATAAAGGATAATATTGGTACAAATTGCCCATAAAATCACAGTATGGGTACATTTACTATTGATTCTGCAATAAGTGCAATGCAAAGGAAGTTCAAACTCTGCATTAAATACTAAATAAACATTATTTAAAATAAATAAATATTAGTTCTACTCTGATTTAGATACTAAATAAACAATTCCGATAAATAAATATTCGTTTTCGGCTGTTAAACCAAACCACACTCATTTATACATAAAGCGTTCAATAAAATCGTAAATAATTCATCCATATTAAACATCATAAGTAATACAACCGGCATCCGATTCTAAGATAAAAGCAACAGGTAGCACATAAATATTTCCTTCAATGATTAAATAACTAAAGGTTTTACAATAAGTACCAACATCACACTCAAAACAAGGCTGGAATTACCAGATGTAATCAGATTGCCTGAAATTGAAATAGCAACTACATTATCAACTTATAAAACATTACCTTTTTAACCGCCAAGGGAATCTTTTTCAACCTACCATTTTGAAATCTAAAAACAAAGTCTTTTAACCTTGTCGACTAGATTCGTCCCTACGCATGCGTCCCTTATAATCTAAATTCTGACATCACGAAATGCGTTCAGAAACCTGAAAGTGGTTACTAAGCTATTGTAACAAATACCTTTAAATATCTTATAATAATCATCAACAAATGAAAATCGACTTAGAAACGCTACGGACCACTACAAGGTTTACTTAAAATTACATTACTGTTGTTTTTGTAGGCACTTATTTCACCGTGCGTGGCTGTTATTACATACTGGACAAATAATTTATTGTAAAACTAAAAATTAAGAGAAATTAATATCTTAAAGTTAAAGCTTGATGTTTGTTTATACATTACTGTATTTAGGGGAGATTTATGTGTATTAGTTTTTGTAACAAATGGGTTACATATTTTTATCCGAATCGTGGATTATGAATATGTTCTCTACTATGTGAGAGGTTGTGTAAATAAGAATGCTACTAGGCACTAATTTTCGAATCCTTATAAGAATAAAATACGTTTAGATGATTATTTTTTCATTTGTATGTCAATGGTCTATGTTGTGTTGTATTTGTCAATATTACCTGAAATCAGTTTTCCTACTTCCTATAATATGCAATAAACCAATAATATATTTTGGTAAAATGTTCCGTTTGTTTCATTTCTTAAAATGCATGTATGTACAAGTTTATATTTTCAGTTTTATTAATTTGACCTATATACATACATAATGTATGTATGTAGTTCATTTTAGTGAAATATGAAAATATAAATTTTTGCATCTATAAAGCTTTCAAATTAGTTTGCAATCCTATCTTAGATGTGAACCATAGCAAGGTTTTTAACCTTTTACGTATAGTGTAGATGCAAACCAAACCTATAATTTCATACGGAGTATTAACATTATCCGCCCAGATGGCGTACAAAGACGCCAACAACTTATAAACAGAAAGTGGTACATCTATACTAACTTATCTAACCAATGTACTTGTGTGACGTTGCAAATGACTAGTCTATTTAGAAATTCCGAGCACACGATAGTATTATTCCAATGCCAAAACATGTAGTAGGTATGCCCTGGCTGTTCTGGGCGCCTCTAGATTATGTTATTCTAAGATAGGGATAATGTGCCAATGAGCTGGCGCTCACTAGTAGTCGGCCATTTCGTTTTGTTTTAATTATAACTTATGGTGCCAAGCGTTCCAACGGAATTATTTTAAACGTAAGTGGGATTAGACTATTGCTTTGACGTACAACAACTTCTACCCTCTAGTGGTACTACCAGAGTTAAATACGTTGCTCCAAATGTTGGGTGTATGCATTGCTGTGCAAGTAGGTGAATTGTTTTTTAAAGATCTAAGCGGCAAAGTGTTCCAGGTAAGTAAACATGATATATTCTTTATTTCTGTTCTTATTGTTGTCGTAATAGCGGCGAAGACACTTCAAATTTCACATTATTAACTTAAAATGAATTAAGATTTTGATTTGAAGGTTATAAATTGATGGCCGGTCTCTGGACAAAGATAAATTGCATGTTGCTAGTGGTCGTACATACGGCCGATTACTGGATAGTGTGCGATATATTCAACTTTTTCATTCCAGTGTTTTGGTCGTGTTGCGTTTTATTATAGAGTTAGTGTTCGGCCACCATTATCATGCAAGTAAATATACTGTATGAGGGAGTATATTGTGGCGGACTACTAGCGCACGACTACAAATAGGATTTTACTAGATGTCAGCCGTATTTCTTTTCAAGTGCCTTTGTAATTGTAAATAGTCACAAATTTGAAATTCTAGACTATGACGTCGTTCAAAGCCCCAAAACGAAATATGCGAATTATGGAAAAACCCATAAAACAAAAATTTCGCCAATACAATAATGATGGCCTTGTAGAAGCGCTAAAGAATGTTCAGAATGGAACCGCAATAAAGCCAACTTGTATGAAATATGAAATTCCGGGCTACGTTACAGGGTAATCTTAAGGGACGGGTAACTAAGAGTCCATTGGAGCCAGATCCATATTTGAATATATCAAATGAAAATAAAATAGTATAATGAATTATTAATTTGGCAAAATGTGGGTTTCCCATAAAAAAACAAGAATTGCTCTATTCAGTACAACAGATAGTCAAAGATGCCAATACTTCGACTCCATTTAAAGATAACAAACCAGGACAAAAATGGTAAGAGAAACTAGCATAATAGGCACTATTAAATGTTTTTCTTTGTACACAAACATGCTACATTTAAATCTAACTTTATTATTTGTAATCTTGATTTCTACATCAAAATTACTATTATAGGTATTTGACATTCCTCCGAAGACATCCGAAAATATCTACTAAATTAGCGGAAGGCATTAATAAAGCTCAAGCAAAAGTAACAAAAGAGTTTATTAGAAAATGGTTCCAAGATTTAAGCAACTACCTCCGTGAAGTGGAACGTGAAGACCTGCTAGAAGATCCTTCTAGAATCATTAATGGGGATGAAAGTAGATTTAGTTTGTGCCCCAAAAAGGGCAAAATCCTTGACCCAAGGGGTGGCAAAGTTTACTGTAAGTTCACCAGGGAAACGAAAAGGACAACATTACTGTCTTATGCACTTTTACTGCAGATGGAAGAACGTGCCCCCCGATTGTGATATTTTCGTACATTAAACCTCCAAAAGCCTTAGTATAAAACATGCCAGATGACTAGGTTTTTAGGAAAGTCCTAGTCTAGCTGGATGAAGTCTGACATTTTTTATGAGTATGTGGCAAATGGCTTCAATGTCTGGTTGTTGAGAAATAGTATCAAAAAGCCTGTTCTGTTTATAATAGACTGGCATCGTTCTCGTACGTCTCTTGATCTGAGTGAGTTTTGTGATAAAAATGGCATTCTTTTATATTCATTGCCACCAAATTTTACACATATATTTCAGCCAGCTGATGTGGGCGTATTTGGCCCACTCAAAGTACTGCGGAAGAAAGTTGTGCGACAATGGCAGAATCGACCCGAAAATATAAATTCTGCTGTTATAAAAATCAACTTCTGCAAAATCTTTGTTGAAGTACTAAATGATCTAAACTTGCCAGAGAACATCCGAAATGGATTTAAAAAATGCGGCATATTTCGTTTTAATCCAGATGCAGTAGATTTTTTTAAATGCGTCCAAAATCATTTTGAAAATCTGAATAACAAAAAGGGAGAAACACTACTTAGCCGAGAGGATTTTGCAAGCACAACGAAAGTTTTAATAACACTAGAAAATTTTCTGATTTTGAACGGGTTGGATTACCAAATAATATTAAATGAAATTAAAAATTTAGAACATCAGACTTTCGAAGAAGATTTACCTACTCAATCAGATGATGCATTTATTGGCAACTATACTATTTCAAATGAAGGCTATCTCATTACAGAATATAAGAGGAAATTACAATACCAACAGAAAACATTGCTGTACCTACTGAAAATTCTGTAATCATTTTGTTGAATATAATTTTGAACCCTAAAACTACTTCTCGAGGTTTCGTGATTGAAACAAACACAGAATCTCCAAGCATACATTGTGTTAATGAAGGATCTACTGATCTAAGTGATGATATTGAACCACCAACTTCTAACCCATTATCAGAGTATCCTGCTCAAAACTGCTTTTCTGAAGTAGCACCTCAAATTAGTAAGACCAAAGAGAATGTAATTCACGCTCAAAAATCTGTAAACATCGAATCGGTTATTGATGTAGATGCTGTTACTAAAGATCATACTATTGATTACTCAAACTTTGTACCAATAACAGTGTTTGAAAACCATTTAAAGTATCCCTTACTGTTAAGGAAAACAGCAAATAATAGAATCAGAGGTATTTTTCCAAAGGCTATTTCGTCAGGTAGCTGGAGGACTTATTTTAGCAATAAGCTAAAACAACAACAAGCTCTAGAACAAAAAAGAAACTAAGAAAAGAAGCAATTTAAAAGAAAAATTGAAAACGCTACTAAAAAGATAAAAAAAAATAAACTAAACAGTAATGATAAAAGAAACAACCTTAATTGAAAGACAAAGTCAAGATTAATAATAGTAATAAAGAAAATGTTACTGAAAAAACAAATACTATCACGAAGAAGAACCAGATATGTGCTACGTGCAATGATGAATTTTATAGTGAGGCCGGAGAAGACCAAGATAAAAAAAATTGGATGTGACGTGTACCCACGATGGTATCATTTAAGGTGTACAATTTTTGTAGGTACAATCGTACGAATCTGTGGCATTTAAAGATTTTAACTGTGAAGGTTGTAAGCAATAGTAGCAATCAAACCTATTGAAATATAGTTAGATACCTTCCTACCCATTCCTAATCGATGTAAGTGAATGTTTTTTTAAGTTTTGAACTTTGATAAATTGATGTATTATTTTATTAATAATGGATATCTCACGTTTTGGTTTTATTGCAAGTTGAATGTATTTAGCAGGTAGGTACTCTTATCTACGCTATTGTATCATACATAAAAGGTATAATAATATAACTATTGTTGAAACCAGGAAAGAAGGCATCAACGTCATAGGTTGGTGAATTAAAAAATGACATACTTTCAAATCTTATGCATTAAGTATACTCCGATAGATCCTTTGAAAGAATGTCGGTTTTTAATTTAGCAACCTATGATATAATGCCTTCCTTCCTCATTTCTACTATATGATTGACCAATAGAATATTATGTAGGTAGTTAAATTTTTTGTGTTACTTTTTTCTAGTGACCAACTACTGAGTCAATGACGAATGACTACTGGATTTTAGCGGCCGACAACTGGTAAAATTGTAATTTTTTCAAACAAATGTATATATCTGCACAACAATGGGTTTATTGTCAAAAAAGATGTGACAGTTCTAAAATACACCAATGACGCTTCTACAAAGCTAACTTAGTGCATACATACCAAGTTGTCAATCTATAGTTGTATTAACATCCACAAATTCTTCATTTGTGTCTGATTACTGGCACAACTACCCTATGTAAATATTTGTTTATTTTGAAGTCACCTGGAACTCTTAAAAATGATGGAAGAGAATTGTCATTTTTGAAATAAGTGATGGTTTTTGCTTTTTGAGTTTTGTATTGATTGTGATGTATCTTAAACGAGACCGAGGGCTTTTTGAGCTGGCTTAAGGGTTTTTGACGTGGGCTAGGTGTGCAGGACTCCCACCTGCTGCTTAATTATTTTTCTTAATAGTAACACATTTCGACAACTAATCTAAGTTGCAACCTCAACACTATTTTTGCCTCAACATTATTTTCACACGTGAGCAGAATTGCTTATATTGCTTTAGTAGTAAAACATTTATACTAACCTGAGTTGAATCCTCAACACTATTTACTACTAAGAACAAATGCCCAAAGCGATACATGTGCGAAAACAGTGTAGAGGCGAAGATAATGTTGATGTCTCACTTGGGTTAGTAGTCAAAATGTTTTACTACTAAGACAAAATAATCGATTGGGTATATGTTCGAAAATATTGTTGAGGTTTCAGCTTAGGTTAGTGGTTGAAATGTTTTACTACTAAGACGACATAATACATTGGGTTCATGCCCATAATAGTGTTGAACTTAGGCTACCGTTAGGAATATTTTACTACTAAGAAGAAATACCTAAAGCGGTACATGTGTGAAAATAGTGTTGAGACGAAAATAGTGTTGAGGTTTCAACTTAGGTTAGTTGTCGAAATGTGTTACTACTAAGATAAAATGATTAAAGGGTACATGTGTGAAAATAGTTTTGAGATGAAAATAGTGTTGAGGTTTCAATTTAGATCAGTTATCGAAATGTTTTACTACTAAGAAAAATATCCAAAGTGGTATATGTGCAAAAATAGCGTCAAGGCAAAATTCATTGATTGACTTTAAAAATAAATCACTGACTTTATTTTATATTACAACCGCTATTATTATATAACAAAAAAGTTTGCAGAAAAATCTGGAATTTTAAAATAAAAATCAAAAATTTTTTTTTCGTGACAGGCGAATCACTATTTTCACACAAGTACGTTATCGATTATATTGTATAAGTAGTAAAACATTTCGACTACAAACCTAAGTTGAAACCTCAATACTACTTTCTCCGTAACACTATTTTCGAACATGTACCCTTTCAATTATTTTCCCTTAATATTAAAACATTTCGACTACTAACCTACACTGACACCTCAATGCCATTTTTGCCTCACACTAGTTTCACACATGTTACTTTATCTTAGTATGAAAACATTTAGATTACTAACCTAAATTGAAACCTCAACACTATTTACTACTTGTTACATGCCAAAATTGGCATTGTAAGTTTCTAAATTTGTAAGTGAATTCGCGCCAATATTTTAAAAGACTTGTGCGTTCATTTCCGTCACTTTAGATAGTTGCGTCGGCGCCCGAGATTGCGCAGACGCGGAGTGGGGAAGTAAGTGGTGGTTTCGTCACGTCATAGACTAGTGAACGAAACGTCGAACCGTGTGGTTATCTGTGTGCCTTTGTCTTCTTTTTTCAGATATGTAGGTTTCCTGCCTTGTACCTGTTATCGTTCCTCCTACCTGTATCCTTTACCGTTCCGCTACAAACAAGAAGACAAATTAATCTGGTTTCGACGAGGGGGCGTAGGACGACCCACGCCCAACAATGCCCAACTGCCGCCAAAATAGCTGCAATGTTGTGAAGAGCTCCACAGTTTACGTGAATACCTTTTGTCTTTTCCTATAATCGCAATAAACATTTTTTTGCATGTGATAATAATTTGAGGCGTAATAATGACGTAACCCCTTATTGCGCAATATTACGCATGTATTTATTATGTTACCAACTGTCGTAGTGGCTCTTATAAATTACGCGCCGGGACTTTAACAGTATACCTTTGAATAAAGACACCTAGAGTGTAATATACTAAGAAGAAATACACAACAAGGTACAAATGCAAAAATAGCGTTGAAGTTAAATTACCGTTAGAAATGTTTTACTACTAAGAAAAATATCCAGAGCTGTATAGGTGCAAAAATAGTGTCCAGGCAAAAATCATTGATCGATGATTGACTTTCAGAATGAATTTAGTATACCATGGCGTGTTTCTTTGCTATTGAAATTGTTCCCTGTATTCCCTTAAAGGCGGCTCCGTGGCGTAGTGGTATGTGTGTGACTACTACGCCCAAGGTCCCGGGTTCGAATCCCGACACGGTCCGCTTGAAAAATGTTAGGCGAGCATTTTTCACAAAAATACACCCTCGTTCGGATGAGAGGTAAAATGTAGGTCCCGTGTGTGAGTGTTGTCACGCACGTTAAAGAACCCTACCTTGCTTGGAACAGCAAGGGTTCGGCAAAATTCAAAATTTTCCAGGTAACAAAAACTCGCTTCCTGGCCAATGTAGTACCTTCGGGTGGAGCATTGGAAAATCACATGTAATGTATTCCCTTAAAAGTAACAGCTCACCCGAGAATTTAAAGGTGTTATTATCAAATAAAATATAACCATTACAAACGAACATTTAATTTTGGGCCCTTTTTGTTTACGCTCGTATTTTGATGTTATATATACTATAGAAATATATCATCATTGGGTCTTCAGTTCTGGAACTGGTTAGACGCGTACCCCCATTGCTTCCTATTCTGAGCTAGCCTACACATTCCCCTAAAATTCTCACAGCCTACA
The DNA here is from genome assembly GCA_036346225.1 of Platerodrilus igneus. Lineage (NCBI taxonomy): Eukaryota > Metazoa > Arthropoda > Insecta > Coleoptera > Lycidae > Platerodrilus > Platerodrilus igneus. The sequence continues at coordinate 4,476,201 of JARFIW010000932.1, read as the reverse complement.
TCTTTCACTATCTGTGTGCAATAGTCTGATTTAGGTCTACATCTACTTCTCTTTTTACCTATCTCTGCCTGTAATATATTCCACACTATTCCCCAAATGACTTAGAGCGTGTCCTGTCCTTATATTTCTCCCATTTTTTCGTTTTCCATATATATCTTTCTTCCCTTACTATTTCTATCAAATTTGTTAAAAATAGTTGTGACGTGCTAAGTTTTTGTGAGATATGTATTGATGAGTACCGAATGTTAGATTTTAAATTCATTAATAAATGGGAGTAACTAAATTTACCGCTTTACTATTTTCTATTGTGTATTTTTGTTAAGATGTCGTAGATTTTTAAATCTTTATCTTTAAACAAGAAACCTTCTTTAAACAATTTGTAGAGAAGATAATTTCAAAAATTTGCACGTGGTTATTAAAATGTAGGGGAGACCGGGGCAGGTAGTAACACGGGGCACGTTGATACACTGCGCATGGCAACAAACCGAAGGACACACATACATTCTTATTAAGTGCGTAAGCAAGTTCAAACATCTATCAGCTTACTCTTATATAGTGTTGTGGAGTTTATACAGGTGGTTTATGTGTTATTGACAAAAGAGTGTAATTCCTGGACTAAAGTAATATTTGAAGGTACCATTAAAACCTGACTACTGTTTTGTTATTAAAAGTTACAACAAAACTAACATCTGGTTATTAAGTTATGTAGTTTAGTTTATCATTTGATAACTTAGATTTTTATTCTAAGAACTAGTGTTTTGGGATTAAGGACAAACATATAATCAACAAGTGTTGGGGTAAGTTGTAACGGTTTGTCTGGGGTACATTGTAACATGTTACAATGTGCCCCGTAGTAGATTGTATAATAAATTAGTTCTTTTTTATGCAGCATGAGAAACTATAAACAAAAATCTGAAAGAGGGGTGACTTCTAAAGAAGAAATGGAGCAGGCAATAGCCAGGGTGTTGCTCGAAAATGAGTCAGTTAGGTCCGTGGCAAAATCCACCAACATCTGTCACGAAACTCTTAGCAGATATGTAAAGAAAATTAGACAGACTCGAAATAACGAAAATAAAGACAAAAACGCACATTTAGAAAATTATGGCTACAGTACACATAAACGGATATTTTCTGAACAACAACTTACAGAGCTTACTAATTATGTAAAGCATTGTTCAAAAATTTATTTTGGACTGTCTCCAAAAGAAGTTCGCAAACTGGCCTATGATTGTGCAATTGCTTTCGGTATTGCAGTTCCTGAATCATGGAAAAGAAATAAGGTTGCTGGGGAGGACTGGTTCACGAACTTTTTGAAAACACAACCAAGACTATCAATTCGGGTTCCTGAAGCTACAAGTAGTGCCAGAGCCACCAATTTTAACAAACCAATAGTAAACTCATTTTTTGATAAACTTTCCAGTGTTTGCGATCAGTTTCATTTTGCTCCATCTGAAATTTGGAATTTAGACGAGACTGGCCTGACGACTGTGCAAAGATTAGGTAAAGTGATAGCTGAAAGAGGAACAAAACAAGTTGGAGGGATAACTTCTAGCGAAAGAGGAGTTCTCGTAACATTGTGCATTGCAATAAACGCCATTGGAAATCATGTCTCGCCAATGTTCCTGTTTCCACGAAAACGCTTTCAAGACCATTTTATTCGGGACGGTCCCCCAGGTTGCATAGGAGCTGGTAATGGATCCGGGGGGATGACTTCAAAAGATTTCTATATTTTTATGAAACATTTTATTTCCCATGTTCGTTCGTCTATTGAAAAACCAGTGCTCTTGTTACTCGACAATCATGAGTCACTTACAGCCTATAAAACTGTTAAATTTGCAAAAGACAATGAAGTAATCTTGTTGTCATTTCCACTTCATTGCTCGCACCAACTCCCCATTAGCAAAAACGGCCTCTATTTCCTCATTAGGCTTTTGTCCGTCAGCTGTTACACCAATTCCTAGAACCGAGCCAAGAAAATCTTCTTCGAAAGGCCGAAAGAAAAGAAAATCTGCCGTCTTAACCAACACACCTGAATTAGACTTGTTAAAGTTCGAAGCCGAAAAAAAGATATCAAAAAGACAAAAATTGACATCCGGAAAACAAAAATTGAAATCAGCAAAAAGAAGGGTTCTTCGAGAATCTTCTGACGAAGGTGATGCAATTTGTGTTGTCTGTTGCGAAAATTACTCTAACAGTAAACCAGGGGAAGTTTGGACCCAGTGCCATCAATGCCAACAATGGGCACATGAAGAATGTACACCTGGTTTAACCCCATACATATGCCACCATTGTGATTCTGATTGTGAGTAATATGGGCTGTAAGGTTTACTTCAAGTAGTTTCTATGGTGAGCAACCAAGAAAATAATTGTGTGAAATGTTTATTTTTATTGTTCTGAATTTGGCTCAGTAAATGTCACTAGTTTTCATATGAGGCAATTTTTCCCAATTAATAGGTTCGAGTATCCCTTTTGTAGCCAAAAAACACACTGTTACAAGCTACCCCGTGACTGTTACAACATACCCCACAAACGGGGTAAATTGTAACAAATGCTTGGTCTTATATTTTTCTGTTCTGAGAAAAAGCGGTTAGATAGTTATTAATTCTGTAACAACCAAATGCCAGCCAAATATATCTACATTACTGTGCTACAGTTTAAAATGCATGATGCAAATAGTTTTTGAAATAAAAAATAGAATTTTAAAATTGTTACAACTTGCCCCGGTCTCCCCTATTCTACCTTTTTTACAAAGAACATTCTACGTTGTGTTTCGTCCTTTTGGCAATGAGTTTGTTATTTTAAGAATATCTTGTGCCTTCTATTCCCTAAAGTTAACGCTTTCGGAAACTTAAAGAAAACATTCAAGTTCAACCATAATTTTGCGTATTTAATTTGATAATTAAAATATAACAATATCTTTAACTTATTCTGTATTTATGCAAGCATAAATATAAATTGATCCCATGTATTTATTAACCTGTAAAATTTCGTGTATTTATAAAAACCTTCTCAATTGCAAAACTTTTTTTTTTTTGTAAAAAGAACTATCTTCTATGAAGTATGGAAGGCGGTGAGAACTCTGAAGAATGGCAAAGCTGCAGGTGTAGATCGATTAACAAGTGAAATGCTTAAGTATGGATCTGGGGTGATGATTGAATGTTTGGGCAAACTGATAGGGTTTTGTATACAACAAGCAAAGGTGCTTAAAGATTGGAAGAGTGCGATCATTATCCCTTTGCACAAAGTTAGAGGCAGCAAATATGAATGCAAAAATTATCGTGGAATAAGTCCGTTGAGTGTACCAAGTAAAGTGTATGGAAAAATTGTGCTCGAGGGAGTTCGTAAGAGAACGCAGAGCAAGATATTGGACGTTCAATCTGGTTTTGTCTGGAAGAGGATGTGTGGATCAGATGTTTGCAATACAACAAATTGTTGAAAATTGTATGCATGCCAGAAACCAAATGTATGTAGCATTTGTAGATCTGGAAAAGGCACATGACTCTCTGAACAGAAGTGAATCATGGTAGGAGCTGCATGAATACGGTGTAAGCAAGTGCTTGATAAAATCTATCAGAGCGATGTATAAAGGCAGTAGAACATGTGTACGTGCGAATGGTTACATGGGCAATGCTTTGACTTTGTGGAAGGTGTAAGACAGGGCTATGTGATGTCGCCATGGCCGTTCAATATATTTATGAATAAATGTATCAGGCAGGCTTGCGAAGGAATGGAAAGGGTAAAAATTTGTGAAACAAATGTCAGTGTGCTGTTGTATGTGGATGATGCAGTATTGTTGGCCGAATCGTCAGAAGATTTACAGCAAATGCTTGACAGACTGTGTGGAAATATGCAATTGAAAGTGAATATAAATAAGACGAAAGTAATGATTTTTGACAAAGATGGCGGAATTGATGAATTTGTATTTAGAATATACACTGACACGATAGAGAAAGTGAAGTGTACTTCGGTAGAAAGTTTTTGATTAATGAAAAGCTGGATGGTGAAATAGAAAGAAGGGCAAATGCTGGAAGAAAAGTGTTTAGAGGTATGTGGGCAGTGAACGGGAATGAAGGAATGCGTATAAATGCAAAGCTGGACATTTACAACAGTGTATTTGTGCCAACTGGAAACTGGAAGCGAAACTTGGATTTGGTAGAAGAAGCATGTTAGTCGTATAAATGCTGCAGGACTGAGGTTCCTAAGAAGTGTGTGTGGAAAAACATTGAGAGACAAAGTGCCAAACAAATGGATCAGAGCAGAGTGTGGAGTGCCAGTGACCCTTAAGGAGTTAAACGAGCAAAGTATGCTTAAATGGTGTGAATATGTGGGAAGAACGAATGAGGATAGACTTACCAAACGTATATATGCAAGCAAGATGGTTGGTAGAGCTGCAAGGGGCAGACCGTATGAAATATGGTTGGATGCAATAGAGGAAGTTCTGAAAGAACGACAGGTGAGAAGTATGAGGAATGAAAGAGCTTTCCAAAAGCAATGTATGAATGTTAACAGAGGAAAGAAAGTATGTAGGGACCGAGGAATGTGGAGGAAGATTGCGTATGGTACTGGGAGTAAAAGTAATATAGTAGTCTAGAGTTATACGGTGCATATAGTTCCAGAAAGAGGTGCTAGATTTGGTTACTCCAAACAAGAATACCGTGGTCGGTGTTGTTCTATCTTCTATCTCGATGTATTTGAGACACCTAATCCCGCTTATTGTCTATAATAGTATCACACTTCCGCGGATATCTACTTAACCGAGTAAAGTTAACAATAGTTAAGCTAACGTATCTTTTAAAAAATTATAAATATGAACTACCTCCTCGGCGATCATAACGTTTTTAGAGCAACAAGTCATTCTTATCTTCGGTGTACCTGAAATTATTCTCTGTGACAATCTTCCACAATTCTTTTCAAAAGAATTTCAAAATTTCGTAAAAAGTTATAAAGGTCAGACGATCTGGTTTAATGTCAGGTATCACCCCCCATGTAAAACCAACCGAACATGTTAATTGTGTGATTATTACTGCTATTTCTTCGTATATTGAATCTGACCATACTAAGTGAGACAAATTGCACAAGCTTTACGAACTTCTAGGCATGAATCTAACCTTTTCTCCCCATGACTTTTAGTCTTTGAATGTTAACACCCCAATTCATGGAAATTATTCTGGTTCTGTTCCCAACAATACCAATGTAATTGAATTTGATGAAAAAATACGTTGGGACAAAAATCAACAACAGTTACCTTCGATCTTTACTGATGTTAGAAAAAATTTATTTAAAATTTCATTTGCCTTGGCGAACAAGTATGGAAGAAAAATCATATTTTATCTGATGCTACTAAAAAGTTTTCCACTAAACTAGCTCCTAAATTCATCTTATTGTAATCACTCGTGTAATCTCCCCATTAATATTTGAACTACAAGATTTAAATGGCAAACCTCAAAAACGTTGGCATATTAAAAACTTCATACTGTGTTCTTTCGGCTCTAATGAGTAGTATAACCTACGTTTGTGATCATACCTTCATCTAAACATACTTCTCTTTGGGTTTCCATTCTTGTCTCGACCAAATTTCTTTAACTTTATCTTCCGTACCCAACATTATCTAATTATCGACCCCTTCTATATCTAAATAATTATTAACCATCTAACCCAGAAGTTTTTAAACCTGGTTATACTATATATAGTTTTCTGATTTTAAAAGATAGCCTCCCATATCTAAGGTATATAAAATTCTTTTCAAATGGTCATTACCTGCATGTAAACCAAATTGTCCTTTAAAGTTTTATCTTCTGCAGTTATTATCGTGGTTGCCATACTTTTTGTCTGAACAACCAAACAAATCTTTACGACTTGTCCTAAGCTGATGCTGTGCTCTTTGCGATACACATAGGACCGTTATCTATTCCTCTGTAGTAAAAACTCAGTTTCCACAGTGGCGAATGCAAAGAATTTCTATTTGATGTGTTTCTTACGCATATACTTCAATCTTTTTTTATATTTTCGTTATCGATCATTTTATATTCTAGAAATGCTAATGCATTTTTTGTTTTTTCCTGAACGTGTTGGTGAGAGGCTATGGCCTTATTCCTTACCTTGTTGCTGTATCAAAATTCCCTATTTTTATCTTTATTTAATAATCTATCGTACAATTACCGTTGTATCCATGGCTATATAGTCTTTGAAATTATCGTATGGGTATAGTTAAGTTGTTTACGTTAACTTTGTTTAATCTCCTAATCACAGTGGATGTACTCGGTTGCAAAATGATTTGTCTCAGTTTTATTTAGAATCTAGTTATTTTCGAGTATCTACGTGGTGATATGTTTTCTTAGTGTTAATATCGCAGATGGTCCTTTAGACCAATCTGTTTTAACATGGACATTCTCTTCTCTCTATTCCTTCTGTAGGATGCTTATCCATAAACTCTACTTCTTCTTAACCCGCTATCTACGTCTTAAATCTTAATTTTTCCTTCGGTGGACCTGTCTTAATTTCCGAGACAACCGTCCGTCGCATAGGAGCGGTGTTCCCTCACTGCGGGCTACTGACTACACTTTAGCTAGTCGAGTAGTGCTTCGCTATCCTTCGTTTTTTCTTTAGCTTTTGCTCAATGCAAGCCTTTTCTCTTACCTCTTCTACCAGGGTTGCTACATAGGTCCTAACCCCCCGCCTCCGTCTTTTATCTTTGCTATTTTCATTTTTTGTTAATTTTCGATGTCACTGCATAGCTAGAGGGTTGTTACTTCATGACATTGGGCCGTGGGCGTGTAGGACCTCCGTCTAGCAGTGTTGTCAATTTCAACAAACATTGCTTTACTAAAAGGGCATAAACGCTTGTGCTTCAGTAAAATAAATGTAGGAACATTAGTGATTATATAGATAAGTAACTAAAGTTAATTGTCTTTACTTGTTGTATGTTTTATTTTTGTAAATTAAATAGTTCGCCTATAAATTACATACTATAGCAATCTGATATTTCTAACATACAGGAACCATTAACTAACTTTAGTATTTTGAGAGTCTTATTGCTGTTATGCGTATAACTGAAAAAGATGTTGTAACGATAACACTATATAAAATAATATAACATTCAAATTTATATGGAGTTAAATTTCCTCCAGGGTGTCAACCCTCTCAAATTATAAAGTAAAAACTTACCCCGTGTTTATTTTAATCCTGTTCATCTTTCATCTTAGGAGGATGTGTACAGATGTCCGTTGTTTAGTTGGCGGTTGATCTTCTATCGACGAAGCTAGATAAAGAAGAGGTAAGGGGGAGGAATCACTTGGCCGACCATCTAAACCTTTACTAACACGTCCAGACTCGAGGTAGGCCGGTAATAAAGCCCTCCCGTTTTGACGCATGACGTCTACGAGCCATTGTTCCTCTCCAAGATAGGTTAATATTCTCATGCAAACTGTTAGAGCAGCTATACCTTAAGTATGAGAAATGCAATTGTTACGGTTTCCTACACCACAAATCATAAATCAATGTCCGGACCTATGTGAGAACCAAATCTTTATGTGGTTTCCGTGTAACGCTTATAATTAAACGTAATAATAATGGAGAACTTCCCCATGCAGAGTTTAAAAATCCCCTAAGCCTAATTAGTACAATGAAAATGTGAAAGCCTTTTTATAAAAGGCGTAACAATGTGACTTGCATGCGATTTCAATATAATCTCAGAATGATAAATTCCTTTAAAAAATTAATAGTTTAAGTATTTATAACACTATTTATAAACGATATCAATTAAGCAATTAAACCATGTTTAAAAACCAATCTATTTATAATGTTATGAAAATACATTTAGTCAATAACTATAAATATATATAAAAATTAGGTCATTATATACAAGTATAAAATTAAACATTTTATTATGCAAGTTTACGTTTAGTTGCAAGAGTTGATTTTTTTAATTTATGGCAACCCTTATTCATATGGTGTATAAAGTTGGATCTATGATTAGATGCATAACCACATCTATAACATTGCATTTGATTTTCATTTGCATGTCTAGCTTTCGCACAGGTCTTATTTACATGTTTCATAAAATTAGCTTTGTGACAAGAACTGTATCCACATTCAAAACAATACCTGCGTCCTTCATCTGTATGAAGCTTCAAATGAGCATCTAAACCTCGTTTACTAATTAACCTAGCAGTACAAATATTGCAACTGTATGCTTTATTTTCAGTATGAGAAAGTTCATGAACTTTCAAAGTCTGTTTATTTATGTATTCTTTGCCACATTCGTAACAGTAGAAACACTTTCGTGCAGTTGAATGAATTCGAAAATGTTTAATCAAACTACCTTTACTTATGCTGTTATGTTGACAGACGTAGCATGCGAATGGTTTGATGTCCAGGTGAGTTTGTTTATGGTGATTTAAATAAACCTTTGAATGAGTACGATATTTGCAATGGCTACAACTGTATTGCCTTTCATTATGCATCTCATAATGTTTGCTTAATCCTGATCGGGTGGAACTCCGAAAACTACATAAGTCACATGCTAAATGCCTAATACCACTATGCTTATAAATATGCTCATTCATATTTTTTTCATGAACGCCTTGTAACCCACATATATAACAAAGTTGAGAGAATTCACGTGTATGCAGTGTTCTATGATCGCTTAAATTTTTTAAATACTTTGTCTCAAAATCACACTCTGGACATTTGAACATTTTACTGCCATGAATAACTCGAACGTGTCGTTTTAGATTCCGTTTTGTTGCAAATTGTTTTTACATATATTGCAAATTGAATATTTTCCTATATCGGAATGTTCTTTTCTAACATGTTCTTTATGATGTTTTTTTAACACTGTCGAAAATGAACAGTAGCTACATTTAAATGCAAGTTCAGAAGTGTTTTGCTTTTCTTTGGGACTAGTCTTCATTTCATGGAAAGACTCTGCGATCAAATTTATGACCAGCTGAATTCTGCGAGATTCCTGCTGTATGTTCAAAATCTTCATTTTGTATTTCTGTCATATGGAGTTCCGTATCTGTTCTTAAATTATTGCCTTGCTCTACTATATCTTGCACGCGTTCTGCATTTTCATGCTTTTTTATATGAACTTTTACATCTTGCACAAAATGAAATTGTTCTTTGCATACTCCACATGCGTAACGTTTCTGAGCATGTGTATTAAAATAATGTTGTGACAAAAGTTGCATGCTCAGTTCATTTCTATTACATTTAAAACAATAAAAATGTTTCGTTTTGTTTTTACTTCTGGTATTAGTATTTCTGCAATTTGAGCTTTTATCTGCTACTTTATTATAGTCAATTAAATCACCGTTATTTAAGTGATGTATTAAATGGAGTTTAAGTAAGCAGTCATCCTTGGTAACAGTAGAACAAATAAAACATTTTAATGAAATCTTATCCAGATGCACTTGCCAATGGTGTGCAGCATTTTCGTTATAAATAGTAGTAAAATGGCACATATTGCATGCAAAACCAAGACTGCCTTTATTGTATTCAAGAATGCATGTGCTTATATTTTCACTTCCGTTATTAACAAAATGCAATACCGCATCCTTTACATTTCTTGTCACAAATGCACAATTGTGGCAGTCATAACTTGAAGTGTGAGAATTCACAAATATGAAACAGTTTTTATAAGAGCTTAAATTAGTTGTCTCTATCATCGATGATTTCATACCATTATCAGGTAACAAATTATGTATGTTGGATACAATACTATCACCAGTTGCAGGTAAATGGTCATTCATGACTAATTCACTTTTAAGAAGATTTTCAGTAGTTTCTACAGCATTTCCTTTATTAGTAGATGAAACATTGTTTTTGCTTGCAATGCACAAAGGCGCCATTACTTGAATCTTGATGAACGTAGGATAGTTCATACTGCTTAAAGTAGGTTTGACATCTTTATCAAGTCCATCTAAAACTTTTGTTTCTAATAAAGCTTTAATTAAGTCTGTGTTTGTGGGAATTTCAATTTTTACTGTGATATTTTCGTTACTAGTTTGAACAGGTGAACCTTTGCCACTAGTTTTGGGTGTCGTGGATACTGTGAAATCCATAGTATAAATCCTTTTTAATTGGTAATTAGTATGGAAAATTCTCTCTTCAAGCAACACAGTTACACTTATTACCTAAAACTGCCTAGTTATAATCTTACATGAAAAGTGTTAAAACGTTGAGATACAACAAAAACAAGATAATTCGACTTTTGATATTTTAAGGTTCAATGTTTAAGTTGGTGTGAATAAACAGCTAAAAATGTTGCAGATGCTAGTGATTGTTGTTGGAAATGAGCTTGAAGAATATTTTTAATAATAGCTCCATCCTTTTACTACTTTATAAATGTGCCTGTTCCAGTTCTAAAAAAAATGTGTTAAATATTTTGTATTTCGTAATGTGATGCCAATTGTTTAATGCTATTTTTTTATAAAAGAAGGTACCTTGATCCTTTTAATTACAGAACATCTTCTCATAGATGCTTTTTAGTATTACTCTTTCTATGATCGGGTAATTTTAAGTTCGTGTTACCTTGTATAAATAAACTTGAATAAATAAAGATTCCTAGTATTTTAATATAGAAAGATGAGCTTTTAAAATAGGTTACCGACAGTTTATTTAATACGATACAGATAAAGTTCGAGAGAATATAAAAATATGGCAAATTAGATTTCTTATTAAAATTGTCCCGTTAGTTTGGAGCATTATAATTAAGAAAGAGGTTTTGAAAATAAGTTATAAAGAATTTATTTAATGAGATCGAAACAAATTTGTGCAAAAAAGTATGTTAAGTTTTTGAAAACGTGAGACATGAAATTTCTTTTAACATCTGCAAACGTCTGCCCTTCAGAGACCATTTTAGCTAGGAGAAATAAGCATATATAACATCGCTATGTCCTTGTACCTGTAAACGAAAACTATAAAGCTGTAGATATTAGTCAATGAAAGTTTTTTCACTATTCTTAAATTTAATACATGCTCTAAGATTATGTATAAAATGATTTTTAACAAGGCAATATGAAACTTACATGGCCAAACCACTGTGTATAGTAAGTTTATAATTATTAATAATTTTTCCTTAATATACACCCCTAATAAATAAATAAATCACAAAATTTTCTATAATTCATATCACCGTATTGCTACGAGGTTCTTATGTATGGCTTAGATATAATTAGATCATAGCTATTCTCTTTACTTATAAGTAGTCATGGTTAAGATTTGTGTATAAACAAGTTAATAAAGGTCAAGTTACGTGTTTTATATATTTTTAATTTTGATAATTGTCTTCTGAGTACATTAATGATGACGCTGCAACAATACGTTGTAATTATATTATAGCTATAGCTAGTTAACGTATATAAATAAAATTGAAAAAAGAGAAAGAATATTAAAGATGGATAAAATTATACAATTGGCGTGTTTAAATTTTTGAAGCCACCAATTTAGCAAAGGAATTGAGGCTCTGGAAGAGGAAATTCGATGTGTATTGATTGCATCAGGTGCTGGTAAATCGTGTATATGAAAATTGATACTGAATAATATTCAAAAAATATGTCAAGCTAACGATAGTTGACATTTTTAATTGTGAATTGAACATAAATTGTAGTTGTTTTGATAATGACTATTTTTATGAATTAGGACGAATAAGTTATTCTCGCCTATATTGTGATATATCTAGTCTATTTTAATTACTTGTAAAAGGGTGCTAATGTTGGCTTTTGTCGAAAACGCTTTGCAATATCATTAATTTTTAATAAATTTGACACATAAATACATTCAAGATTTTTACTTCCATTGGAAAAACGTGTACACAGTCAGCAGAAGACAAGTTAGGGATAATAAAAGATGTATATACTGTCAATAGGTTTCAATTAAAATAATACTTTCAACATTACAGGTGATCTCTTGTTAACCTGTTGTATATAAATTAAGAAACAGGATGGGCAAAATATGGTTAAGAATTTTGTAAATATGTCAATATTTATATAAGGTGGATATAAACTTCTCTTAATATTTCTATTTTACATGCATTGAACTTTGAGCTATAAACTTTATTGAGTAAAATAATATTCCACAGTTGATACGACGAAAACAAACTTTATGCATTAAACGACTGTCTGTCAGATGTGGAATGAAAGCGACGTCTGGTACAGCATAATTTAAAATCCACTTACCAAGATGTGATAAAAATTCTACAAACAAAACTTTTTACGAGCCCATAAGGTTCTATAAAATATTTGAGAAAAATGGTTTAGAAAAATACTTGGATGCGTCGATTTGTATTTTAAATTCCTCATATAAATATGTATTTTTCAACTCCCCGCTCCTCAATCTCTAAGCACTAGTAACCTCAACTTTCAAAATACAAACAGCAAAGCACCCTTTGTAATACCTCGTTTGATAGCATTTCTTATGCTAAATACAATATGTAAAGGGTTTTTTTTTAAATTGGTTAAATGACTGAGATTTCCAACAAAATGTATTTGAATGAAATAAAACATCAAATTAGAATTATTACTTTTTGTCATGAAAATTAAAATAGTTGTTCAAATCGCTATCCGTTAACGGTGAGGCAATGTCCTAATCTAGAGACAAAAGCTTATTGAACATCATCTATAATTTCTGTGGTGATTGAGCATACTTTTTGTCAAACCCTTTACTTTAACTCATCAATGTTTTAAGTCTATTAAAATAAATTTTACAATTTATTAACCCCAAAGGAAATAATCGAAAGTGGTCAGATCTGACAATCTTACTGGCAACTCAGTAGATCCCATGTACCAATCCACCGATTAGGAAATAGTTGGTCTAGATATTCTCGTACTAGCCCTGCATATCGAAGAGACACACTATATTGCTGTAACAAAATTCTGAGATCCTGTGAATCAGATCGTCTACATTGGGAGACAGTACCCCTAAAGCTGGAATTAATTCAAATTGGTGAAAGTCCAGATACTGTTCACTACCCACTATTCCCACAAAAAAGTACAATCCAACAAATCAAATAGCCATAATACCAACCCACACAATAACGTTTATGGGGTGTTGTGTATTCACCTCCATCTTCCAAAGCAGATTTTTAAGTGTCCAATAACTGAAATTTTGCTTACTGACGGTGCCATTTAACCAAACGTTACCTCATTACAAAATAGAATATTTTTAATGAATGCTGGATTTGCATTTGAAAGTTCCATAACTGTCTCACAAAATTGTGCTCGATCAAATTCGTTATCTAACAATTCTTGCACTAACTGTACTTTGTAGGGATTAAACGTTTCTCTATAAAGCAGTCTAAAAACTGTATCTTCTGACATTTAATATGTGAAGCAGCTCCACAAGGATTGAATGTGGATTTTCTTGTACCATCATCAAAGCACAAATCAAAATGATCACAAACACCATGGAAAATATTCACCACTCAATGTTCAATAAAATGGCTTACCTGGTAGCTAGCTTCTGAATGTGGTCCACCAACTAGTCCCTTGGAGATGCTGTCGTCTAGTAGGTCCTCAGTCTATCCAATAACTCTCCGGTCAAATCACCATGTCTGCCATGCATGTCGCTACTCAAACTCTTCTTGTCCAATTTACAACCAAAATATCCAATCTCCAAAATTTAATTTTATACCCAAAATCGCTTTTTCCATCATCCAAGTAATTTCATTGTTTATGAATTCTGTGCATTCCGAACACCACAATCACAATTTTTGCACTTACATACAATATTAATTTTCATCAAGAAATCGCTTTACTAGCTTTTACATAAATTTGGATTAAACTGCACTAATTCACTTCAAAGTAACTATATGTATCGCGAATGGCTGATGAAATAAAAGAGAGTGAGGCCCCTCTTCGAAAATGCTTAAATAACCCAGCATTTAACACATACACCCCGTTTATAAAATGCACGTACATTTGTGTACCCGTTCCAACAATTCTTAAAATTGTTTCCCAACCGTCTTGCATTTCAGTGAAAAAGCTTTAACGTATCTCGGTTTCTAGTGAACATATAAATACTTGGTAAACCGCTTCCAACTGTCACTGCCACTTTCAATTCCCCGAAAACTAGCCTCTACTATTCCGTTGATCCACGCCTTAAACTTAAACAAAATACCTTTTATCTCACTTGTATCTATAGCTTCATCTCACGTATATGCCTCCATCAGCTGAATACCTACCCTTCTTAATCTATATCCACCAATCACCTTGCTTAATTCCTTTCTCCCGCTTTCAACCGACGCGTGCCTACTTCTAAATTACCTTGAAATTATTGATTTTCTGTTCTCCCGCCAAATACATTTGTTCAAATCTCCCTACTATACTAGCTCTGAATTTGATCTTTGTATCTCGCTTGTACCTATACGTTTTTATTCCATCTTTGTTCGTCCCTGACAGTTGTCTCCGGCTCCATCCTATACTACCTTCAGAATTAGAAATCGATATCTTAACAAACATACTGCATCTTTGTCAGTTTTGTGTGGTTTTACTTGTGTTCCTGTTACAAATTGACTACGTTAATTCCAACGGTCGTCCGAGTTCCAATAAGCTATTTAAGTTTGTTTGTAGCAATTTTATCTAGAAATATTTCTCCCCTTATTATTTTGTAACCGTTTTGGGTTTTACGTTTAAAAATAAGAGTGTTATTTCAACGCTTTTGTATTCCCGTATACTACTTTGTCTATCTTTATTTAAGCCGATGGACATCTGGTCTTAGGTTGATCTCATACATGTCCAAGATCGATCGTAATATTTCTTTTCAATTCGACTTACCGTTGATTGCGATATTGGAGGATGGTTTGGGTGTTTGATTGAACAAAACACACTATACTTCGTAATATTAATAAATTGTATTTCACATTTAACTACTAACAAGTACAAGTCGCTTTATTACTACATGTGATGGGTGGTGAAGCTTTAAATATTTATGATAATATCAACCTAACTGAGGCAGAAAAGAAGACACTAAACGTGTAATTAGAGAAATTGATAGCCATTTCGTTCCAAAAGTCAATTTAAGTCTTGTTTGTCATAAATTCAATATCCACATGCAAAAACAAGATCGGTCTTTTGAGACATTTGTATATGATCTAAAGAATTTAAATAAAACTGATGAATATGGTGGCTTGAAGTAGAATTTAATAACCAGCCGTATGTATGTGGCATAACAGATGTTCGTGTCAAGGACAGGCTGTTATGTGAGCAGAAGTTGGCCCTGAATAAGGCATGTGCTTGTCACATCAATAGAATTGATCTGCGATAGACTCAAAAAGATCAAGGAAATGCCAGTTTCAGTCCATAGTGTGCAACAATCTGGAAGAATCAGGAAACCGATAGAACGAATTAGTAATCAAGGACATCAACCACAACAATCAGGAAAACTGAGACAATCTAATCGAATTACATCAGAAAAGGCAAATATAAAGTCCAAGTCTCAAATTAGTACCAAAATAATTAATCATTGCAATAATTGTTGTTTCATGCATGCACTGAACAGATTTCCATCATTCAATCAATCTTGTAATTACTGTAAAAGATTAAATAATTTTGCCAAAATGTGTGAAAATAAAAAACAATTGTGTGCAGGTAGGTGCAAGAAATTGCAGACTGTTTTGGTAACAATGGCTAATTTTCAGGTGCTATTATAAATACAATAAATACAGACAAGGATTGAATTGAAGTCGTTAGAATTAATAACCAGCCCATTAACTTTAAACTGGGCACAGGGGCACAGAAAAATTGTATTAACATTGCCCTTTTTAAAACACTGAAAGTAAGAAAACTTTGCACTAAAGTTAAATTGATGGGATATAATATTGATGCCATAATATACCGATGAGTGGTACATGTTTCTTGGAATGGGATACAAATCTTAAGCAAAATAAACAAATTAGTCTGGAGTGAAATGCTTTAGTACGTTGAATGCTAATCACAGCTTTTTCAAACTAAATGTGGTGAATAAAGTGCTAAGTTGACTACGTTTCAAACAGAGTGGGTTCATTTTTATTACAATAGGCTACCATTTGGCATTTCACTAAGCCCAGAGATTTCTTATAAAGTTTTTGCTAGATTGTAGTGGATTTACTGCAATGATTTAATTAGTTTTGGGAGCACAGGAAAAGGAACGTAACCAGTGATTAGATTGCGTTTTAGAACGAGCTCAGGAAATGGTAGTCAAATTTAATAAAAGTAAATGTCGAGTAGATGTACAAAATGTCAGATATATAGAACATGTATTTGGCAATAACAAAATTGCAATGGACTTTGAAAAAGTTGAGGTCATAAAACAATTACCAATGCTGACATGCCGAGGAGATTACAGCATATGCTGGATATAATTACTATGTTGGTAAATTCATTCCAAATTTATTGGAACTGAATAACAATCTGAGGTTACTGTGCAAGAAAAAATGTTCAACGAACTTAACTCGAATTCATGAAGTTAAACGGTCTTACAATATTCTTATGCAATCAAATGGTTACACTTTCAGTAGATAGTAGCCAAAATGGGTTAGTAGCTGTTATTCTACAAACCGGCGAACTGGTGGTATGCACATCTAAATCGTTAATACATTGTCAAAAGCAATATGCACAAATCGAGAATAAAATCTTGGTGATTCTTTTTAGATGTGAGCGGTTTAGACAGTATATTTATGGTACGAAAAAGCTTGTGAAAATGGACCATGAACGCTTGAATTTATTTTCAAAAATCCATTAAATGAATGCCCGGAGCGATTGTACAAAATTCAAATAACTTATTGGTCAAGTACAAACCGGGAAAAGAGCTTTTCATTGCGTGTGCTTTGTTGAGAGCAAGCTATAACTCAAAATTCTATATGAGCGAGGACACAGTAAAAGAAATTGAAGCCTTGGTTAATTAAACTACATGCATTAGATGAGAAATTAAAACTTATGAAAAGGAAACTGAAAAAGATCTTGAATTACAAGACATTGTAACGTACATTAGAATGGGGTGGCCTGATAAGCTCTCCGAGAAGCATAAGCAGGCGGGGAAATATTACACTTTTAAAGTGTCTTTGGTTGAAGGTCAGGGGATGTAATTCCATGTTCCTTGAGGAAGGAAGTGTTGAAGCATTTGCATTATAATCATTCGCGGAAAGAAAAGACCAAAGAGAATGCCAGAAGGTTTAAATAACGAAATTGAGTAGATGATTGAACAGGGTTATAGGTTTTTTTTTAATTTTTCTTGGGAATAAAATGATCTTTATTTACGTTTTGATCCATGAACTAGGATCGTTGTCAAAATAATAAAAATTTTAAGTTTGACATTTATGACACAAATTAAAGGTGATTTTGATTTATTAATTTTTGATTTGAATACATTAGGTGAAAATTTTAAAATTTAGAAGAATGAGAACTTTCAATTTGTGTTGCGTCCTGGGAACGACTTATTAAGGTAGCCAATACGCTTAACGTTAAATCAGCTGATTAATGTTTATATAGTCAAATTTCATATAAATTCATGATTGGAACATTTTTTAACATGTTTCTATTTATCCGGTTGAGGGGGGTGGTTATTAAAGATGTGTGATTACGCTACCGTAAGGCTTAAGCAGCCGGGGGCTGCTAATATGAAATTTGACTATATAAACATTAATCAGCTGATTTCACGTTAAGCGTATTGGCTACCTTAAAAAGCCGTTCCCAGGACGCAATACAAATTGAAAGTCCTCATTCTTCTAAACTTTAAAATTTTCACCTAATGTATGCAAATCAAAAATTAATAAATCAAAGTCACCTTCAATTTGTGTCATAAATGTCAAACTTAAATTTTTTTATTATTTTGACAACGATCCTAGGTCATGGATCGAAATGTAAATAAAGATCACCTTAACAAATATAAGTGGTTTTATTCCCAATAAAGATTAGAAAGAATAGTTAACAAACCACAACAAACATACAGGGAGGGTTATATAGGTATAGAATTTAGGAGAAAGAATTCAAAGGAATCTTTATTAAATCGGGATTTCTCATCAAGACCATGCGAAGTAATTTCGACTGATATATTTCAACTTGACAGCAAGGATTATTTATTAATTGTGGACTATTATTCAAAATATCAGGAAGTTGCTTAGAGGAATGACAGCTTAGTTTATAATAACACACATTAAAACTGTGTTTGCTAGACATGGTATTCCAGCTATAATTTATTTCGATAACGGGACTCGATTCAATAATATAAAATACAGATAATTTACGAATGATTAGAGTATTAACATAAAGACGATCAGCCCTAATCATGCACAATCCAATGGGTTTGTTGAGCGAAATGTTTAAACAATCAAAGATGTACTAGGCACGCCCGATATACATAATTATTGTTAATTATTGAGGAAGTAAGGAGACAGGTCGAGGATATTCGTTTAATATCCAATATTGTAAGGGGTCGGAAAATGTTATTGCTGATTCATTGTCCCGATTTCCAATAGTTTCGAAAGGCGAGAGTATTATGGAAACTCCAAATAATAAAAAGGTTCATATCTTTGTAATGCAATGTCCAGATTTAAAAAAGATTACTAAAAAAGGGGTCCAGAGTATACAAATGGGGCAGTCTAAGGACGCTTTATAGATGGCACTTAAGATAGCGTTTGGTAAAAAGAGAGGGTTAAAAAGCGAGTAGACGATTGGTACGTTGTGCAGGGGGGGGATACGTTTCAAGTGGGGAATCTGGGGAGCCAACAAAGGTCCTCGGATATGTATTCCAAAAGATTTAATAATTCCAATTATCCTGGAAGAGCATTGTATAATCAAGGTCATTTTGGGACCGCGATTAAGGTTAGGGACTTTCGTATGATAGCCAGGGATAGGTTGCATACGAGAGCCGAGAAAAGAAGGGAACGGCACGCTAAAAAGTGTCGTTGGCTAATTGTTTTCAAGGAAGGAGATAAAGTGTTGGTGCGATCCCAGCTCCAATCATCTTTAGATAACAACACTATCAACAAATTCTTTATGATTTTTAGAAGCCCTGCTACCGTTGTTAGGTTGGTAAATCCAAACTTCTATGAGATTAAAGAAGACGCCACTGGCTTATCCTTGGGCGTCCAAAATATTGTTAATTTGAAACCCTATGTGATACCGGTTGACTCCATTGTGCCTCAGGGGGGTGAAATAAATTAGTTTTCTTAAAATAACTAATATACTAATTATTGTTAAATTATAATCTTCCCTCTCCTTAAAACTCTGTCCTTGCAATAAAAAACAATGTTGTGTTCTAGTAAGTAAGTTATATCTAAGTTAGTTACGCATGTTTAGCGCATCCTGTGGTGAAAACGAGGGTGCGGGCAGATACGTAATCAGTTAGTTGCACCTAAACAGTCGGTTGAGTGAGACGTCAGGCGAGATATTCATTAAGAAATGTGTTTTTAGGTGATTATTTATGTTTATATTCGCGTTGAGAATTTAATGTGGTTTCGTTTGTAAAAGTGATGCTTTAGAAATTAAAGCTTACAGAATAACTGAAAACGTGACGCAGTGCTAAGTTTGGAATCAGAACAGAGTAGAATCTGTAGGTATCGTATGAATTTACAGTATTAAGCATGCTCCAACTTTTTGTTATGAAGAAATATTAGAATTCACAGTTTGTAAATAGTGGTGATCTGGTTACAAATATTATCCAGCATTGCTTTCAACCATCACGTGTGTTTTGTGAAAAGGTAGTCGCTTGCCTTGTATGACGAGTATTTGGTTGTATACGATTATCCTTGCACAGGAAGAGGCCCCTATCTAACATTATTTTATCTGCGTTTGGTGTTATATTTTACTTCGCCGACGTTATCAAACCGTGGAACTTGGGGAGAGAATTACATTAATAAACTTCAAAGGCGCGTGAAAGTGAAATAGTATTGGCACGGAAAATTCGAGTTACTAATATTAGCATAATTTAGGATAAGTGGTTGCTAGCATTATTATTAATACCTAAGTTTATTCTACCTATGTTTGGTAGTTCTTTGACCCTGAATAGTTAAGAATATTTTAGCTAGAATAGGAGGAATGCAGTAAGGTTGTTTTGTACCATTTTAGTTTTTGTTTTTAGTAGTGAATATAAGCGTTAACTAGGATGTTCATTTTTCTTTATTATTGCGGAGAATAAAACCACGTAACTGGAATTCAGTAATTTTTCATTTCATGTTTTTAAGTAATCCACGAAAAGAACCCGTAATTAAGAGTCCATGCCCCTGAGTCTAGTTCAAAGTATTACTTAAAAAAGCTTTGGAAACTAAAAGTGACATATTTGATATTCCTAGATTTTCGTAATACTACTGTAGGTTATGGTATACAGTTGCCTACCCAACTACTGTTTTCAAGACAGTTAAAAGATATTATGCCAATTATAATGCCTATGCTTAGACTATAGGTCTCTGTGGTAGAGTAAATTTCATTCAGGTCATTAGCGTCAATCTCATATGTATGAAATTCCTGAAATAGAAATCTTTATTTTCAACACCTTCATAAATTGTGTGTAATACAAATCAGTAAATGAGTGTATGCAAATACATTGAGATCTTTAATTTAATTAATATGTGATGTTTTATATTAATTGGTATCTTTCGCTTTGTCTTATATTATTCATGTTGTAATGATTATAAATTTTAACTTGATCTAAATATTTTGATTGTAATACAGTAAGTGCCTAATATTTGAAGCACATCTGTATATTTTGTAAAGGTGACTCGTAAACAGAAACTATATCATCCTATTTCAATGCATTGGCTAAACCAAGTCACACAGCTACAACTAAACGAAAGTGTAAAACATTTTGGGTATTTTTGTTCGAATAGTCTAAATCATATTAATATTTATTTGTTACTAATACTTATTGTTGAAATAGACGCCCTAATGCATCGATAAGTAATTCATAATAATCAAATTCTGAATGGACCTATACCTTGAAGTAGTTCTAGATTACTAGAACGGGCGGAACTGCTTGAGAGTTCCAGTGATCTAAAGAGCCGAACTATAAGTTTAACCAAATTAGTGGAGTCTTTCGTGAGGAACCAGACTAAGACAGGTCTCCGAAAAAGGACAGCAGCTTTTTCGGTACTTAGAGTGGCACAGACCATAGGGGATTCTAAGACACATTACTATGATGTATAAGGCAACGGGAAACCACCACATTACCTCCCAAGTACACAGCATACTTAACTTGTTACTTGGGATTCCTGAGTTAAAATAGCCCCCATTCGGATCTCCAAGAGGGGACTACCTCGAAGATATGATCAAAAAGTTTAGAAAAAGTCGGAAACATTCTGCGAGGAAGGAAACATCATTATAGAAAATGTAGAGAAAGTGGGTAGATCACAAGAATATTAGGGAATTTATATGCAGGAGAGAAACTAACAGCATTAGAACAGGAATCAGACATTGGAAATGATGACTTGGGATACCTATACTTAGAGATGAGTTTGAATTAGCATTAAAGGGTCTGAAAAATGGTAAGGCGTCGGGTACAGATGAGGTGCAAGCAGAAACTCTAAAAGTCACTGGACAAGCAGTAACAGAACGTCTCTTCCAATTTGTAAGCTACATGTATGAGACAGGTGCGATACCCAAAGATTTCAAACGTAACATCATAGTAACTCATCGAAAAAAGAGAGGCACAGATGGAAGTAAAAATTTTCGAACAGTAAGTTGACAGCATACGTGTCAAAAAATATTAACTAGAATTGTACAAAGAGGGATGGAAAAACGGGCCGAAAAAGTACTCTAAGATCAATTTGGGTTTAAGCAAAACATTTTAACACTGAGGATGATAATGGAGAAGATAATAGAAAAAGGAGAAAGCATGTATGTGGCGTTTGTAGATCTGGAAAAAGCATTCTATAAAGTAAAATAGAAAAAATATTCGAAATACTCAGAAAGATTAGGATGAGTTTTAAGGATAGATGGATAGTACATAGTTTATATAAAGAACAAACAACTGTAATAGAATTAGAAACAGTTTTGAACGTAGAAAAGTATATATTAGGAAAGAAGTGAGAAAGGGATGTGCCCTATCCCCGTAAATTTTTTATTTGTACATCGAAGAGGCAATGAATACTGTCATATGCAGTAAGACATTTGGAAATATTATGCAGGGACAAAAGATTGGTATGCTTAGGTTTGCAGATAAAATAGTGGTACTAGCATCTAGCAAGGAAGAGTTAAAAGCAGCTCTTAATGAAATGGAAACAGTTCTAACAGAGAGATGCGGTATGAAAATTAACAGAAATAAAACTAAAGTACTAGTATGCAAAGGAAAGAAAAATAAATCAAAAACTAGAATACAAATAGGAAACGAGAACTTACAAGAGGTTAAGGATTTCTGCTACCTAGGAAGCCAAATAACGCAAGATGGGAAAAGTACAAAAGATATAAAGCAAAGATTAGTACAAGGTCGTGCTACATTTAACAATAAAAAACAATTACTGTGTTCAAAAACAACAAACATAGAACAAGGCAAATATTGCTGACAGCATATGTGTGAAGCACAGCACTGCTCCGCTGTGAAACTTGGACAATAGGAGAAGTGATCAGGTAAAAGATAGAAGCCTTTGAAATGTGGCGCTGCAGACACAAGATGAAAATATCATAGACAGACAAAGTTAAGAACAAAGAGGTTCTAAAAATAATAAGGGAAGAAAGAAATATGTGAAATACGGTAAAAAATATGAGAGATAGGATGATAGGTCACATACTAAGGCATGAGGGAATAGTAAGGAATGTATTAGAAGCAGAGATAGGAAAAGGCACACAGATAGTCAACGATGTAGGCTGTGGGAAGTTCAGGGAAATGTGTAAGCTAGCTCAAAATAGAAATGAATGGAGGTATGCATCCGACCAGTTCCAAGAGGGAAAACCTTATGACGAAAAAAAATAATTATACTTAAAATTGACAATTATTATAAGCAACTACAAGTGTTGGTTTTGCAATATTCTCAACTAATGTTAAATATGTGAAAGAATTTACTGGAAAACTATTAATTCGGCAAATATCTGTGTTGGGAGATCTTGGTATCCGCAGACTGCTTACCCTCTTCTCATACCACTGAATTTCGGTGAAATAGGGCATATATTTAGAAAACAATAAAAAGGAACCGAGCTCCATCTAGACTATAAGAATGGCAGAGAACTGTGTAGACTAGCTCAAAATAGAAATCAGTCGAGGTACGCGCCCAACGTATTTCAAGACAGAAAACCTAATGACGAAAAAACAAATTGCACTTAAACATGATGAGCACTAGAAACAAATACAGGTGCTGGTTTTGCAATATTTTCAACTAATCCTGATTGTGCGAAGGGATTTATTGGTAAACTATTAATTCGGCAAATGTTCAAGAGTTGTGGGATCTTGGTAGCCACAGGCTGCTTAACCCCCTTTACATACCACTGAATATCGATGGAATAGGGTATATATTTACAAAACAATAGACGTGGAATCAAGATGTATCCAGGCAGTGGGAATCTCAGGGAACGGTGCAGGCTACCTCAGAATAGAAATCAGTGGAGATACGCGTCCTACCAGTTCTAAGACGGAAAACCTAGTGACGAAAAAATAATTGCACTTAAACCTAATGATTGTTATAAACAGGTGTTGGTTTTGCAATATTTTCAACTAATCTTGATTGTGCAAAAGGATTTATTGGAAAAATATTAATTCAGCAAATGTCTAAGTGTGGGGGGAGCTTGGTAGCCACAAGCTGTTTAACCTTTTCACATATCACTGAATATCGGTGAAATAGGGTATATATTTACAAAACAATAGAAAGGGAACCGAACTGTATCTAACAAGAAAGAGCAGTGACTATGTTCGAAGACAACAAACATTGTAACAAGGACAAAAGTGTTAGAAGCAATTGTGTGGAGCACAGCACTGTATGCTTATGAAATAAGGGGCAGGAGGAGAAGCAGACAGGAAAAGGAAGAAGCCTTTTGGAATGTTATGCTTCGGATGATGATAGCAAGGACAGATAAAGTTAATAACAAAGAGGTTATAAAAATAGTAGGGGAATACAGATATCTGTGGAACACAAAAAAAATAGGACAAAATAAACAGGATACGTTCTAAGGCATTTTTGGAGAATAGTGTGGGCTATATTGCAAGCAGATATAGGAAAAGGAGAGGTAGATGTAGACCTAGATCGAACTATTGCACGCAGATAGTGAAAGATGCAGACTGTGGAAATTTCAGGGAAATGTAGAAGTTAGCTCAAAATAGGAAACAATGGAGATATGCGTCTAACCAGTTCCAGGACTGAAATCTTTTGATGATGAGTTAAAAAAAAAGGTTTAGTCAGTCTGTAACAATCTGTCTTTCAAAAAAAAAACTCTACCTATTCACTTTCCATTTTTGATTTTATTTATTGACTTTATTCTAACATAAAATTCTTGCACAATTACTTTGAAAATATTCCACCCGATTTTCATTCACATACTTAGCCTTTGCACAAGCCTTAATTACAGTTTCAAGGTTTGTGACAAGAACTAACCATATTCAAAACAATCCATACCCCTTTCACTTGCACGAAACTTCAAATCTAATATTTCCTTACTAGTTTAGCTAACAGATCATACACCGTTACAATTCGTATGAGTAAGTTCATGTTTCAGTTTATTTTGTTTTCTTTAACACTTCATGAACAAGGGAAACGCTCCTCTCATATTGCAAAAGGAATTTGAAGACTTTTAATGAAACTAACTTTGTGAATGTAAATATGACATTTAATTGGTTTGATTTCCAACTTGTACACCTCACCCTCGAAGGAAGTGCTGTAGTTATGTAGGAATTCACAAACTGAACATTATTTCATTATACGTGTCAAAAATAAGGAGGGCCATTATGGGGATCTCGGAAACGGTAATGGATACAATGTGAGTTAAATAGGAAAAAAAGTTGTGTATTTTGAGGAACCAACAGTTTACGGTTTAGAAATCATCTTTACCAAGTTTAGTTTTCGAATTTATTTGAAAGAATAAAATTTTTGGGTTTTTTATTTATTTTTGTATAGTGTCATTATCAACATTATGGTAAAAAGAAGAACTATAGTGAGGGTTATTAAAAGTGGTTGTAAAGTGCCCGTGGCAAAGGTCCCGTATTTATCTCAGGGTTGTGGAGTTTGGGGCAGACTCAAAACTATTAATTACACAAATACTTCTATTTTAATTAGAAATATCATCAACACACAGTGTAACACGTTTCTGTATCAAATATTAACAAGTTAAGCAAGGTATCATTCGCGTGGCGGTCCGAGAGTTACTGATAATAGTTTACTATTTTAACATTGTGCACACACTAAAGTCGCTAAACTCAACCTGCATGCGGCCCGCGGAGGCTTTTTGGTTGGCCCAATTATTAAACTAGGTAGTTACAACTTATTTGTAAACAACTTCAAATTTCGATATCAATAATTTGCTTAAATTGGAAACGCAAACTATCCTAATCTATGGTTGCGCAAACGATACGGAATACGCGACGCGGGAATCCCCTTAAAGGTCTGTAATCGATGGTTGCGCGAACGATACGAAATACGCGGCGTCGGGAATCCCCTTAAAGGTCTGGTCACGTGCAAACGCGGACGGCGGGGCGACTTGCAAAGCTAAACATTGCTTGTCATGTGTAATGAGACGTGTGTTTTACTAATTGGCAAGTCGCCCCGCCGCTCGTGTTTGCGCGTGGCCAGACCGTAAGTTCCATGGACCTAAGTGCGTGTCGCTTTGATTGTCAATCAAAACTAAACTTGTTATAAATTTAATCTAAATTATTAAACTAAATTTGTGTACGTACCCGCGTCCTCTGCCAAATAATAGTTTTGTTTTGTAAATTAAGTATACCCATTATTTTCAAAATAATGTCAGGAGTGTCGTCGAAGTATAAAAGAAAAATATCAAGTGAAAATAGATTGTTTCAAGATGAGTGGGAATCTTATTATTTTGTTGTGCCAAATAAAAACAACGCAGCTACTTGTTTGATATGTCGGGAAAGTATCATATTGAAGAAATACAATGTTTCTCGTCATTTCACTTCAAAACATAAAGATTTCGACGAAACGTTTCCTCCCGGATCGTCTTTGAGAAATGAGAAATTGAGTTTTTTAAGAGATCATTGCATGAGCAATAAAATGTTATGTTCGCGGCATTATCACAAGACTCGGCGGTAACAAAAGCATCATATGAAATTTCTTACATTCTTGGTAAGCATATGAAACCATTTACCGATGCGGAAATTGTAAAGGAATGCTTTATTAGTGCTGCTAATATACTTTTTGATAAATACAGTAACAAAAAACAAACAGTATCTGATATAAAAAAAATACAGCTTTCGTATTCAAACTGCACAAGGCGTATTGAAGACATTTCTAAATTTATTTCCCGATGATATATTAAAAAACCTAAGAAGATGCAAGTTTTTCAGTTTAGCATTTGATGCCAGCACCGATACTTCAGCAACATCGCAGTGCTCGGTGTTTGCTAGATATTGTACAGAAAACAATGAAATTCATGAAAACTTTTTAAAATTACTGCCAATGAAAGGTCAAACCCGAGGCACGGATTACCTTGATACTATTTGTAATTTTTTAGAACATCATGAAATTGATGTGCAAAAAATCGTGTGTTTGTGTACAGATGGTTGTCCTTCAATGACTGGATCCGAAAATGGCTTCATTTCATTATTTAAGAAAAAATATAATTGCAGCAATTTAATAACATTCCATTGTATTATCCATCAAGAAAACTTGGCGGCCCGTGCTGTACAACCAGAAATAGAAGCTGTAATGAAAACAGTTATCAATATTGTCAATTATATACGAGCAAAAGAACTGAACCATAGAAAATTTAAAACCCTTCTTGAAGAACTGGGAAGTGAGCACAGTGACGTTCTTTTGCATACCTCGGTGCGATGGCTTAGTAGAGGAAAGGTTTTGGAAAGGTTTTTTTCATTACGCCATGAAATAATTCTATTTTTAGAACAAAATAATAAAGGGTACCCAGAATTACAAAACGATGAATGGTGGTGTCTTTTAGGTTTTCTATGTGATATTACAGAAAAACTAAACAATCTCAGAGTCTACAAGGCGAAAATAACATAGTGACCAATATGGCAAATAAAGTGTTTGCATTTGAGGAAAAGCTAAGTATTTATTATAATGAAATACAGAACAAACAGCTGCACAATTTTCCAACTATTATAAAAACCAGAGAGGACGGTATTAACATTTCAGAAGAAAACTGCTCCATAATTTCAAATTTTATAACTGCACTATTAAACGAATTTCAAAAAAGGTTTCAAGATCTCAGAAAAATAAAAAATTGTTTGTTACTTGTAGAAAATCCATGGCATTTAAAGACAACAACTATTTCTGAGTTGGCTTAAGTTTTAAATTGTAATTACTCGGAGTTGTTTGATGAATTTATTGATTTTAAAAATGACACCAACCTGGAAGTAATTTTCAAAGAAAAAAGGGAATATGTGGAATTTTGGAGCATTGTTCCCCAAAAATATAAAAGCGTGCAAAGATGTGCCCAAATAATGCTAACATTTTTGGGTCAACGATATGCGAATCATCTTTTCAAAGATGAAATACACAAAGAGTGTATATAGAAATAAACTGACAGATTCCCATTTGGATGATATAATAAGAGTAGCATGCAACGACAAGCCAGATATTGATAAAGTTCTAAAAAAATGCTCTCAGTTCCAAAAGTCTCATTAGATATACATATAAGTAAGTAAGCATCTTTGTTAAAAGTTCTTTTTTACATTAAACTAAATAACTCATTAGGTTGATATTACTTTTTCATTTATACACCTAATTATTTTTTATTTGCGGCTCGAGCTACCGGGACTGAAACGTGTTTGTGGCCCCTATAAAAAAAAGGTTGAGTATGGCTGCACTACAGGTTAAAAAAGGTGCGTTACATTCTCCCCCTTTGACTACAAAGAACCATTTTTGGGGTCAACACATCCTGAATGAGACGCTTTTCGGGTGTGGCTTTATGTCTCTGTTTTACTGTTTTATCTGATCTATTTTTGTATTTTCATCTTTCTTCTATTAGATTCAGGATATCCTTTGTTATCCACGAATTCTTATTTTCTTTTTGTGTATATACCAGACTATAGTCAAAACCAGTTAAGCTGACCGATGACTCATCTTGTAAAGCATGTGCATCAATGCAATCAGAACATATTTTTAGCATTCTGGATTAGTTCAGTTGTTTATACAAAATGGCACGTGAAGTTTATATTGTGACAAATACTAGCTGAGAATGTAATGTCCCAGGGCTTTTATAAATGATCTTTTAATTTCTACGAATTATATGAAATGTTTGTTGGATATGCAGTTGACAACGGTGTTAACATAAGTATCAAATACATTTTTCTTTTATAAAAATTAAACAAAAAAATTTAAGGTAAAGTTTGGAAGGAAAATAGACCAACATTTTATTTAGATGAATTGTGTTTAAATGAAGATATTAATAATATGTAATATGGAAATAGACAAGCTATTTTCAGGAATGTAGATAAAATCTTAGTTTAGAAATGTACTACAGATACTGGATATTTAGCATGGTGTTGCAGATATTGTTGGTTTTTGAAAACAAAGTGAATTTTCAAGATATTAGATTGTTATTAAGTATAAAGACGCGCGTGTTCTAATTGATTCGAGAATATCTGAAGACTAATAATTACTGTTGGAATTGAAACTGTTATTCATACAATTATCAGGGAAATTGTAATTTCGGTATTTTATATTATTCCTGTTTTAATGGTCAACAAGCATGGTTGTACATATAAAAGTGTATTTGTAAATATTTAATTTTTATTTAATCAAATTTAATATTAAACAAACAAAACAGTATTGTATTATGTTATTGTAATATTGCTCTACTTCATTAAGAAAGTATAAATCTAGGGCACCACTTCATTTTATATTAATCAATTATGCTGAAATTGAATAATCTTCATAAGAGTCATGGCTGCTTGAATCCTCTAAGTTGATAATAAGGGGCGGTACCACATCAAAGGTTTTTTCAATTTGCCACCATTCCATCATACATTTTTCTGAATGGTGAATGCATTTTTGCCAATATTTGTCATCTATCCTTCCAAGTGTGTCACGCCATATTAATTGTAAGTGCTTGTCATTAAATTGTTCAATAAATTTTCCAATATTTTTGTCATAATAGCCTTTACAATTACCCCAAATTAAATCTATTGGATTAAATTGGCAATGGTATGGAGGGAGCCTTAATACTTTATGGTCACTTTGTGCTGCAATTTCATCAAGTATGTATATTTTTGGTTGAACATTTTCCTTTACTAATT
The DNA here is from genome assembly GCA_036346225.1 of Platerodrilus igneus. Lineage (NCBI taxonomy): Eukaryota > Metazoa > Arthropoda > Insecta > Coleoptera > Lycidae > Platerodrilus > Platerodrilus igneus. The sequence goes on along the minus strand of JARFIW010000932.1, from coordinate 4,446,879 downwards.
CAAGTAATTCTCTTTTTAACATTGAAGTGTCGGCAAATATATTATGTCGAAGCAAATAATTAATTAATTCCTCTTTATTTGAAGAAGTGTTAGGAACCTTTTCGACTAATTGCGAATGATATGAAGCATTATCTAGCGCGATTAAACTTGGACTGCTTAAATTTGGTAATAAACTTTCTTGGAACCATTTTGTGAACATTTCTGTGTTCATATCACCATGATAATCTGCATATTGTGATTTTGAAGAAAACAAAAGAGATACATCATGTATAAAACCATTTTTATTACCAGCATGTATCACAATAAATCTAAAACAACATTTGGTAAGTATATAAAGCACAATGACATTACATGTGATTTTCCAATGCTCCACCCGAAGGTACTACATTGGCCAGGAAGCGAGTTTTTTTTACCTGGAAAATTTTGAATTTTGCCGAATCATTGCTGTTCCAAGCAAGGTAGGGATCTTTAACGTGCGTGACAACACTCACACACGGGACCTCCATTTTACCTCTCATCCGAACGAGGGTGTATTTTTGCGAAAAATGCTCGCCTAACATTTTTCAAGCGGACCGTGTCGGGATTCGAACCCGGGACCTAGGGCGTAGTAGTCACACACATACCACTATGCCACGGATCCGCCTAGCACAGTGACAGCAACAAATTAACAACTAACCGTTTTCCTGTTCCAAATGGCTTTTTCTTGATGCTTTTGTGAGAATTATCATGCCAATTCTTTTTGGCAGATCCCCTACTAAAAAGTCAAGTCTTGTCAAAAAAAACAGGTTCATATAGTTGCGTTTCCTTATTGGAATAGTAGTCCCTTAAGAATTTTATTCGTGTAGCAGCTATATGTTGTTTCTCGAACAATCCTCGCCTTCTATCATCTACTTTATAAGAAAATCCTATGGTAGGTAAAAGTCTTCTTAATCTAGTTCATTTGAAATTATATATGCCAGCAGTAACAAGCTCTTTTTGGAATGTTTGTGCAGTTACATGAAGTCCTAAAAATATAAAAATTAGTTACTAGTTACAATTAATTTTCATATTACTTTTCGAGTGCATCTCATAAATTTTACGTTTAACTGCATCTTTTATAAAATCTTCAACAGCGCAAGATTTGCTTTTTGATCAGTTGCATTTCCTGCACGTCGAATGAATTGGAAAATTTTCCTTTACAGCTTGTGAGCCTCCTCTCTTAATCCTAGTTAAAGTACTAAGGCTAACACAACATGCTTCAGAGGTTCGCTGAAGAAATAATTAATTGATTTGGAGGATTAAATGTATTTATTTTTGTACCTGCATAACAGTTTCAAACAAAACTAAAACATCTTCATTATCACGCTCTCTTTCAAAATAATCCATGACGTTCAAAATCACCTGGCGTGTTTGGGCTTTGAGATGTTTGTTTCGAGGCATTTTGAACAACTAAAAAGCAAAGAGGTGATAGTATATAGTGTTGTTATAGAATTGCTGTATTTACCTTTTATAATGTGTAAGAAATCCTTTTAGTTTTGAAAAAAAACTTTTATATTTGTGATTTGAGCTAAATGTAAAAACGTAAATGTAACAAAAAGGCAAGAACTACGTGAAAAGACAAAAAGTGACAGGAAACTAAAGTTATTTATAGGTTATAATAATACATAAATATTAGTTATAACAGACATATGTTTTGATGCTGCCATACCAATCTTTAAAAGACGTATTTTTTTCTATACATCCTATTTTAGGGCAGAATAGTTACATATACTGACAAAGACAATGCAGTTTTCATTATCATTTCTAATAATGTACCGCGGTGAGTCATAGGCCAGCTTAAATGGTTTGGCTATATCTCTGGCCACCATGTCTAACCTGGATTTAATGTTAATCCATTCTGTTCTTACTTAGTATAAGAAATTTTCCCGATATCTTTCAGCAATTCACTTGACTTTTTTTTCAAATCTTTCGTGGATATCTTTATCTTTTAGTTTCTCAAAGTCAAAGAGCCTTTTTCCATTCCTTTTTTTCAAATTTTTAAATTTAAGAGCGGCCTTCATAATTATGATGTTGTGGTCAGTGTCTATATCTGCTTCTGGGTAGCTTCTACAGTCCTTTACTTGATTCCTAAACTGTTGTCGAACAAGGATGTAATCTATTTGATATCTTCCTATATCTCCTGGCATCTTCCATGTATATCGTCTTCTAGCATGATGTTAAAATAATGAGTTTATGATGGTTAAATTGTTCTTGTCACAAAATTCTAGCAACTATTTTCTCTGTTGTTTCTCGTGCCTAAAACAAATAAACCTACTACCGCTCCTACCCTACCCCTCACCTACCACTGCATTAAAATCCCCCATAATTATTAAATTTTCATGTCCTTTTACATATCTTAGTATGTCTTCGATATTTTTGTAGATCGCCTCTACCTCTTCCTCACTGTAGCTAATACTTGTATTATTACTGTATTTACTGGTTTAGATTTAACCATGAATACTCTTTCATTCTTTTGTAAGTAGTTTTCTGCACGTTGTCCTATCTTTTTTGTATAACTATCCCCACACCCAAATTTCCTTCCTCTGATCCTGTGTGAATTACCCTAAAGTCCCCACTCCAAAAATCCCCCGTCTCTGGCCAGCGAACTTTGCCGATTCCTACTATGTCTACTGCTAACCTATCCATTTCAGTTTTCAAGTTCTCTAGCTTACCTACTTACCTCATACTTCTGACATTCCACGCTTCAACTCGCAGAATGTTCACAACTCTTTTTTATACTTTCGGAGCACATCCACCAAAGTAGTCACCTCCCGGAGATCTGAATGGGGGACTATTTTAACTCCAGAACTTTTTACCCCAGAGGCTCTTTAGATCACTGAAACGCAGAAGCCATTTCACCCGTTCTAATCTAGAACTTTTTCAAGGTGCAGGTCATTCAAAATGGAATAGTTGACAGTGGTATAATGAGAACCATAAAGTGTTGCCTGCTAAGAATATGTTTTGATTTGATGACATTACGAATGAGTGCATAAGATTAATGTGGGAAAGCATAATAACAAACCCAGCACAAAGCTGTTTTTGACTTTTTTGTTTTAAGAATTGTTTACTAAGCTCATTGAATTATGAAATTCAAACAAAATCACATGTTTTAAAATATAGACGAACTCACTGTGGAATCTCAAACATAAATGGCTAAAGTCGATAGGGGTTGGTACGAAGCATTTTTCACAAAAATACACCCTTGTTCGGATGAGAGGTAAAATGGAGGTCCCGTGTGTGAGTGTTGTCACGCACGTTAAAGATCCCTACCTTGCTTGGAACAGCAAGGGTTCGGCAAAATTCCGAATTTTCCCAGTAAAAAAACTCGCTTCCTGGCCAATGTAGTACCTTCGGGTGGAGCATTGGAAAATCACATGTAAGGTAGATACAAAGGATAAGTATGTAAATTGTGCAAGCAAAGTAAATGGAAACGATTCAATATCCCTACATTTTCTATTTTTATGTACTTTAACTGGAATCATTTTTTTTAATCTAGGTGTTTTTCTCATATTATTACAATTCAAATACAGTATTACTGCTAAATAATTCATTAAAATGATAAATCAACTCCGGTACTTATTTGACAGCTTGAGGTATTATTCCCTCGCGCTTAGCAATGCCTAAATTTCTGTACATATCAGAGTTAAGTTATAATAGAACAACATAATATATATTTTTAAAATAAAAAAACTAACAGGAAGGTTATCAATAGGTACATATAAACCACTATAGCTTCATTTCGATCTAGCAGTCTGATATGCCCCCACTGAAAAATTTCTATTCTAGTTTGTGTAAATCAGGATAGATAATAAATAAAATTGCATCTATGATTTGTGCTAAATGTTGGGCTAATATGATTGCACAACTAGATGTTTGTTGCAAATAATTTTTAGGGCTGTTAGAATAAATGTAAAATTCTTCTAATATCTTGTTCGTTTAATATAATTTTAATTTTATAATGCGAATTGTCTTGTTTTTGATATAATTGGAAATTTTAGGTCATACTAACCTACTTTATATATCCTCCTAGGGATTTATGTAAAGATGTTGTTTTATATATGCACCATCATTAATAACAAAACCATAAGGGCCAAATACCAAAACGACAGCACAATTTTATGATTTGTTGTTCAAAATTTATGTTCCCTACAAGCATAATTAACATAGTGCACGTGTACCTTTGTTGGCTAATACTCTTATCACTTACCATTTAAAATCTATGTTTAAGCAGAGCAAAATATTTAAAATCAACCACACACTTACACTTTAAGAAACAGACTAATTTTGAACTTTGGTTCAAACAATATCTATGTAAATATTTGAAACATAATAATCAATTATTTTGCAGATAGGGTTTATGGTAAATATAAAATTAAGTTAAAAATTCATTAAATGAACATTATAATTCCATATAATTGTGCTTTCTTATATGGATTTTTAATTAAAGAACTATAATTAACTAGCACCTAATATTAGATGCATTATCACAGCACTCTTAAACAAAATTAAATTCCGAGTGTCCTAAGTGCATTTCTTTAAATTCTTGAATTTGCTCCTAAGACTTTTCAGCATATTGTTAAATTTGCATTTACATGACATCGTTAAATTTGCACAAATGACTATGGAAAGTATAAAATTTCCAGAAGTAGCACAATTATCAATAAATACAAATGCATTTTATTTCTCTCTTTAATTGCAATACTTTTATGTTCACAAAAGGCATTCCTGTTTTGGTTTATTCAAGATGAACAGGAATAAGCAATTACATCACAGTAAGTTCAACACCTGCTAAAGTTCATATTTAATGAAAAAGCTTAAAACATGTGACACACAACAGCAATTATTGAACAATATAAAAGTCCCAAGTTGATTGTCATTGAGAAAGAATAAGCCACAAAACACGTTTATGAATGATTTGTGGAATAAGCCCAAAGGCATGACTAGGTTGCCAAGTTAGGGTTGCTCTTATTTATCTATATATTCTACCGACTCAACGCTATAGAGAACATTATCGATGCTCAACGCAAAATACTGTTAAAACCATTATATTTATAGGTTCAAGCACAATTATAATAAGTTTTATTCTAGGAATAACTACTAAAAAAAACAAAAATCTTAATACCTATTACCTAACCTATGAATCATTGATTAAATAATAAAATAGATATAGTTCTGCATAACAACTGTTGGCAAGTTAGCGCCAGCTATTGAAATGCGATAAAACTAAACGACGTTAAAATCTGTTACCAGGGTTGCGACTTCTCTGTTCAAAAGGTTGAGAACCAGATTCTGAAGATTTTAAATAAAACTAAAAATTCCAATTATAAAAAATAATTCTGTCTGCTATCAGGTAAGCGTTCTACAAGCATAATAGATAAATATAAATTTGTTCATTATTTTATATAGAGAACAATAAACAAATTAGGCCATTTTTGTTTACTATATAGGTACTTGTACAACACTTACCTGATTCCAGGCAAAATTATTTTGTATAAGCTAGAGGACCACGTCTCGGACAGCCAACTTCTTCATCAATATTTGATAACAAGTAAAACGTTAAATGTAATTAAAGAGCAGTCTGCAAAAATGCAACTAAAAGAACGCTAAAAAGTTAGGTTAGCAACAATCAAACTTTATTTAACCTATGACAATCAAGAAAACCTCGCAAATATTAAGCAATATAATAGTCGCCCATGAAAATAGACCAACATAGCCATCTGTAGAGATGTGATGTAACTGAAACACACCAAAAGCCGATCCATTTACAGTCCCTACACCCTGAAGTTAGGTTAGCAACAATCAACAAAACCTTGCAATATAATAAAGTCGCCCATGAAAATAGACCTACAGAGCCATCTGTAGAGATGTGATAAAACTAAAACACACCAACACCGATCCATTTACAGTGCCTACACCCTGGATCAAAGCTACCAATATAGGAAAATATTTGATTTAACTAACTAGTAATAATTTTTAATTCGTATAACGTAGTCTGTAGTTAAACTAGAGTTAACTTTAATCGCGAGTTAACTAACTCTGGAATTAATCCGAACTAGTACAACGCACCCTAAGACACACCACAGTGTCAAGTTTCAGGTTTTTAAATGTGACGGAAAATAGTTTTGATAAGCTACAAAGTACAGAAAATTAATTATCGACTTTTTTCAGTATTTTCGAGAAGTTATTGGAGTGCGATCCATCGCTATAGCAAACAAATATTAACCACCCTAAGGCACACCAGAGTATACAATTTTTGCCGATTATCGCGCAAGCGGAAAGTGAATTTTTTTCATCAGTATCATTCTACATGACTTGAAAATGTATATTAGGAAATTCGTGCACCGCAGAGCTTAAGGGATGAAAATAATTTTTTTGTAAACGTGGGTGTGTGTAAATTTTTGAACTTTATTGCTGGTTATCTCACAAGTGGCTAGTGAATTTTTTTCATCACTATCATTCTACATGATCTTGCAAATATCTGGTATATTAGGAAATTTGTGCATCCCCGAGCTTAAAGAATGAAAATAATCTTCTTGTAAACGTGGGTGTGTAAATTTCGTAATATACCAGATATTTGCAAGATCGATTATCGCGCGAGTTGCGAATGAACTTTTGTTTATCAGTATTATTCTACATGACCTTGCAAGTATTTTGTATATTAGGAAATTCTAGCATCCAGAAGCTTATTGGGATACAAAAAATTTTTCTTAATATGGGCGTGTGTAAATTTTGGATTTTGTTTTGCCGATTAATGCGCGAGTTGCAAGCTAATTTTTTTTATCGGTATCATTCTACATGATCTTCCAAATATTCTGCAAATTCGTGTACCCCCGAGCTTAGAGAATGAAAACAATTTTTCTGTAAACTGGGTGTGTGTAACCTTTAGAATCCTTTGCCGATTATCGCGCAAATTACGAATGCATTTTTTTCATCAGAATATTTTTAAGGGTTTGCAAATATTTTGTATATTAGGAAATTCGTGCATCCCCGATCTAAAGGGATGAATATAAATTTTGTGTAAACTGGGTGTGTGTATACTTTGGGATTTTTTGCCGATTATGGCGCAAATTGCGAGTGCATTTTTTTCATCAGAATCATTCTACATGACCTTGCAAATATTTTGTATATTAGAAAATACGTGCACCGCCAAGCTTAGGGAATGATAATATTTTTTTGTAAACGTGAGTGTGTGTAAACTTTAGAATTTTTTTGCTGATTATCGCGCGAGTTGCGAGTGCATTTGTTTCAGCAGAATCATTCTACATGACCTAGCAAATAGTTTGTATATTAGAAAATTCGTGCACTCCCGAGCTTAGGGATGAAAGTAGTGTTTTTGAAAACGTGGGTGTATGTAAATTTTGAAAATTTTTTAGTCAATTGTTGTGCAAGTTACGATCAAATTTTTTCATCAGCATCATTCTACATAACCTTGCAAATATTCCGTAGATTAGAAAATTCACGAATCCCAGAGTTTAAAGACGAATTGCAATTCAAAATGTTTTATATTATTTACTTTAAATTTTTCTTTGTATGTTATTAACAATTGTGTTTTGTAAATAAACATCTGTGAAACAAACTTTTCTTAGTTGGTGGGGCAGGTGTATGAATTTGTAAATTCACTCAAAATTGGTAATTTAATTTAATTTAAATCTTACAGAAGATTAAGAAAAATACAAAACAAATCACAACAAACATACAGGGAGTATTTATAGGTAACAAAGTTGTTAATAATTTGAATTTGTGGCATTATAATAAGATTATTTAAAATTGAGTAGCATGGCATTTTATGCGATTTATATGGTTTAATGTGTTTTTAAATTCGTTGCTGAGCAGCGTTTTTGTTTGCATCCTTCTTTGCCGGTGCCACTGGTCGTTCCGCAAAACTCGTAAATTCGTAGCTGAAAATTAACTGTCAAGTTCATGCTCGTGCTTGTAAATCAGCAAAACAATAAAACGAGAACAATCAAAATATACAAGCACAAATTACTAATATCATTAATACTGCTTTCCACAAGTATACAATTTTGATTGTATTAAGCAATGGAGCTAAAAATAGCTAGTGACCCCTATTAAATTACAGAACTAATCAGAAACATATTGGTTGAGAAGTGTATATTTGGTTAACTGGCCTCTGCTTCTAATCTTTTTCGCACTATTACGCAATACCTTACGACGTGTTCTATCTGTCTATTTCTCTTTTTTCAAGAATATATTTCTTCTCCTTCTATTTCTAGAACCTCTTTGATATTAACTTTGTCTGTCCATGCTGTCATCATTATACATCCGACGTACCACATTATTCCAAAGGCTTCTACCTTTTTTCTACCTGCTTCTCCTACCTTCCCCATTTTATAGCCGTACAATGCTGTGCTCCACACATATGCTTTCAACAACGTTTGTTTTCCTTGTTTCTATGTGTTGTCTTCCAACATAGCATGTTACATGCCGAAAATCGGCTATGTATCATATTTAGATTAAGTATAAATACGTGAGTGAATTCCCGCCACTATTTTAAAATAGACATGTTCATTTCCGTCATTTCGGACAGTTGCGTTTGCGCAAAAGAATGCGGTTTGCGATACGACAGGACAGAATTTTTAGCGACGAGACGTCGAACGGTAACGTTTACCTGTGACGTGGTGCCGTCTTTTCTCTTTAGGATGTAGGTTCCTCTATCGTATCTCTACCTTCTATCGTTGCCTCTACCTGTATCCTTGCCGCTCGCCTACAAACGAAAGAGGAAGACGAATAAATTTGGATCAACAAGGGCGTGACGTAACCCACACCAAACAACAACAAGAAGATGCCCTGAGATTAACTGGATGGCGCGTTTTAAGTGAATACTTAGCTTTATTTGCATTTTCAGTGCAAATTGTATCATTGTAAACGTATTTGGTATGTGATACAATTCGACACGTAATTATGTCATTAATGTGCAATATTGTGAAACGTGTATTGTGTCAGCGTTGCCAACTGTAGCAGTGGCGCTGAATACGGACTCTGGGAGTATAACAAGCAGCTGCTATTTCTTTGTTAGATACAGCACGACTCCCTTTCATTCTTTTCTAAATATATACCCTATTTTAACAATATTCAGTGGTACGTGAAGGGAGTTAAGCAACTTGATGGCTACCAAAGCGCCCCAAGAATTAATAGTTTTCCAATTAATCCTTTCCCACATTCAACATTTGTTGAGAATATTGCAAAACCAACACCTGAAGTTGTTTACAATAATCATCAAGTTGAAGTCATCATCTTTATTAGGTCTTCGGTCCTAGAACTGGGGTGCGTTCATAAATAACACGTATTCGGGCGAGTATTATACCGGGGCGCTGTTAAGGCGTTTCTAAACAACATTCTACGTTATGTATTTAAAGACGTTCATAAATTGTTGGGAAGGTGCACTCCGAGCGCGCCTTATTTAACCCGGCCTGAAGCTAGAATAAATTATGCCCGACATACGCAATGCACTGTTTACTTTCTTTACACACCACACCTTCAATGTAATACCGAACACGACGCGGAGCATTCATACTTCTACTGCTTTGTGTTGATGTCACTATCGTTAAAACAGTTTAAGGTTCGTCATCACTGTCGTAAAGGAATTGCAGTGATTGAAGAAAAATTGCAATCAAGCGCTAGGGATTCGTCTGTATCCATTTAAATATTTATAATTTCTACTTTTTTTAAAAACGTTACACACTGCTAAGGTTCTAAGGACAAATAAACAATTGGAACAACTTTTTGTTGGTTTCTATGCTTGTTGTCTTCGAACATAGCAGTTACACCTTAAGAGCTGCATATATTAAAATATTTTTTTTTATCAAATGCATGTAATTGATTGAGCCAAGATCTAACGTGTACATATTGTCACATTGTATTTATTCAAGAACCTTGATAATGAATAAGAATTAATAAACACCAAAAGACTTTCTGTATTTGCCCTTTAAAACTAACTAATACTTGTTAGATACAATGTAAGATACAGTGGCGTCCAACCTAAAATTACATTTTCTTTTATTCAACAAGCAAATTCAGCTCTGGTCCTCCACTAACTTTTCCTTGGGGTAATAGCCAAGTTAGCCGAAGGCATACAGTTGTTTAGACTTTACATCTTCTATGTATAACACTGTAGCGGGTTTCCCGCAATATTGTTTTCCTGTCTGAATTGCAGGTTTGTCCTACAAAGTTTGCACCAGGTCCAACTTACGCAATTAAAAATACTGTTTACGAATTTTTAAAGTTAAACTTTGAACAATTTCTAATTTCAAGGTTTTCCTGCAATATTCTTTTTCGGCCTAATTGCTAGTACGTTTCTTTTGTTCTCTACTAGCTACTGATCGTCTTAAAAAGTTTTGCTGGGTTCAACTTACGCAGTTAGAAAAAAACGGTTACGAATTTTTAATGTTAAATTTCGAATAAGAAGTTTGATTCGAAGGTTTCCCACGATGTTATTTTTTGCCTAAATTACGGGTAAGTTTCCTTCATTTAAGACTTGCTGCTAATCGTTCTAAAAAGTTTGCACAGGGTCTCATTTTCGCTGTTTAGAAAAAACCGTTTACAAATTTTTTAAATTAAGTTTCGAACAACAATTTTGAATTCAATGATTTTCCTACGTTAAAGTTTCTGTCTGAACTGCAGGTAAGTTTCTTTTGTTCGTAAATTGCTATAGATTGTCCTAAAAAGTTTACACAGGGTTCGACTTACACAGTTTTTTTTTTAAATACCTGTTACAAATTTTTAAAGGCAAATGATGAACAACAATTTTAAATTTGAAGGTTTTCCAGCAATATTATTTTTCTGCTTAAATTGCGGGTAAGTTTTTTTTGTTTCAGACTTGTTACTGAGCTTATACCGGGTCTAACCTATGCAGTTTAAAAAAAAAGGGTTACTACTATTTAAAGATAAATGTCGAACAATAATTTTGAATTCGAAGGTTTTTCCGCGATATTGTTTTTTGCCTGAATTGCGGGTAAGTTTATTTTGTTTGGGACTTGCTGCTAAACGTTCTACAGAGTTTGCACCGAGTCAGACTTGCGCAGTTTAGAAAAAAAACAGTTGCTAAGATTTAAAGGTAAATGTCGAACAACAATTTTCAATTCGAAGGTTTTCCTGCAATATTCTTTTTCTGCCAGAATTGTGAGTAAGTTTCTTTTATTTTTGCACTTGCTACTGATCCTCTTAAAGAGTTTGCATTGGGTTTGACTTACGCAGTGTTAAGAAAAAACCGGTTACGAATTTTTAGTGTTAAATTTCGAATAACAAGTGTGAAATTGCAGTTTTTACCCCGATATTATTTTTCTGCCTGAATTGCGGGTAAGTTTCCTTCATTGAAGACGTGCTACTGATCGTCCTAAAGAGTTTACACCGAGTTCGACTTCCGTAGTTAAAAAAAGACCGATTACGAATTTTTACAATTAAAAATCAAACGCTAACTTTAAACACGCATGTTTGCCCGCGTTATTCTTTTTCTACCTGATTTGTGGGTAAGGGTATTGTATTTGGGACTTACTACGGATCGTCCTAAGGTTCTTGCATCGTGTCCAACCTATGCAGTTTAAAAAAAGTGTTGGGAATTTTTGTATTTATATTTCAAATAGCAACTTTGAACCGGAAGGTTTTATCCTATGTTTGTTTGAATTGCGGGTAAGATTTATACGGATCGTTCTAAAGAATTAGCACCGGGTCCGACCTACGCAAGCATATTAAATAAGTTTAGTTTCTATGTCACATTTACATTTATTATTATGGATATATACATAATTCTTATTTTGTTGCTTCCAGGTCATAAATTAGAGACTTTTTAAAACATGCCTTTAATAGATTAGAAAAGGATACCTAAAATACGGTATTATAATTTCGCTGCTTCAATTTGTGTCCTATCAATACATATTTGAACGATTTTATCTCATTTGTAAATTCCATGTTAAAAAATTTGCAGCTGGAAGTTTCAATTGAACGTAATTCGCCTATGGAGAAACGGATTCCCGACACCATCTGATCATTTGGCAATACTTGTAAATTCGCTGCTGTAAACTAACTAAAAGTTTACGTCGCAGTTTGTTTTCCTTCCATTCACGCAGGTATGGAATCTGGGAACCACAAAGCTGTCATGGTAGCGTGCACTACTTTTCTTCCTTGTCGGTAGATATCACTAAAGGAAATAAGTAACGTTCAAGGTCATTGTTTTTTGCCGAAAAGGCTCTAATTTATAAAGCCATAACCCTGCATTTGCGTATTATTATACATCTATCAGCTGACTCGCATGTTTATTTTTATTTATCAAACTACATTGTCAATAGTTTTCTTTTATAACTAATTTAGAGCGTGTTTATCAAGTACATATTATCAATGTTTTCTTCCTTTAGTAGTAATTTAGTAGTTTCCTAGTGATTTGATCTGGATTCTACTTAATTATAGGTAAGCATAGTGATTATATTATATACTCGATCCGCCGAATCAAGGCTATTACGTCATATGTATGTCAGCTGTCGACTACGTTGCCAAATGTTGAAAATGTGTTTTTCATTTAAATACACTACTAATTATTGCTACAGTGAAGAAAATACATTATAAGAATGAGCTATCAATTATAGTTACATTAAAAAAGTTCGTACAGTATTAGGACAACGTGAAAGCATCTACAAAGTTAACCATTCGGAATTTAGCTAAAGCTATTAAAAACTAGTTCTGTTTTTCGCAATGCGGCAACACCAATATATCCTTACAGTGGTTGGACAAATAAAAATATTACTGCAGTTAATGGGCGCATTCAGCAGAGATATCAGTTTCTGATTGTGCTACATAGCGATAGCAAAAGTTTGCCGAGCGCGAGTTATGTATTCCCCAATCTATATATGTATAATAAAATAGAATTTATTAGGAATTATTAGAAATTGTTAAAGGAACTTAAGTATGTGCAACAATGTAAATTCAAGGATAAACCAGAGAGGTTATTGAAAGTTCACAAGCAAGTTGTGAGAAAGGATGCAATACATTGTATTCCAGACAGTAAGTGATACTGCAGGTGCAGGTCACAGACGGTTAAGAAACCGCGATTACTTAGAAATTAAGATTGTTACATTGTATAATGAATAGAATTAAGAAATAAGCAGACATTAGCTCTGCAAGTTCCCACAGACATGGGTTGAGCAGGGACAACATAAATACTTCGGGAGCCCCAAGACCATCAGCCAGTCTTGAGTATTTCAACTTTAACATTGCCGTTTGCTTAGGCTACTCACCATAATATTAATTCAATTATTAATTATTTTTCGACTTAGTTTAATTTATAAAAGTTTGTCAAAATTCTACATTAATATCTGTTTAATAAATAAATTTTGTTACGAAGTTTTTGGAAGAAGTTTTTAAAAAGACCGCTTTCAAGGCTCGAAACGTAACTCGCGTCGCTCCATTAAATGTCAAATTAGCAATCTATATTTGGTATTTAACATACAAACATAAACCAAAACAATCACCTTCTATAATATAACACAAAAACAACCAATATTAATAATATTTTTTTAAGTTAAAGTATCCTGGATAATTTACATTTATTTTTATTTGATTATGGAGGTTTAGATTTAAACTTTTTACCCTATTGATAATTTTAAATGCTCGTCGAGTGAAGCCTGGATGGTATAATACACATTTTCATACTCATAAGTTACAGTTCCCTCCATATTTGCGTTACATGTTTGAAAAGACACGACAGTTGAGTAAATGAGCGGAGATTTGTTATGCTACAAAAAATGGCGACCGCTTCGGAGAATGTAGAGATGTAGCGGTGCATTCGGCAAAAAATATTAAACAATTCTACAACTATTTAGTCAGCCGAATGCGCCCAATGAAAGTGTATGAGATAATCAGATTAGGTTTGGCAACAGATAGTAATACCAATCGTAAAAACTAGCATGCTCTAAAATGTGATGTCAACGTACTGTTGCGAGCTACTATTAGGCTACCCGTCAAACACACACAAGCGCCGTAGGCTCTGCATATTCTACAGGGACCGAGATTCTTCTAGGAATTTCTGGAGAATGAGTCATCCTTTTTAATCCAGGGTATAAATAAGACCGATGAGGAAGCAAAGAGTTAGTCTATATCAGAATGTCGAATATAAATTATGTCGTATAAAGTTAAATAGTTGAGCTTTTGGAAGACCAGGAGTATACATAAATGTTATATTATGTGTCTATTGTATATGCAGCTTGTAGAATACATAAATAGACAAAAGTATAATAAATAATAGTTGTGTTAGTGTTGTTAATGGACCTATGGTTAAGAAGTTAGTTTAAGAAGATATTAGTGCTTGTAAATGTGATAGTGCTTCATTGTTAATTAGACTGAAAACATCTGTAAATAAGGCATATACTGTTAATTAGACTTGTGAACAGTGAGTAATAAAGACTCCCGTTATTACTTGTTTTAAATTAGTTAAACGCGGTAGTAGTAGCCCACTACACTGGTGTCAGATGTGGGGTATATACTGATTAATTTAAAAGGAAAAACACACAAGTCTAAAAACATTTAAGTAGTTTGTATATGCCTGTTAGAAAAAATGCCGAAAAAATGGAAGAGAGGTCGGCTAAACTAGAAATGACACTCAGTGAAAACCTAGTGAGGTTATTTGAACTGGAATCAACCCTTAAAGATTTTAAATACGGTATGGAAATGACACTTAGTGAAAATGCTGCAAAAATAAAAGAAAAATTGAAGGAAAATACAGCCACGCTAGAACAAAGATTAATGGAAAGCTCCATTGCATTGAAAGAAGATGTCACTGAACAGGTAAAGACAGTTAAGCAAAAGTTGGACAGTAAATTGGTAAAAATGGAAGAAGATGTGATGAGGCTGCAAGAACAAATGATTTTACTAACAACGCGGCCACTTGAATTAGCAAACCAAGTTGTAAATCAGAAGATTCCAAAAATAAGAAGCATGGTAGAAAACGAGTCAATACCGTGAAAATTTAAAGTGAAACCACCCACATTCGATAGCAAAACACCTTGGCCCACATATTTGAAACAATTTGAAGCTGCTGCAATAGCCAACGGTTGCTGCAACAAAGAGAAGACTATCTCCTTAATAGTGGCTCGGCGGGGGGGGGGGGCACTTAACATCTTGCAAAAGATTCCCGATCACCAGCAGAATAATTACGGCTTCTTAACGTCGAAGCTTGAGATGAGATATGGAGACTCTCACCTTCAACAGGTTTACCATGCACAAGTTAAGAACCGCTCGCAAAAGACAAATGAAATACTGCACGAATTCGAAGCTGACATTGCCAGATTAGTTAGATTGGCATACCCAACGGCACCAGATAGCTTCCTCAAACAACTGGCTGTTCAAACATTTGTGGATGGCGTTAAAGATGGCGAAATACAGCAAGCGCTAAGATTAGCACGGCCAAAAATGTTAGATGACGCACTGGCTCATGCGCTTGAATTTGAAGCAGCTAAGCAGACATCACACAGGATGAGTCACAAAGTTCGGTCTGCTTTGGAGGAACCTGGTCAAGCGCAGAACAGCATAGATAAAATAATCAACCGTATGTTTGAAAAGCAAAACGCGGAAAGGTTAGAAAGACGACGACCGCGGAGATGGCGTTTGCGATGTTGGAGCTGCGGTAAAGTTGGTCATATGCAGAGACGCTGTACTCAACCAAAGAGGCGACCGGTTGAGCTAAAGCAGGTCAATGTATGAGGGCGAACGTCGTCCGCACAATGTAGTGCCCCGGAGATTATCGTCCGTGCTGCATCGTTGATGGGAAGTCTGGACAGCATTTATATCGATGGCGGAATTAATGGTAGGGTTGTCCGATTACTCGTGGATACAGGAGCAACTAGGACTATTATGAGACCAGATTAGGTTGGTCGTGGAAAAGTGCTACCTGTATCGGTATGTCTTCGAACGGCAAGTGGTGAGAAAATTTCTACTTACGGAAAGACTGCTGTAACGTTGGGAATTGGAAACAAACTAATTAATCATCGGGTGTTGGTAGCTGAAACTACAGAAGAAGTGATCTTGGGAATGGATCTCTTGAGAGAATATGGATTTTATGTAAACATAAAAGAAAATGTGTTTCGGATAGATGACAATGAGATTCCATTTCAAGGGACGAGTAATCAGACGATGCAAGTTCGAATGATTTGTGATATGAAGATACCCGAGAAGACGGAAATGATAGTAATGGGACGCCCGGATGGTACGCTCAGGAAAGGACAAATATGCATGATGGAAGCAACTGAAGCGGGAATGGGTCAGGAACGATTACTGATTGGAAGAACGCTGGTAAAGTTTCGAAATATGATACCAGTAAGGGTGCTAAACATTAATCCGCATACGGTGACCCTGAAGAAAGACATGATTGTGGGAAGTTGCATTCCAGTATTCCATATCAAACATTGTGTGGACGACACGAAAGATAAACCAGCCAACGGTTGCTCACAGAAACTGCTGGATATTTTGATACCTTCGTGTCAAGGATTAAACGGCGACCAAATGGGCAAGGTAAAAGAACTGGTCGGACGATATCGAGGTGTGTTTGCACTGGATGATAGTGAGAAAGGAAGGACGAATGTTGTGCAACACAAGATCAATACTGGAGATGCGCAACCGATAAGACAACACCCCAGGCGGCTTCCTTTGGCAAAACATAAGGAAGTCTAGCAAATTATCACCGATATGGAAGAACAGGAAGTAATTGAACCCTCGAATAGTCCATGGGCATCCCCGGTAGTGCTTGTCAAGAAAAAGGACGGGTCGACAAGGTTTTGTGTAGACTACCGGCGCTTAACAATGTGCCAAAGAAAGACAGCTATCTTTTGCTCAGAATTGATGACACCTTGGATACTTTATCCGGATCTAAATGGTTTTCGACCTTGGACATGAAAAGCGGATACTGGCAGGTAGGCTTGGAGCCAAACGGTAAAGAAAAAAATGCGTTTACAATTGGAAGTAGATTATGGCAGTTCAAGGTCATGACATTTTGATTAGGCAAAGCCCCTGGTACTTTTGAACGATTGATGGAGTCGATACTGCGTGGACTGTCCTGGAAAACATGTTTGGTGTACTTATACAACGTGATAGTGTTAGGCGGGTCTTTTGAAGAACATCTTAAGAACCTAGAGGAGATATTTCAAAGATTATGCAGGGCAAACTTTACATTGAGCCCTAAGAAGTGTCACCAATTTGGAAAAGAGGTGAAATACCTAGGACATGTCGTTTTGGAGACCGGAATAAGAGCTGACCCTGACAAAATAAAAACGGTACAAGAGTGGCCTACACCTGCAGATATACACCAACTACGCAGTTTTTTAAGATTGTGCACATATTATCGACGTTTTATACTTGGGTTTGCAAACATTGCCAAACCGTTAACATAATTAACTGAAGATGGACAAGAATATGATTAGAATGACGACTGTCACAGTGCATTTGAACAACTGAAACGGCTACTAGTTATAGTACCAATTTTGAGTTATCCACGGATGGAGGGAAAATTTGTGTTGGATACCGATGCCAGTAACACAGCTATAGGAAGCGTTCTTTCTCAAGTGCAGGACAAGAAAAAGGTATTGGGTATTTCAGCAAGGTCTTGTCGCGAGCAGAAAGGAACTATTGTGTAACAAAAAGGGAGCTGTTGGCCGTCGTCAAATCCATAGAGCACTTTTATAAGTACTTATACGGGCTGTTGAGAACAGACCATGCTGCACTAAAATGGTTATTGCAGTTTCGAAATTCTGTAGGGCAAGTTGCAAGGTGGATAGAGCGCTGCAGGAATATGACTTTGACACAGAACATCGTGTAGGAACTAGCCATCGGAATGCAGTCGCTCTATCAAGGAGACCTTGTCCGGTATACTGCAATCATTGCTCCAAGATGGAAGAGAAAATAAGTGTCATCCATAGAATGACGGTGACCGATGATACTTGGCAACCCGAAAGAATACGAGAAGACCAGGAGAATAACGCCGAATTGCGACGTATTATTGAGTGGAAAAGTAGAGGACAACGACCAGCTTGGGAAGAAATTAGTATTTCAAGTAGGAGCCTAAATGCATACTGGACACAGTGGGACTCTTTGGTGATTGAAAATAGAATCTTGAAACGACGCCTGGAATGTGAAGATGGCACTGAGAGACTCCAAGTGATAGTGCCAAGAAGCAGAGTGCCGGAAGTGTTGTAGCACTTGCACGATGGTATTTTTGGAGGGCACTTTGACGTTAACCGTTAACATAATTAACTGAAGATGGACAAGAATATGATTAGAATGACGACTGTCACAGTGCATTTGAACAACTGAAACGGCTACTAGTTATAGTACCAATTTTGAGTTATCCACGGATGGAGGGAAAATTTGTGTTGGATACCGATGCCAGTAACACAGCTATAGGAAGCGTTCTTTCTCAAGTGCAGGACAAGAAAAAGGTATTGGGTATTTCAGCAAGGTCTTGTCGCGAGCAGAAAGGAACTATTGTGTGACAAAAAGGGAGCTGTTGGCCGTCGTCAAATCCATAGAGCACTTTTATAAGTACTTATACGGGCTGTTGAGAACAGACCATGCTGCACTAAAATGGTTATTGCAGTTTCGAAATTCTGTAGGGCAAGTTGCAAGGTGGATAGAGCGCTGCAGGAATATGACTTTGACACAGAACATCGTGTAGGAACTAGCCATCGGAATGCAGACGCTCTATCAAGGAGACCTTGTCCGGTATACTGCAATCATTGCTCCAAGATGGAAGAGAAAATAAGTGTCATCCATAGAATGACGGTGACCGATGATACTTGGCAACCCGAAAGAATACGAGAAGACCAGGAGAATAACGCCGAATTGCGACGTATTATTGAGTGGAAAAGTAGAGGACAACGACCAGCTTGGGAAGAAATTAGTATTTCAAGTAGGAGCCTAAATGCATACTGGACACAGTGGGACTCTTTGGTGATTGAAAATAGAATCTTGAAACGACGCCTGGAATGTGAAGATGGCACTGAGAGACTCCAAGTGATAGTGCCAAGAAGCAGAGTGCCGGAAGTGTTGTAGCACTTGCACGATGGTATTTTTGGAGGGCACTTTGACGTGAAGAGAACTCTCGAAAGAGTGAGAAAAAGATTCTATTGGGTGAACTGCAAAAAAGATGTAAAGGAGTGGTGCCGGAAATGTGAGTTGTGTGCCTCTGCAAATGGCCCGGTCATAAAACGGAAAGCCCCAATGAGACAGCATAACGCAGGGAATCCTTTTGAGAGGGTAGCCATTGATATAGCTGGTCAGTTTTCTGAATCAGAGAAAGGAAATAAATACATTTTGGTTGCAATGGATTATTTTACCAAATGGCCGGAGGCATATGCTATACCTAACCAAGAAGCCGAGACGGTTGCAAATGTACTAGTGAGGGAGTTGTTTTGTCGCTTTAGAGTTCTGTTGGAATTACACTCCGATCAAGGTCGGAACTTCGAATCAGCGTTGTTTCAAAACGTCTGCAAGCATCTTGGAGTCGGAAAGACTAGAACTACGCCACTTCATCCTCAATCGGATGGGATGGTTGAAAGAATGAACAGAACGTTAGGAAAGTACCTAGCCAAAGTTGTCTCTGAACATCAACGAGACTGGGATCAATATTTACATTTGTTCCTACTGGCGTACCGATCTTCGGTACATGATAGCACTCGATACTCTCCCGCTTGCGTGATGTTAGGACGTAATTTGCGGCTACCACGTGATATTCAGTTTGGATTTAAACTTGGAAAAGAGATTGCATGTGAAGATTACGTTAGTAAGCTTCGTGAAAGATCATATAGCATTCACGAAAACGTCCGAAAGAATATCCAGGCAGCAAGCGATCAAATGAAATCACAATATGACACGAGAGCACAAGAAGGTGGTTATCAACCTGGAGATTTAGTGTGACTGTATAATCCACAAAGAAAACGTGGATTGTCGCCAAAATTACAAAGACAATGGGAAGGCCCGTACGAAGTATTAAAATGAATTAATGATGTAGTGTACCGGATCAGAAGATCTCCCCGTGGTAAACCGAAAGTGGTACACTTTGACCGTTTAACATCCTACGCTGGCAACAACCAGGAAGGCTCGAATAATGAAATGAAATGGTGTTCGACAACTTATTAATCATGAGCCAAATGTAGATTTTGAGAGTTTTATGGCGGCGTATGGTGGTTCCGCTAAGGCGAGATTTAGCGTTGTTGTTGAAAAACAGCAAGATCTGTTTAGAGCACCAGAAGAGTATTCCCTTGCACATTGCGTAGTTCAAGATTTGGAAATGTCAAGGGGAATAGCTGTTGTTTTTAAGATAAAGTTTTGATGTGTGCAGCACAGCAGCCAACTGTTGGAAAAGCTTTGGTTCTTCAGGATAAAGTTCGTTATGTTTACTATCTGGTCACCAAAAATTCTTCATGGCAGAGATCTAGTTATGGACATCTATGGAAGCTTTGCTAAATCTTAAGGCTCAGATGATGGAAAATGGAGTAACGAGACTAGCGGTTCCCAAGCTAGGCTGTGGAATGGATCGCTTAGATTGGGGGATAGTCCGAAATATGCTAGAAGTACTTTTCCAGGGAACCAACGTCCAGGTCCTTGTTTGTTGTTATCAACCGTTTGCCTACCAAGACCAAGAAAGAGTGTTGACTGTTATTTCCGACGACGCGGTGGATGCACCAGAGAAGATAGCTGCCGATACCGTCATCAGTCATCGAATTGGCGTCAAAATGTTTTTACAGTTACTAGACGTAACTGTTTTAAAGAGAGGGCAGTGTTACGAGCTACTATTAGGCAACCCGCTAAACACGCACAAGCGTCGTAAGCAACGTATATACTACAGAAGCCTAGAATTTTCTAAGATATGCTGGATTATAAATCATCCTTTTAATTCAGGGTATATATAAGACCGCTGATAAATATAAGAGTTAGTCTATATCAGAATGTCGAATATAAATTATATTGTGTAAAGTTAAATAGTTAAGCTTTGGAAAGTACAAAAGTAAAAATAAATTTGAGTGATGTGAAGTGTATATTGTACCGTTAGCTGGTAGAATACATAAATAGATAAAAGTGTAATAAATAAATAATAGTAATGTTAGTGTTGTTAATAGACCTATGGTTAAGAATTTCGTTTAAGAAGATATTAGTGCTTGTAAAAAGCATTAGTGTAATAGTGCTACATTATTAATTGGACTAAAAACATCTATAAATAAGGCATATACCGTTAATTAGACTTTTGAACAGTGAGTAATAAAGACTTTTGTTATTACTTGTTTTAAATTAGTGAAACGCGGTAGTAGTAGCCCGCTACAATATACAAGTGTATACAACTTATTGTCTATTTCCCACAATAATTTGTTAACCGCAGTAATTTTAGAAATATATGTACAGCTGAAATTGTTATCAACTCATATTTTTACAATATTTTAGCAATGGGAAGAGCTGGCTGCTGCATTGCAGATTGTCAATTACTCGACATAATCCGCATTGCGTAACGAACCAAAAAAATCGCTCTGTGATGTTTCAAAAGTGGTTCAGGATTATTAACAACCCACTCTATAACGATTTAACCGAGAAAGAAATTTATAAAGCTTTCATAATTTGTTAAAAGCATTTCGTTCAGGAAGACTTTGGAACGAATTGAATTTTGAAAAAAACAGGTCCTATATCCTATTCTTTTTTTAGCAAGTGAATACTACATTTTTTGCAACACCTAATTCATTGTATAATTTTCTTTATTGCATATTCTATTATTATTGATAGATTTCGAAATGTGATAAGATCATCATGTTTCATGTACAATACATTTGAATATAATAATACCAAAGTTGTATTTATGTCTTATCAGTGTTCAGTGTCCTATTTTACACATGAAAAAGGTAATATTAATTAAGTAATATTACAAAACTTAATACCTTTTTGTTCAGGTGAAATACTATTCATGAAATAGTCAAGTTCCAAGCTTCATAGTACTTATTTCTATATTTTGAACATTAAATGATTTTAAAGTTCAGAACATACTATATAAGGAATGTCAGCATTTGAACTTGATCAATTTTGTAATTGTATTTCATTTGAAGCAGTAGTTTTTAAATGTATAAAATTTAAAATTAGCATCATGCCAGCCATCTTGAATTTACTTTTCTTCCTAAGCGCATAGATGGTGCTTTGTCTTGTCTTTCTTTTAAACTTTAACATTTTTTATTTCGTAGGTAGATATTCTATTAATATCGGCAACTGTCATTGAGCAACTATTCTATAGCATTTATATCTAGCAATAAACAAAAATTGTAAAACAAAAGAATATCAAACCAATATTTCCCTATTGTATAGGTTAATAAGAAAACGATCAAGTGTGTAGCATTAGAAAGCGTTGGAATGTGTTGACGTCGGTCCATAGATAATGTTCTCTATGCGGCGGTCCTTTCACTTTCTTACTTATAAACGTGTATACAATAATATAGAGTAACCCCCCTTTTTTCGAAGTTCCTGACATTAGTTCTTGATGTAATTGAAGCAGTAGGTAAAATGTTTTTAACAATTGATTACATGGTTTGCAATTTTAGGGGTGCAGGACTTGAAAGTATGGTGATTTGATTTGCCTGCATTATTGGGTTTTGTTTTTGTCAAACCTCAGGTCAAAAGATGGAATGACCAAATTTTTGCATGAACTCGCTGAATATTAGTATATGTATTAGGTAATACACAGCACATGAAATTAATATATTTGCAATTCATTAGCAATAAGTGTTTTTAAAAGTTGAAATGTGTTACATTCTCAGATTATTATTTAGAAACTATGGGTTCTAAGTTAAAGTTGGTTGACTCTACAGTAACTAATAGTATTGTCATAAACACAGGAATGCAACCCATTACTGAAAGTGCAATAAAAGTTGAATTGCCTGATGATGGCATTGGCGAAGATAATTACGATCTTTGTAATGAAATTAAAATTGAAAAGGACATAAAGCTGTCTAATCAAATGTTGGCACAGTTGTGTTCGACTGAAGTTTTTAATTATTTGCTTGACCAAACCAATATTAAAACTGAACCTAATGAAGATGCATATTTTTCGATGTTATATAAAGATACGGCACTTCCAAATACTGAATCAAATAATTCTGAATCTGTTTTAACACAGACGAATATTGTCGGTGATTTTCAACAGTCAATTATCCATGGTGTAAGATCCGATAGGCAGGATCGTTGTAGACAACGATTATTGACAGTAGACGAATCTAGTTTGTACTACGTAACTAGTGTGGATTCTTATACAAACTGTATAATTAGATTTAATTCTAGAACTTCTCAGTATAATTGTAGTAATTGTTCATTTTTCACAGGTTACATTAAAGATGCTGTATTGCATTTTGTTAACAACGCTAGTGAAGAAAACAATACTAATATTTTAAACTTTAACGTAGAAAATTCTCTATTCGAATGTTGTACTTGTGATTTTACTACCAGTAAAGATCGAAATGCTTTAGATCATTGGAGGAAACATCTATGCAGGATTCCTTTGAAATGTTTTATGTGTTCTTTCACTACAAAAGAGGATTCTCAACTTAAAGTTCATTTAATAAATCATTTAAATAAAAAAGGTTCAGTTAAGGATAATCAAATAGCTAAGACAAATTCAAGGAACGGCAACAAAAATACCGAAACTTTTTGCTGTCTTAAATGTGATTCAGTTTCAAAAACTCTGGATCATTTTAGTCTTCACTATTATAAAGCACATGGTTGTAAACGTTTTGCTTGTGCAGTATGTAATATACAATTTTACTATCCGTCAAACTTGAAACAGCATGTAAATGAAACACATACTCACACCAATTTTTACAAATGCTTGCATTGTGGTTCGGTGTTAAAACATAGAAATAGTTTTCGGGTGCATTTGAGGGCACATATGATAGAAATGAGAACTGAAAGTTTTGATGATAGAACAAAAATTATGCAAATGTTAGCTATCGCCTCTTCTGTAAACCATGACAAATCTGTTAGATGGAATGTTGGATTTACAGATACATATGGGCTAAAAACTCAAGATGCGAAATGGACAAGTAAATGCGGAGAGGTGGTTGTTCACTCTAATATGTACAGATGCAGTTACTGTGCGTTTTCATGTGTTTTAAAAAAGCATCTTAAAGAACATTGTAAAGAATACCATTTTGATAAAAGGACATATTTGATTTGTAAGTATTGTAAGGCATCATTTGCAACTAATCGCACTTTAAAGCATCATATATCGTATATACATAAAAGAAAATACATGGAGTGCTTCCATTGTAGTTTTAGAACGAAATACAAATATAGTTTAATGCTTCATATGGAATATCACATAGAAACATTATCTCAACTTTGTTATATATGTGGGTTTCAATGTGCTAGTGAATGCGCTATGAATTTACATATTACAAGGCACATTAGTACCAAAAATATATCGTGTAACTTATGTAATTTTCAGTGCTATACGCAATCACGATTAAGTTTACATTTGAATATACATTCTACTGTAAAAAGATACGCTTGTAACCTATGTGACTATCGCACTAACAAAGTGAAGCATTTAACACGCCATAAACAAACCCACTTTCCAGTTGAACCATTGAAATGTTTTATTTGTCACTACAGCTGTTTAAGTAAATCGACTTTAATTGAGCATGTTCAAATTCATTTAGTAACACAAGAGCTTTTTCGTTGCTCGCAGTGTGGTAAAGAATACTTTAAAATGTCTTCCTTTAAACGGCATCAGGCAACCCATATTGATATCGAACCTTATCGTTGCATGTTATGTTCTATTAGTGTTAAGAATAAGTCAGGTTTAGAAAGGCATATGAAACGTCACACTGGAATTGGCTTAATGTACTGTTTTGAATGTAATTATAGTTCTTTTCATAAAGGTAATTTTGAAATGCATGTAAATAAAACGTGTGCAAAAGCTAAACATGCAAATGAAAATCAAAGGCATTGTTATCATTGTGATTATGCTTCTAGTCATAGATCGAACTTTATAAATCATGTAAATAAAGCTCATTATAAATTAAAACGAAAACTGTTAAGATGAGGTGAACACATAAGCAAAAGTAAATATTAGTTGATTAATAATGATTATGCTTTTGTTCTATAAAAGTGTTTGTGGTCAAAGGTTACACCTCTAACATAGTTCATAATAATACTTTAAAATGTTGTTAAATCTGGAACGCCAGAGATATAAACCACCTGTTATTACCAGAGATTTGTTGATGCGAATAGTGTTCGAAATGGTTCAAGTAAAAAACTGTTAACACAACTTATCAGAAGCGAATATTTATTTACATACAATATGTCAATTTGTAACAGTCATTGGGGGGGAGCACGTTCCCAAAAGCACCGTACGAAAGAAAAAAGGGGTTGAGACAGATGAATGGAATAATTGAAGGGAAGGAATGTGTAAATTGCACGGGGTCGAGTGGTAGGCTGGTAGCAAAAAATTTTTTCTTAACCATCCTCCAGAGTCTATACGCTCGAACGAGTTCCGCAATAGGCTTTTTGAGGTTAGGTTACTGTTCGAAATAGATATTATTAAAAAACACAAATCACTTAACACGCATATCAGAACAGTCTTGTTTTTTCTGTTGCTAAAACTATTACAGACTGTTCTGATATGCGTGTTAAGTGATTTGTGTTTTTTAATAATAATATCTATTTCTAACAGTAACCTACATAAGGACTCGTTCGAGCGTAAAGACTCGGGAGGATGGTTAAGAAAAAATAACTGCAAGCCGGTAGATAGAAATGTATGTGCCCTATACGGCTTAGCTGCTTGCGGAGAGTGGGGTGGGTAGATAACCACTCGTGACGGAGGCCACATGAGATTGGCCAACCACAAGTAAGGAATAGAAACTCGAAAGGCGCCAGGGATGCTGTAGAAACAAGATCCAACGTCGCGATCCCACAGCGACACATAAGTACTTAGTCACACCACTGCGAGGGAAAGAAGCACAGAAGATAGAAAAATATTGGTCATCGAAGGACAACGCTAGCTGAAAGAAAATATTAGTAAGTAATTAAAATAAATAAAAACCAGAATTAAAAATTCTTTGGTATATAATGAGGTACTGACAAATAAACAGTTGATATAAAATGAATTCATTTAGCTTAAGGATTAAAGTGCTCAAGATAAACTAGAATGGCGTAATGCACCATTTCTTAAACATCA
The DNA here is from genome assembly GCA_036346225.1 of Platerodrilus igneus. Classification (NCBI taxonomy): domain Eukaryota; kingdom Metazoa; phylum Arthropoda; class Insecta; order Coleoptera; family Lycidae; genus Platerodrilus; species Platerodrilus igneus. The sequence goes on along the minus strand of JARFIW010000932.1, from coordinate 4,420,664 downwards.
AAATCACACCATATATTAGAATTAATCGTAGAGGCCTCGTACGCACATTTCTTATACTACCAATGTTGAATTCACGCGTTACAGATGTGTGAATTATTGCTACAAACAAAATTGACTGTTAAATCAACTCTACAACAAGTGTTCTGACAAGACTGTGTGGGTTTACACAATATAATTATTTCTTACAGCATAGATCAAGTACCAGTTAAATTTTGTGTACACCTTACAACTAATAGATTTAGTAGGTTAGTTACATGAAATAAACAAGCAGCCAACACGTAGAAATCTTAATGAAGGCCACGTTGGTTATATTTACGTGAGAAATTCCAAACGTTACCAGATGTGGAACATTGCAAGTAATATAATCATCTGACGTCCACTAGGATTAATCGAACAGCTGGTGGAATAACTACCATAAATTTCGAGATGTGTGAGGTACAAAATAAAAAGAGAACGTAAGGTAGAAAGCATAAAGTAGAATTATTATACCCCCGCCGGTGCGGTACGCGAGCCACTACAGTCAGTTGGTAGCAATTAGTGCTGGCAATAAAATTCGATTAATCGAATATTCGAATAATCGATTAATCGAATATTCGATTAGTCGACCAATAGGACACACCTATTAAAAATTATGGGTAAATAAAATACAGTTAAAAGAAAAATGGTTTGCTTTTATTTCTATTAAGAGGCAAGTCTTTACAGAACGAAAGTTCTAGTAAAATTAAAAATATAACAGAACAAACATGTTGTAAAAGATTTATCCTAAAAGGAGCAACGTCCGTTTTATAATACAAAGGAAGACCCTCTATTCTACTTTAAACTAAACCTTCCAAGAACTAATAAAACTTAAGCGTGCTCTGACCTGTGTACAGGAACCGAACCAGTACACAAAATTACAAACGTTATATTTTTGTCAAAAAAATTAGAAATACAACGACCAACATCTTTAATCACTGTTATTTAATTAACTGACTTGAATCAATTGGAAGAATAATTTTTTATTGTATTAATTGACTAACATGATCCGTGACGTATATATAATTCAGTTTGATTACCTAATAGATTAAAATCAACTACCTACGTGAGTGTACAATAATATAATAAGGAAACGCCTGTATTAATAGCTGTTCGATTTCCGATTACCTGAGTGGGTCCACTATTATAGTTTATAATTTAGTTGTTGCTTATTAAACTGCAAGTTCATAATTTTGAAATTATTTTGTAAGTTTGTTTCTAACTTGAACTTATAATACCTAACTAAATTATAGCCGTATTATTTGTATTACGTATATAGAGCCCAAGTTCTCTTTTTCCTATGTGTAAAAGCTATAACGTGAGGGAAGACAAAAATACAACCATACATAGTATAAGTTCAGGACAAGATTTTGCTATTGAATGGAGGATTCTTGAAAATGAAATGAAACACGACTTGATGGATTTTGTATTTGACTATCCCGCACGATAGTGAATTAATCAGACAAACGATTATTTGGTTAGAAATAATTTGTTTGACTAGTTGATTAGTCGATTAATAGATTATCTAGACAACCATACGATTGATTGACTAACCGATTAATGAACTAGCCAATTAGTTAACTAAAAAATTTGTTAACAATCGAATAATCGGTTAATCGAATATTCGATTAACCGATTATCCATTAATCAGCTAATCGAATAATTGATTAATCGAATATTCGATTAACCGAATATTCGATAGAAAATCGATTAATGGGTTTAATCGGTTTACGAATACTGCAAAATTTGATTAATCGAATACAACTTTTTCGAATTTTGCCAGCCCTAGTAGCAATGTTAAATAATTACAAAAATGATGCGCAAATAAGACATTACGTCACATAATTATTTAAAATTACTACATCACATAAAAAACGAGAAAAGTACTTATGTAAACTGTAGGACTTCTCACAGCATTAGTCCATGATGGCGGCAGCGGGGCTCTGTTGATCTTTCGGGCGTAGGTAATTCGTTGCCCCAGTTGAAACCAATTTAAATTTGTCTTCTTTTCTGTAGCGGAACACAGGAATACAGGTAAGGATGATACAGAGCAAAGATAAGGCAAAGGAACCTACATAACAAAAAAAGAAGACACGATAAGACACAAAGATAACTACATTCGTCCACGTCTCGGTCACCACTCTCGACGTGTCCGGAAATCCACCACTTCCCTTTTTTGCACTCCGCGTCGGCGCAATCTCGCGCAAACGCAACTATTTCAAGCAACGGAAATACACGCACGTTTTTTTAAATTTATTGGTGCGAAATCCTTACAAATTAAAACTAAATTTGGAAATGTTTACGGCCGATTTTTCGGCACATAACAGAATCTTAAAGGCAACGATGATAATAAATAATACGCGTAATACGAATATACTGAAGTTGCCTCTTATTTTATTATTAAAGAATTAATTAGTAGTAAGTAAACTCAACAGAACCCATAACAAGGTGTAAAATTAGCAGAACGAGTTCACCATGCAATAAAACAAGAACAACTTCATAAACGTTATCAACTTTAGATTATAATTGAATTGCGAGCATTGGATAAATACCAATAATCAATAAACAACAAGTAAAACGACTGTAACAGCTATAAGGTAAATTGTGTAGTGAAGGTAAGCCAAGAGATGGCATGAGAGGTCCCAACAAATCTAATAATAATTATAAAATAGGAGAAACCAAACTATATGAAAATTAGCACGCTAGAAATTACTACTTGTTGTTTTATTTCTTTACAGTACAGTCGACATGAGATTTAAATATTACGTACGAACTCATATTTTTTGGCATTCCCGTTCATTAAACAAAATTTTATAAAAATTATTTTTTTAAACATCGAATAAATTTCGTTTTAATGCGCTTTTATGGCTGAAGTACAAAACTCAATTTCACTCCTGTAACTGCCTTGGTTAAAGAGCCTGCAATCATTATATCTGTCGGAGTATATCTTAAGATGACTACTGTTCTCAATTTTTTCTCGAATATGATGATATCTAATATCAATATATTTGCTACGAGATTTGTATCCATCTATATTTGCCAGATGGATAACACTCCGATTGTCGCAGTAAATCTACAATATTTTCTTTACAGGTAGGGTCTAACTCATTATTTAAATTTTTTAACCAAATGGCTTTAAGTAACTGTAATGTTTTAGTGATGTATTACTGGTTCAATTTACGATTTCTAAAATAAGTAATAATCCAAATTGACTTTTTTTTAGATTTATTATATAATTATAATACAATAGAACAGTAAATCAAGCAACCGCTTAGCGAGCTCATGACACCCGTCGTTACACGTCAAGACTCTGGCGGTGGCGGCAATACCGAAAACGTGATAATAATAATTATTACAGAACAACAGTTTTCTTAAAAGTAAACAAACATTGATCATAATAATTATTGTAGCATAATATATAACATGTCCCTTTTTTTTAGAAAAAATAAAAATAAGATCAATTCATGTTAACACACTTATAGGTCCAACTTGACAGGCGCTTTAACAATTCGGCCACTACGAGTGGTGCTTATGTTTGGTACAGGAGTAGAGCAATGAACACAAGGAGTAAGAGTTACATTTTTTTTATTACCTCCGGATAATTGCTTTTAGGTTGAGTGTCATCTTGAGAATCCACTTTTGGTTGATCCTGAGCATTTTCTGAAGATGGTGCTCTCAAAGGTCTAAGTTGTTGCCTATTTCGGCGATACATTGCATCGTCTATTAAAACATGATAATCGGACCTGACTCAGATCGTACAACACCTGGTTTCCAAACTCTAGTATTTTCTTGAACAAGAATTTTCGGTTCGGATTTAGTGGTGTTAATTTTCTCGTATGCTGATCAAAATATTTCTTTTGTTTAATTTGCCTGTTTTTCCATAGCTTTTGTAAGCCTCTTGTAGAAAAGTTAGGCTTTAAGATTTTATTAGCGACAGGTAGTGTCGTTCTTAAGTGTCTACCCATCAACATTGAACTGGGTGAGGGCAAGTCATGTTTTGGAGTAATGTTATAGTTTAGGATACTTGAAAACGGATTCTCTTTTGTTTGATGAGCTTTAGTTAATAAGCTCTTTGCAGTCTGAACTGCAATCATTCCATTAGAACGAGGAAAACGTGAACTGGATGTTATATTATATTTGCTAGAGAAGTTGTGAAACTCTTTCGAGTTAAATGGAGGGTCATTATCTGAAAAGATTATTTGGGGTATTCCGTTTATGCGAAAAGTATTTTTTAGCGTATATATAACACTACTTGCTGTTTTGTTTACTATTTTGTTGACTACAATAAATTTGCTATAAAAGTCAATAACAACTATAAAGTCTAGAGTACCCAAAGACTTAAAGTCAATCCCTATCTTTTGCCACGGTAATTTGGGGATTTCGTGGGGAGTTAATGGTTCTCCGGAATTACTTCGAGAGTACTGTTGGCAAGTCATACAGTTTAAAACGGCTGTTTCTATGTCCCAGGTTATACCTGGCCAAAATATAGCTTGTTGAGCAAGATTTTTTGTAGCGACTACACCTTGGTGTGATTTATGCAGAAGCTCAATGAATTCACATCTGAGGTTCTGTATAACAAGTGAACTTTTGAAAAATAATTGTAAATAAGTGTAAATGTACATATAAGAAATTTTTTATATCCCAATAGGGTTTCACACTAGAATCACTGGTTGGGCCAACCATTCATACAATAAAATACAATTTTGTAAAGAACTGGGTCTTCCTTTATAGATTTTTTAAGCAAATCCTCTTTGGTTTTATTGGTTGATATGACACAATAAACCATCAAATTATTTTCCAGAAATTCGGCGGGTTAAATTTGTTTTATCGGATCCAGACTTAAAGTATTCACAATTTGCTTTTGCTTTCCTGGAACATAAACTAAATCGAACTGATATCGCAGTAACCTAATTGACAATCTTTGGATTCTAGGACAGAGTTCGTCAATAGGTCTTTTCAGCAGCCCTATTAGCGGTCTATGATCTGTTTGCACTACAAACTTCCTTCCAAACAGATAACAGTGAAAACGCTCGCTACCAAACACAACTGCAAGGAGTTCCTTCTCAATGTGATTGTAACGCTGCTGTGTCTCGGTAAGAGAAATAGATGCATACTTTATAGCATGCTTGTCTTGTTGGATTACCGCACCAAGACCATATGGGCTTGCGTCAACTGATAAAGTAATAGGTTTTGAATTATCAAACAATGATAGTACGGGGGCAGTTGTTACCAGTTCTTTTAATTTATTAAAGCAAACGTCCTCATTTTCAGACCAATACCACTCTGACTTTTTACTGAGTAAATGCCTAAGTGGAACAGTTTCTTGGGATAGATTTGGAATAAATTTAACCCAATATACAATCATACCAAGGAATTGTTGCAGATCCTTTTTATTTTTGGGTTGATTCATGCTAATTAGAGTATTGATTTTTTCAGCATTTGGAGCTATACCCTTAGGTGATATAATATGTCCAAGAAATTTAATTTTTGGCTGACAAAATTTTGATTTAGATTTATTAAGTGTAAGACTGCTGTTCGTTATTTTCCCCAACGCAATGTCTAAATTTTTATATGCTGATCTTGGGTTTTCCCAAATACCAAAATGTCATCAAAATATGAGATAACTCCAGCAATACCTGATAAGGTATCATGAATAAACCGTTGAAATATTTCAGGAGCACTAGATAACCTATAGGGACATCTAGAGTAACGAAACCTACCAAACGGTGTAGCTATTATACATAACAGCGAATTATCGTAATCAAGAGGTATCTGTAGGAATGCAGAAGATGCATCTAGTAATGTAAAATATTTAGAACCTGCTAATTCCGCAAATAGAGTATCTTGTGTTGGGATTTGAAAATTCTCCCTTTTAATAAAAGCATTTAAGGATCCTGGATCCATACATAGCCTAATATCGCAATTTGCTTTAGGCACAATAACTAACGGATGTACCCACTCGGTTGGTTCTGTTGTAGGAATTAAAATTTCCTCCTCAACCATTTTATTAATTTTTTCCTTGACCTTATCTCTAATAGAAATTGGAATTTTTCTAGGAGCACTAACCCGTGGTATAGCAGTTTCTTGAAGAGAAATTTTATATTCCCGGTATACTTTACCTATACCTGAGAACACGGATGTATGCTTGTCAAGTATTAACTGTACATTTGTGCTGGTGACTTAACAATATGCTATTTTTTATAATATCCAAGTCATTGATTGCAGTTAAACCCAATATAGAAGTAGATGTAACAAGGCTTAAGAATATAAAAAGAAAAATTGTCGTTTACATCTTTAAAACAACAATTTAGATTTATCTCACCAATAATGTTGATTTTATGGCCAGAATATGAAGACAAAGAAGTAGGAGTTTCTGTTAATTTGCTAGTGCTAATACCTTGATTTTGTTTTCGACCTTACTTAAGGTCGGTTTGACGCAGCTCTAACTTCTTTTCTATTCTGTACTAATCTAAAAAGCTCTACATACCCTTCACAACCTAAATTTCTAATAATTTGAGTAATATAGTTTGGTCTAGGTCTTCCTATATCCTTCTATCTTTTTTTCTATCCAGCTGGCTCTACATAGATATTAGCAACCTGATGGTTGTCAAAGAACTCTAACATGTTTACATGATTACCACTTATAAGGAAATGAAATATAACCTGGTTATCCGCTTCAAAAAGGAAAAGTGTTTAAATTATATGTTATGGTAAGGCTTAAGCAACGAATCGCTGCCAACATGCCAGAATGCTACCTAATTGTGAGTTATGCCATGGTGACGTTTATTAAATTATATGTTATGGTAAGGCTTAAGCAACGAAACGCTAACAACATGTCAGACCGCTACCTAATTGTGAGTTATGTCGTGGTGATGTTTATTAAATTATATGTTATGGTAAGGCTTAAGCAACGAATCGCTACCAACATGCCAGACCACTACCTAATTGTGAGTTATGTCATGGTGACGTTTATTAAATTATGTTATGGTAAGGCTTAAGCAACGAAACGCTACCAACATGCCAGACCGCTACCTAGTTGTGAGCTATGTCATGGTGACTTTTATTAAATTATGTTATGGTAAGGCTTAAGCAACGAAACGCTACTAACATGCCAGACCGCTACCTAATTGTGAGTTATGTCGTGGTGATGTTTATTAAATTATATGTTATGGTAACGCTTAAGCAACGAAATGCTACCAACATGCCAGACCGCTACCTAATTGTGAGTTATGTCCTGGTGACATTTAGTTAACTGATTTTTATTTTTTTTTTGTTTTGTTTTCGAACTTACTTAAAGTCGGTTTGACGCAGCTCTAAATTCTTTTCTATTCTGAGCTAGTCTAAAAACGTCTACATACCCTTCACAACCTAAATCTCTAATAATTTGACTAATATAGCTTTGTCTAGGCCTTCCTACTCTATTTTCATTTGGTAGTCTATCATCTAAGACTTTACTAAATAGTCCCTCATGTCCTAACTGTTGCCCTATCATTCTATCTCTCCTGACCTTCAATTGTTTCCACATACAGGGATCCTCACCTATCCTTCTATAAACTTCCTCGTTTGTTACTCTATCTGTCCAACTAATCTTTAACATTCTCCTATAACACCAAGTTTCAAAAGCTTCTATCTTTTTCTTATCTACTTCTTTAATTGTCCAAGTCTCACTACCGTATAGTAGAACGCTCCATACGTACGACTTTAAGAAACTTTTTCTATTATCTAAACTAATGCTATTAGCCATTAGTAAGTCTTTCTTTTTTAAAAACATTTTTCTAGCTTGAGCTATTCTAGCTACTATATCCCTTCTGCTACGTCCATCCTTTGAAATTTACTACCTAAATAGCAAAATTCATCTACCTCCTCTAACTCGGTATTACCTATTTTTAATGTTGGTTTAGAACTAGGCTGTAACTCACTTGTCATTATCTTTGTCTTTCCTGAGTTAATTCTCATACTATAGTTACTCTGTAGTATCTCATCTAAAATATTTAAAAACTCTCCTAACTCTTTTCTAGACTCTGCTTAAAATATTTACCTGACTACCAGTATCAATTTTTAATTCAATTGTACACCCTTCTATGTCTACATTTTCTAACCACTCTACAGAATCAACAGACTTCTGCGATACAGACCATACGATATGATCTTCAGTTTCAGTAGTTTCCGAACATTCTTCAATAACTTCATGAACCCGTTTAGACTGACAACATTTCCTGAAATGACCTTTCAATTTATATTTGCTGCAATAACGGTTCCAGGCAGGACTTTTTCCTAGAAGATGATTATATCCACATCTAGAGCAAAGTCTGCGATTACCATGATCATTATTTCGAGATGAACCTTCACACAAACTTGAACCTTGAGTACTTTAATTGTGTTTAATTGTATTTCCACCGTCAGCTTTACGAGCTGGAAATCTTATTTTATTTATGGCATCAACAGAACTACCAACAGTTGCAAAAGTGTTTGTAATTTCCTTCTGCTTTTGTACACTGCTTTCCATTGACCTGCAAATTTGTAGCGTGTCTGGTAGTTTCAAATCAGGATACTTCAATAGTTTTTCCTGTATTCTGGAATCTTTAATGCCCAGTACAATACGATCTCGTATTAAAACATCCTTTTGTTGGAAATCGCACGTCGAAGCAAGTTTTTGCAATGCCGTTACAAATTGGTCTATTGATTCATTAGGTTCCTGATCGCGTTTGAAAAACTTAAAATGTTCGAACACTAAATTTTTGATGGGGTTACAATATTTATCGAAATTTCCCAGCACTGTAGCTAAAACATTTTTATCGTCAGGTTTAGCAAATTCGAATGTGTTATATATTTGTAGGCCTTCATCACCAAGCAAGTTTAATAATATAGCGACCTTTACATTTTCAGGTTTTTCGCTTTTTCCACTCGCAAACAGGTAAACTTCAAGCTTTTGTTTCCAAAGTTTCCAATTATTTGCTATGTCACCTGCAAAAGACAGATTCTCTGGAGCTCTTAAACATATAGGATCGCCCATTTTAATCAATTATTTCTGTTTTAATTACAATTCCTTTACCATGGACCACGTATAAAAATTTTCCTGTTCTTAACCTCAAAAAGTCGTACGCTTTTACCGCTGCAAACATGTAATGTTTTAGTGATGTATTACTGGTTCAATTTACGATTGCTAAAATAAGTAATAATCTAAATTGAAAACATGTACTTACTTTTATAAATCGAAATTTTAAACAAGTGTGGTTTGAGTTTTACATCCGAAATGTTTAATATCTAATTGCTTTATCAGTAACTAGGTGCACTTTTGTTTAAATTAGCATTATTTTAGCTTTTACCTTATTTTTAACTTGTGTGCATTTATATAAACACTTTTATATATAAAAGCTTAAGAGTTATTTTTAGAATCAGGTGATAGGTTTAAATATTATTTTATTCTGTGATTACAAAGTCTGACTTAATGGTTATAGTTTGTATGATCATTTTGGTAAGGTAACTAGTTTTTAAATATTAATAAGCTTGTATTTTTGTAATGTACGTATTTTTAATAATAATGTTATCAAATCAGAAAAATGTTGTAAGAACATAGTATTGTAAGTAAATAATGTCAAATAAACATTTTTTGTTAAGTTGTTACGATCCAACTTTGTTTTTAAAACTTTTCCCTTGTTCATTCATTACTCGTTCGAATAAACTTCGTTCCAATTCTTAAATTCTTCAACAACTCCCTATATAGCTTACTTGTTACTTCATAAGCCCGTTTTACCATAAATCTGTTAATCCTTTAACATAATTAATAATAAACTCACTCCCGAATAAACTCCTCAACTAAAACCCCTATGCTATTAAAACGAAAATTTATTCTATAAATTAAATAGTCTAGGCGTTGTGTTAGGTATCCCGTAATCTCCTAAATTCTTCAATAACATCCTGTTTACAATAATAAATACGCTTTCTACAAATTTTCATTTTGAACTCATTTATTTCGAAACGACAAGTTTATGCTACAAGTAAATAGTTATATCCTGTTTTTAGGTACCCGCTATCTTGGTATACCTTACGATCGCCGTATAATGGTTTTCTCTATTGTTGCAAGGTAATGACTTGTTGAAATAAGGTCGCGCACTATCCGATATAAACCCGGTTTACCGCGTTTCGCTAAGCTAGGAATTGGCAGTTGAATTGGTGTTGTTTGAACCATTGTTGAGTTTGATTCTGCAGCTTGTGCGTCGAAGGGTTTTCTACATTTTATTCGTCACTGTATTTCAAAAAGCGATGCATGTTTTTCTGTTCAACAACTAGGAGGTGTCTTGCGTGTATTCGCTTTTTTTCGCTGGATGCCAAATGGGTTCTTCCTTTATGTAGAACAACTACTTTTGTCCGTAGACTGCCGCTGCAATTATTGTAGCAGAGTAAATGTATGCTGACGACCATGGCGTTTCTATGCCAACTCAACCCCAACGACTTGCGAGCTAAGTATCAGGACACCTACAGGTATGCAACTTGTTTTCTTTTGTGTGTGTGTCAATGGCATATTCCGTTTCAACGTTTGGTATAGTTACGTGACAAGAAACGTCACATTGTAGAACTATTGTTTGTTACTGCGATTCGATATTATCGCTCTACAGGTGCGATGTACTATTGTTTAAGATGCGTGTCAAAAGAATGCACATATTTATTCGCTTTATTAATTAGTTACTTTACAAAAATTATTAGGTAAAAAGTTAAAAACACCTGACAAAAGCTCTCACAGTTTTTATTTGATACTGATTAATTTTATTTTGTGTAAATACGAGATACGCACTTCGTAGCTAAATTTCTAAATTGTCCGTAGAATATAATTGTTGGCTGTAAAATAGTAACGCTTAATTTATTTTCTTTTTGCTTGTTTGTACAGAATCCTTTATTTGTTTTTATGTGTTAATAGATATTCGTGGGCGATGTACTTTATTTTTTTGTTTTCTTGGTATGTAGGCGAATCCCCCCCCCCACTCTCCGCCTCTGGTAGTTAGCCTGGTATCTACTTTTCTTTCAGCTACGTCTAGGTACGTAGCAAAGTGTTTTATTGATGTCACTGAAATTCATGCTATATTTATTTATATAAAACGACACCATTGCAGGGATACACTTTTAAACGTAGTTTGAAAGTAGCTTCAATGTACATTGTGTTTAACACTCACATTCTATGATTAAAGATACTATGTTCCAACTGTTGCCATAGGTGGAACTATTTATCGTTTTTCGAGAGAAACATTCAATTGTAAAATTCTTGTTTGCATTGCCTTGAAAACAATTGAAAAATAAATAAGTTGAAAATGCAAGGCATTGTCGCAACAAACTTCCAAATGTAGACTTACTTTAAAACAATTTAAAGAAATTAAAATTATTATGTTGTAATAATTATAAGTATTCAGATAAAATACAAAAATTTATAAACAACAAAAGAGACATTTTAATATATTTTATTTTATTGAATAAATATTTTAAAAGCTATATATTAGTTCTCATCAATAAGATAAGAATTTTTTTTTTTTTATATGAATCTAATTATTTTCGGTAATCAAAATTTAAGTTTAAACAATGTCTATAATATTGGAATAATTGGAATGAAATGCCATAAATTGTTCAAATATGTGTCGCATATTGATTTTAAACTTATTTAAAATTTTAATTATCCCTGTGGATTTTCCCGGGGGCTCGGTGTCCCCGTGGCCCGATTTTAACTGACATCAAAACTTAAGCTCTGGAAACCGAGCTGAATCGATTGATGTATCACACATTGATGTCTGACCATTAAAAAGGCCTCGGACACACAGACAGACACACAGACAAATAGATTTCATAAACGAACGAAGTTCGTTGATAACTTTTATAGGACACCAATGTTTGCACGTTAATTAAGCATACATTTGTCAATAGAAAAGCATTTATTAATTTCAGCTAGAGGAGCTAATATAAAAATATCCTTAACATTTTATAGAAGTTTGGGTAGTTTACGGTTTGTAATGAGCTATTTAATTATAATATTAAAGTAAAATACATAAATAAACATTTAAAAAGCACTTAGTACATTTTTATACAAATTGCAACGACCGGAGTTTCATATGCTGCATATCAAATTAGAAAAATTCCTACATTCCAGAAAATAATTATCATACAAAAGTGCTTTCATAACCATTCTCATGTATTGAAAGAAACTGAAATCATTGTAAATTACTCAAATAGACGAACCCATGAAACGTCATAAAATTTAATGCGTTCATGCCGTCTGATACCTTTGAACTTGACCATAAGACAGTTTTAGACACAAAGTGTGGAATAGAATTTTTCAAAGTGTGGGAGATTAAAAGGAAAAAGTGAACGAAATTAGTACAGTGAGATGACTAAAACGGGAACAAGATTTTGCCTCAGTGACAATGAACATCTCGGCAGTAAAGCAATGGATTGTCAAGGGCCGAAATCGAATTATTTTGAGCTTTACTGGATATGTAAAGACCAGAGAGATCAAACACGTGAATCGTGGATTTCTATTCGTGTCGGTCGAGGTAATTAACCAGGAAAGGGTGATTAATTGGTTTCAAGTGCCAGTGGAAGTTAGAATTTTGCAATGACCTACCATACTGAGGGGTACACACCAGGTATATCATTGACATCCCTCGACATTCTGCATCATTAGTTGTAAGAATCGTTTGGAACATTAGAACCGTGAGTACTCTTGAGCGTTTTGTTTGTTTATGGTGTATAATTATGTACGTGTGGATGTAAAATAAAAATATTTGTATCTATGTAGTCGGAAATTAATATTATGTTACATAAGTATTCTGTTGGATTACAAAATAGCGATGGAAATAGTTTTGTTTAAATTTAAGCAAGGAGGTTTGAATATTTTAAAAGATTAAGAAATATATACATGTGTGGGTACAAACATAGTATTTTAAATAGACAATGGAATTGTTATATGAAAAGTTGGGATTGTAGTTTTCTCTGTATTTTGTTAAGGGAATTACCAAATAAATGGGATTTAAAATATATAGATCATCCCGGGAAAATTTAGAACAACAAAATGATAGTATTATTTATGGATTGTGTTTTTTGTTTGAAATTCTGTTGATAATACTCGTTCAGTAGGTACATCCTACTGGACTCTATTAACAGTAAATTTCAAAACATATCATTGCACCTACATTAACCTGAAATAGAACAAACCTAATCATGTAGATGGAATTTTATTAGCAATTATTTACAATATAGGTAAAGGTGACCATTGTTTAAGGATATCCAGCCACTCCAATGATGAAGTCGTATTTTGGGAGAGTCTATTATTTTGAAAAATTGTTTTAGTTTGATAAAATGTTAAAGGGGCATTTTAAGGTGTCATTATGAAAGGTAAAGGATGAAGTATCGAGATTTAAGAAAATCAACAGTAAGGAGTCTTATCCGGAATAACCATATTCCAGATAGCGAAAATAGGAACGAAACTGCTAGATCAAGACGATTTGACACCTTTAATTTTGGACAATTAGTAAAACCTCTCAAAGTAAGTGGGTGCTTTAAAGTAGTTTAAGCCATTTTACATTTAAGATTTTATTATTTTATCATTTTCTCATAGGAACTCCCGCACTACCGAAAGTTAGTCGGTGCGCCTTTAAAATTTTTATGGGGTTCCCGACCCCTCTAAGCAATTCAAAATTCATAACATAGCATCATTTGTACCAGTAACAACTGATAAAATCTTTCTGTTCTAAGGTTTTTTAATAGGTTAAAGTGACCATTTATATTTTTCGTCAGAACGGGACACCTTAGGAATTTTTAACAAAACAAAAACTAATTGCTGTTTTAACTGCTTTTTATTTATTAATAATAATAAACTAAATTAATAATATAACGTCTGTAGAGACTTGTTTTATATTTGTCGGCAGAGCAAATCTGTTTCAAAATATCGAGTCTCGTTTTCAAGTAAGAATGGAGCTGATTACTTGATTTGTTCATGTTTGTTTTGGTGATCAATATGGCATTCATTTAGTTTAAAGCTAAAGCGGGACATTTTTGCTCTTACTGGAGACAGCGGGACAGACAGTGTGAAAGCAGGACTGTCCTGCCCAAAACGGGACGTATGGTCACATTATAATAGGTGAGAAGGCAGAATTATGTATTTACAGCTCAGATATTACTTGCAGCATTACAAAGCAAGTCTAATGATCTCCATACCAAATTTTGTATACAAAATATTAAAAAGCAGTAGCAAAGGGCGTTCTAAAATCTTTTAGAATGGAGTTGTGTGGTATTTTAATTGTGTAGGATACATAGTGACTATTTTTAAAAATAGGTTATTTTGTACTAAGTTAGTAACAATTATTATTGAATGAGAACTAATTTGTTCAATGGAAAGGTTTATGCAATGTCGAAGCTTACAAAAAATATATTTTATACTTCACTTTTTTAGAATTTAATCGTAATGTTTAGGATATGAGATATGCAAACATATCCATAACAAACAAGAGATAGTGAGAGGGCATAATCGATTCATTATTTCTTCTCGTATATATGTTTTGATTTATAGGGTAGCATTTTTGAGCATTTGTATGAATTAATTCTGCCAATTGTTGATCATTCATCATGTTATTAAGTAAATGATAAATATCTAAACGTCAGACTGTTTATTGTCCTCAAGGACAATAGTCCAGGAGCTGAGCCCAAAATCAATGACATTAGCTGAAAACATTGAAGTGCTTTTTTAGAAATTGTTTATTGACATCGTTTGAAAAAGAAATCTGCCCCTCTTAAACTACTACCTTTAAATTTTGTTCGTTTGAACTATACAAATTTTTAAACAATTTTGACTCATTGGTTGGTGATTACATTTTTATCGTTAGGTTACTCATTTGATGCAGGCATGAGCTATAATAGTCTGTCACTACAATTCCCCCACCTTGAATCGACAGACGATATAAATAAATTTTGGATATAAAAGATGACCTAATTATTGATTCTTTAAATGCATTCCATAAATACACAGCGACCAATACATTGCAAAAACCCCCATCTGTCATTAAAATGTTGTACATGCTGATTTAAAAAATCATAGTCTATCACACTATACTCTCAAATTAAACTTAGCAAACCCGAAGAAATACTGCAAAATTCTAGATCAAGTTTTGAGTTATCGAGTTGAAAGTTTAAATTTACTTCTTTGATACTCCTTAATACACCAATTCTGCCTCTATAAAATCGCCTCATTTATGCAACAGACATTACCAAAAAACCACAAAATTTGGTTCCAAAATGGATTTATTAGTTAACACTAGATTTTCAGTATCGTTTTGTATTATCATCTATCGATGTTGAGACACACAAGCCTTCCACTAGAATATTGCCACAGTTCATTAGCAAACGTAGATATTTTACATCTATGTTTCTGAGATGATTATCTCAGAAATCTAAATAAATGAAAAAAGTTTTAAAATTGTTTTAATTCACTATATTTTATTGATGTGCAATGAAAGTAGAAAAAAAACAAACGCAAAATAAAGGAACCAATTTATACATGTAATTGCAATTTTTTTTATTACTATTTATTATAAATTGAAAACTTAAATTCATAAATCATCAGCATTATTCATCATTGTAGAAATTGCACTCTTGTTCAGATTCTTATCGTCAGTTACCTCCAGAATGTTATCTCTACTTACTATTTTTTCTAGTATTTCGGAAAGGGTGGGGCTGTAAAATCAATTTATCTGCTACATATTATTTTTGAGTATCCAACCATATTGTTCAGGAGATATTGGTGATGCATGCTGTTGTACCACACTAGTCCACATAGCGTTTTCCTTGCTAAGGTTATAGCTCATGAGGCATCTTAATGTGAAGGTCTTTACTGTCGGCGATCAGAGATCAGACGAGTGTATGCACGTTACTTTAGCGAAGTGATTCCTCTAGCCTCCTTGTACCTTTCTCATTACCTAAAACAAACTATCTTGTGTTCTGCTACCGCTTAGGCATCGCTTTACCCATAAAATTTGTACACACAAAACACCATCCAGCGACGACCCGGACCTAAAAAGCAGGAAGCTGTCCTGGCTTCCAGTAAAAACCAAGTACGCTCCTAGTTTGTTTGTTAACTTGTGGGCTTTACCAGTGACGGCAACCCTTGCAACCAAATTTGGGGGCGTACCAATTACGTCCAAGTTTATGCATGTTTGGCGACGCGAACAAAGCGTAAATATACCTTAATTTTGCATTATTGTAACAATGAAGTATTTGTAATTTTTGTGCAGGGACAAACGATTGATTTGCTTAGATTTGCAGATGATATAATGGTGTTAGCATCTAGCAAGGAAGAGTTAGAAGCTGCTCTCAATGAAACGGAAATAGTTCTAACAGAGAGATACACTATAAGAATCAATAAAAAATAAAACCAAAGTACTAATATGTAAAGGAGGGGAAAATGTTATGAATCACAATAAAAAATAGGAAACGAGAATTAAGGATTTCTGTTACGTAGGAAGCCAAATAACGCAAGATGGGTAAAAGGAAAAGGATATTTTAAAAAATGTTAAAAACATATGTGTGGAACACAGTAGTATACGGTTGTGAAATCTTGACTATAGAACAGATTTTAGAAGTAGCAGTGAAGGAAAGAAACATGTGGAAAACATTAAAAAAAAGTAAGAGACGTTTTAAGGCATGAGGGAATAGTGCGGGATATATTAGAAGCTTAGAAAGGAAAAAATGTAGGTGGAGGTAGGTCTAGATTAGACTAGTGCACACAGGTATTGAAAGATGTAGGAATTTCAAGTAAACGTATCAGTTAGCTCAGAATAGAAAACAATGGAGACATAACTTAAACCAGTTCCAGGACTGCAAATCTGATGATTTTCAGCGGTACAGTTAATTTCGCACTCTTGTATTTTATCGAAGTCTCATGTCATTTGGTTGTTCTCAGTTGGACCTTGGCATTTAGTTGGTTACCTGATTATTTAATAATGTTTTCGCATAGCCGCTTTGGTGCACACTTTATTGCACTAAGTTCAGGGTCTTATCTCGTTTATGGATGGCTCGAAACACAAATCTTAGTGCCATGAAGTACTTCAGACCAGTAAGTTTATCCCTTTTCTTACAGATACCTAGTTCGAAGTGACGCCGTGTTTGGAGAACAATGCTTTAACACTTCTAGTCTATTTGGTAAATCTTTTTATCTGGTAAATGAAGACTTTTTGTTATACGTCTTCCATCAACTTCTACTTTGTTGGCTTAATGGCAAATTATCTTTTACAATATTAATCGAAATTAAAATTTATGGAAAGTTAAAATAACGATTACCCACCAGTGATATTTTTGTCACAGCTTGAACCCAAAATCATAAAATTTAAGCAGTGTAAATCTGTCTCATGTTCAACCACTGAAATTGAGGATTTTTAGTCCCTATATTTTGCATCGCTTGTTCACTCATGACAGCGCTCTGTACAAAGTCTGCTATCGACGCTAGATGGCTAGCTAACTGTGTTGAATAAACTGTTATATTCTTACCACTGCTACTACTACTACTTGAATTTGAATGAAATATCAAGTACTTTAAGCGTTTCTTTGTACTACAAAATTAACTCAAATCAATACCAAAAATATCAGATCTGCTATTCGGTTTACAAATGTATATGAAAATATCTAATTATTCAATGTTCAAAAGCTGTAACTAAAATTCTACATAGATGAAACTTTGATCAGAACTCAATGGAGTTACTTAATTTCGTTAATAATAATAACTGTTATTACACTTCATTTATATTGGCAATAAAAATTTATCAAAGTCCTTTCTAGTTTGTTAAACAAAATAATAGCTATAGGTCATCACAAAGTTATTTTTCTGGTGTAGCCTTGTATCAAAGTTCGCCAAGTGCAGACGTGATGTAAGAATAATATAAATCTCTTACCTCGTTTCAACAGGTTTTTGTTTGTGTGCCAGCGTTACATCGTGTTAGAGCAGATGTTTATACATACAGTCCCTGGACAAACAAATGACGTCGCCTTCACGTGTTGTACTGCAAATAACCAGCTACGTGATTCTTGTACCCACCATATGAGCTTAAAGCGTATTTTATATGCAAAAACGGGACAATCCAAAATCCATTCCAACGGTTATCACAAAAATGCAAAACTTCGATGTACTACTCTGTTTAGATCGTTACCAAACAATTATCTTGCGTGTAATTATCCACATAGTTACTTGTAAATTCATCTTAGCAATTTTAAAAAGACCATTACTGTTAATTATTGGACGTTAGATTGAAACCAAAAAATTGCCATCTAAATTGAAGAACATTCCGGTGAAATTTCAAACACACAGTTTCATCGCAGAACATTTCATTAAATCCAACTATTATAGTAAAGTTGAGGGACGTTCATGCTAGACCAATATTTCTTATCGCTACTTTGAAGTAATTGAACTGTAAACTCGATAATCGTAAATGCAAAGAAAAGATCCATATAATCATGCAACACAAAATTTAAACGGGCTAATTTTTATAAAACCAGATAAAACAGAATCATACTAACGAAGGAATATACTAAAAGAGTATACAAAAAGAATATATAAAGGAGTATTCAAAGGAATATTCAAAAGAGCGCTACAACAAAATTATTTAGTTTGTCTAGGAGATTATATCTAATTGCTTACCATTATTTAAAAACACTATATGAAGTTTTTATTACACTTGAGTTTCACAAAGGCGTAAAGCCACACGCAAATTACTCGCTAGAACTCTCAGGTTCTCCATTGTACCTTCGTGCCAAGTGTTCTAGCTAAAGTGACCGTTGACACGTTGCGCACGAAATATGGAAGGTTTTTGGCATTGAAATATCTGTACAAATAGTTAACGCCTGATGTTAGCAACTAAACTAGCATCTCTGTATTGTGGGTAGACCACATGATCCCAATACGGATATTTATTTAATTGACGATGTTTACTGGTTTAATGGAATAGACAAAAAGATGTATTTAACTAATAATTTATTGGTGCTTTGCAGTGGTCAAAAAAACTGTTACAATATGAATACCGTTAGTACTGGTCCGACCCGAAGAGATGGAGCTATCAACACAGTTTTGATTCAATGTATGGAAGATTGTAATCTTATTCTTTAATGATCTCACATACACATAAAATATAAAGGTATGTTTACCTTGAGATACTATTCATTTGAGAAAATAGAGGTGCTTTTGTATACCACATGATCCTAACCTATCCATTCCAATTTTCAAATTCTCTAGCTTACCTACTTGCTTCATACTTCTGACATTCTACGCTCCAACTCGCAGAATGTTCACGACTGTTTTTTTATACTTTCCGATCACATCCCCCAAAATAGTCCCCTCCTGGAGATCCGAATGGTGGACTATTTTACCAGGCGACTCTGTGATGTAGTTGGTATGCGTGTGACTACTATGCCCAAGGTCCCTGGTTCAAATCCTGACACGGTCCACTTGAAAAATGTTAGGTGAGCATTTTTCACAAAAATATATAGTGAATTACCAAGCAAAGTAATTTAATCAGGTCACTTTGACCTACCCATATTTAACATTCATTGAGCAAACAAAGGAAAAATGCAACTTTATTATGTATTGGCAAAATGGTTAAAATTAGACAAACTAGTGAATTCTTATTTGCAATCTAGCAGCATTGTATGATAATTATGATGAAAATTTAACATAACGTTAAAAGAAATGTGTAATATATTAAAAATCAAGTTTATTTTTTACATCACATAAAAATGTATTTCGAAATGTAACTACAATTTCATATAAAAATCTAAACTTTACAGAATGTTGTAGAAAATAGCTAGATCTAGATTATTTTAGGACTGTATATTTTCAGCAATCAATTTGCCTGTAAATAAAATGCATTTATCATTGACTACATGACAATTTTGGGTAAAAGATACTGTTGTCTATAAATTGATCATAGATGTAGTTGAAAAATCATTAATAGTAAATAAGCAATCATTTACTATAAATGCCATTTAAAATAATTTATAAATTCCTTTCTCGGAAAAAGTGTGAAATTATCGCCACCATTTTGACATATTCCAATACTAGGGGTGTCAGTACTGTCATCATAAGCTATCACCATTTTTATACCATGCATAACTCTCGTTAATGTTTTATAGTTTTTTTTGAAGAATAAGTGTATGACGAAGGAAATACTCAGTTCTTAAACTTGAACTTTCATCCCACTCTTCAATGTTAAAATATAGAACACTTTCTGGAATAATAGCCGATATTTGCATTACTGCATTTAGTTCACACCATGTTGAAATTCCAACTTCTAGTAATAGCCCTGAATCAAGAAATATTGACCATATTGATATTAACGTTATACGCTTTTTATAGATTGCAACAGCAAGAGGTATCGATTTTGATGATAACTCAGAGTTTGCATTTTCATTTGCGACACAAGTTTTTCGTAACAGTGGCAGCCATACATGTTTCTATTTCAAAAAACAAAACTCATAACTACTTTTAAAAATCATTACAATTTACTACCAATCTAGTGGAGTAAGCGCACATTTCTATATGGTCACTATGAGTGGCAACACCTCTTTGTAAATTGATAATAATGAGAACATCATTTCCAATATTGAAAAGAATATCACAACAATTAAAGATTTATTATTTTTAGATGATGATGCTCTAATTTAAATATGGGTTAAAGTAACACGTGTCAAAAGGACCAAGACTTGCAGAATAAAATTAGATGTACAGAAAATGATAATCAACCTAATCAAAGAGATAACATTGATGCACCAGCACCCTTGAAGCTTCAATGTCGACAATGTTTACAATCAAAATAATTATCGTTCATATATAAATATATATATAAATAACTTTTATTTATACTTTAAAGTAAAACAACTGTACATAAAACAATTTATTTAAAAATTCAATTTTTTAATATATGTACATTTTGCTTTACACAATTCAAAAAATTGTTGGTATGTAATACACAATGGCTTGATTGACTACTGACCTTTTGTAACTGTTACAAATTTTGATCATTGAATTTTTTCAAACTTCTGTTTAGCCAAGTAAATACCCAGAAATAATAATGTGTTGCTTTTCCAAACCTTGCATGTACACCATGGCACATGGAGGTATCACATTCTGTAATTGTAGCTCAGTAGTGATAAACCATTTGCTGATGGACTATCCCAGTTAAACCAGTGTAATGTTTTTCTACCATACATTCTGTATAAGTTGGTGGAATCAAAAGGCATATCCAATATTCCATGCCGAATTTCATTGTTTTCTATGTTTAGCATGGTAATTTTGTTCACAAAAAAATTGCTAGTGCGATATTGAAAACCTTGAATGTCCAGTATATAAGCCTTGTTTTTTTTTCTTGGAGATCTTTTCACCTGAAAGCTATACATGCGTTAGAATTAAAGAATAGCGTGTAATACTAGTTTACATTTGTCTCTAAAGCACTTGTAACATATGAACTTTTATATAAATGAAGCCTTATATGCTATCAGCATGTGATTTCTAGGATTTTACTAATTGTATGGTAACACATTTCCTTATCACCATACCACACAAAAACATTTCCTCTTTTAGCATGATTCCACATCTTAACTACATACACATAATTATCAGACCACATGTACACCCTCTTTACTTCAGAAATAAAACCTTTTAGAGAAAAATGTTTTAGACGAAAGTTGTATGGTTTCGAGAGAAGCATGAGGTAGTATCCTTGGTGTGATTTTGAAAAATTACTCAATAGTCACAAGTAGGTTGTTAAACTTCTTAAACTGAACCTATCATTTTTCATGACATGTTCTTGAAGCTTATCTCGAGATCTTTCTATAATAAAATATTTTTTCCTTGAGTACCTTTTGTCGTTTCGAATGGACCTGCACCTTGAAGAAGTTCTAAATTACCAGAACGGGTGAAATGGCTTGTACGTTCCAGTGATCTAAACAGCCAAACTACAGGCCTAACCAAAGTAGTAGGGTCTTTAGTGAGAAACCAAACTAAGATAGGTCCCCGAAAGAGGGCAGCAGCTGGTTTGATACTAGAGTGGCAGAGAGACCATAGGGGTCGGTATGACATTCTAAGACACACTACTGCAATGTGGAAGGCAACGGGAAACCGCCACATTACCTGGTTAGATTAGAATCTAAACCGGTAAATACAGTAATAATACAAGTATACGTACCCAACTCTAGCCACAGTGAGGAAGAGGTAGAGGCGATCTACAAAGATATCAAAGACATACTAAGATACGTAAAAGGACATGAAAATTTAATAATTACGGGGGATTTTAATGCAGTGGTAGGTGAGGCCAGGGAAGGAGCGGTAGTAGGTTTATTTGGTTTAGGCACGAAAATGACTGGAAATAGAGTGGTAGAATTTTGCGACAAGAACAATTTAGCCATCACAAACACATTATTTCAACATCATGCTTGAAGACGATACACGTGGAAGATGCCAGGAAATATAGAAAAATATCAAATAGATTACATTCTTGTTAGACAACGGTTTAGGAATCAAGTAAAAGACTGTAGAAGCTACCCACAAGCAGGTATAGACACTGATCACAACATCGTAATAATGAAGGCCGCTCTTAGATTAAAAATTTGAAAAAAGGAACGGAAAAAGGCACTTTTATTTTGAGGAACTAAAAGATAAAATCTCCGAAAAATTTGAAAAAGTCAAGTGAATTGCTGAAAGATATTGGAAAAATTTCTTTCACTAAGGAAGTAAAAACAGAATGGAATAACGTTAAATCCAGTTTAGACATGGCGGTCAAAAATATTTTGGAGTATACACAAAAATACCCCGGATAACAGGGGATATCCTTAAAGTAAAAGAAGAAAGGCGAAAATACAAAAATAGATCAGAGACATAGCCATAAAATGGGAAATTATTTGCAAATGCAGAAAAGCTAAAGAACAACGGATTGATGAAAAGTGCAAAGAGATACAAACTAAGATAGAAATAGGAAAGAAAGACGAAGCATTAAACTAATTAGAATGAATTTTAGAGATATACAACCGTATAGCAAAAATATTAGGTGAGCGGGAGGAAACATTACAGAAAATGTAGAGAAAGTGGTTAGATGGCAAGAGTATATAGGGAATTTATACACAGGAGAGGAACTTAAAAGCATTAGAACAGGAATCAGACATTGAAAAGGATGACGGGATATCCTATACATAGAGATGGAAAGGTGCTGGGTACAGATAATGTGCAAGTATAAACTCTACAAGTCGCTGGACAAGCAGTAACAGAATGTCTTTTCCAACTTGTAAGCTGTATGTATGAGACAAGCGAAATACCCAAAGATTTCAAACATAACATCATAGTCACTATACCAAAAAAAGAGAGGCTTGTATAGATGTGAAAATTTTCGAATAATAGGCTTTACAGTACTTGTGTCAAAAATATTAACTAGAATTGTACAAAAATGAATGAAAAACCAGCTCAAGAAATACTAGAAGATCAATTTGGGTTTAGGCGAAACAGGGGAACTCGGGTGGCTATTTAGCTCTGAGAGTGATAATGGAGAAAACATTAGAAAAAGGGGAAAGCGTGTATATAGGGTTTGTAGATCTGGAAAATGCATTCGATAATGTAAAAAGATTGGAATGAGTTTTAGGAATAGACGAATAGTACATAGCTTATACAATGAGCAAACCAATAATAGAATTAGAGCAGGAACGTAGAGAAACAAATATTAGGAAAGGGGTGAGCCAGGGATGTGCACTATCCCTATTAATTTTTAACTGGTATATCGAAAAGGCAATGAATACTGTCAAATGCAGGAATCCATTTGGCATTATTATGCAGGAACAAAGGATTAATATGCTTATATTTGCAGATGGTATAGCAAGCAGTATTAGCATCTAGCAAGGAAGAGTTAGAAGCTGCTCTTAATGAAATGGAAACAGTGCTAACAGAGATATGGTATGAAAATTAACAAAGATAAAACTAAAGTACTAGTATGCGAAGAAGGGTAAAATAAATGAAAAACAAGAATACAAATATGTAACAACAACTTACAAGAGGTTAAGGATTTCTGATACCTAGGAAGCCAAATAACGGAAGATGAGAAGAGCACAAAAGATATAAAACAAAGATTAGCACATGGTTGTGTTACATTTAACAAGAAAAAGCAACTACTGTGTTCAAAGACCACAAACATAGAAACAAGGAAAAGATTGGTTAAAACGTATGTGTGGAGCACTGTATGGCTGTGAAACCTGCACAATAGGAGAAGCCTTTGAAATGTGAGACATATGATGAAGATATGGATGGACAAAGTTAAGAACAAATAGTTACTACAAATGGTAGGGGAAGAAAGAAGTGTGTGGAAAACAGTAAAAATAAGAGAGATAGGATGATAGGCCACATACTAAACATGAGGGATTAGTGTGGAATATATTAGAAGCAGAGATAGGGAAAAAAGAGAAGTGTAAGTAGACCTAGGTTAGACTATTGCACACAGATAGTGAAAGATGTAGACTGTGGAAATTTCAGGGAAATGTGCAGACGAGCCCAGAATAGAAATCGATGCAGGTATGCGTTGAATCAGTTCCAAGATGGAAAACCTAATGATAAAAAAAATAACTGTACTTAAACCTGATGATTACTATAAGCAACTACAGGTATGGTTTTGCAATATTCTCGACTAATGTTAATTGTGCGAAAGGATTTACTGGAAAACTATTAATTCGGCAAATGTATAAGTGTTGGAGGATCTTTGGTAGCCACAGGCTGCTTAACCACCTTCACATACCCTACATTTGATTTTCAATGCTCCACCCGAAGGTACTACATTGGCCAGGAAGCGAGTTTTTTACCTGGAAATTTTGCATTTTGCCAAACCAGCAAGGTAGGGATTTTTAACGTGCGTGACAACACACACACACACACATGGGACCTCCATTTTATCTCTCATCCAAATGAGGGCGAATTTTTGTGAAAGAAGCTCGCCTAACATTTTTCAGACGAACCGTGTCGAGATTTGAACCCGGGACGACCTTGGACATAGTAGTCACAGGCATACCAACTACACCACGGAGCCGCCTCCCTTAACATACCACTGAATCTCGGAGAAATGGTGAATATAATTAGGAAACAACAGACGGGACCGAGATTTATCTAGATTGTGAATTTTACGAAACGGTGAAGTCTAGCTTAGAATAGAAATAAGTGCAGATACGCGTCCAACCACTTTGAAAACTAAAAACCTAATGACGAAAAAAATAATTGCACTTAAATCTGTTGATTATTATAAACAACTACAGGTGGTTTTGAAATATTTTCAACTAATGTTGATTGTGCAAAAGGATATATTGGAAAACTATTAATTCGGCAAATACTCGTGTTGGTGGATCTTGGTAGCTGCAGGCTGCTTAATCCCCTTCACAGACCACTGAATATCGAGGATATAGAGTATATATTTGTAAACAAGAGAAGGGGAACTAAACTACATCCAACAAGAAACAGCAGCGGCTATGTCCGAAGACAACAAACGTACAAACAAGAAGGAATATGTTGACAGCATATGTGTGGAGCACAGCACAGTACGTCTATGAAATAAGAGCGGTAGGAGAAGGAGACAGAAAAACGGTAAAGGCCTTTTGGAATGTTTCAGATGTATGAGGATGATAGCATGAACAGACAAAGCTAATAACAAAGAGGTTATAGAAATGGTAGGGGAATAAAGATATCTGAGGGAAAAAAATTAGAAATAGAAGGGCGGGATATGTTTTAGGGCACTTTTGGGGATATATATTACAAGTAGAAATAGGAAAAAAGAGACTTGCATGCAAATAGTAAAAGATGCAGACTGTGTAAATTTCAGGGAAATATGTAGGTTAGCTCAGAATAGGAAACGATGAGGTACATGTCTAACCAGTTCCGGGACTGAAGACCTAATGATGATGAGTACTTTTCAAGTTATAATGCTCCAAAGCAGTACTTTGACACAGTGTAAAATATGTTGTATGTTGTTGTAATGGTGACAAGTAAATCTTTAGGTATTATTTTAATATTAAATTACTTTTTCACTCAAATTCGAAGTTATTGGGTGCACTATAATCCTCACTGGTTAAAAGAAATTGAAGAATAATGCAAGATTGTAGTGTAGTCGGGAAGAAGATGATGAAATATACAGAGAGAAAGCAACAAGCCAGTTTGTGTGAAGATACATACATAGATATTTCGTGAGACTTCATATCTAGTATATCTATTAGCTATATATTAATTCAAATGAAGAAGCATATGATATGCTGCTACTTTTGGGAGTGTCGAGATGTATTCGCTGCAGTAACAAACTTGTGGCAAGAGCGTATTCCTAATAGTACTCCTCATTCGTGCAACATTTTTTCACAATTGGCTAACCGAAAGTTTTGTAGATAAGTAAGATAGTTGGCGAACTATGTTCTTTTTTGGGGTATCCTGGATACCCGACAATGTTTGAGGGGGAACAATTTGATTATCAAAAAAAAAAGTAATTCTTGTGAGCTCCATTTTTATTTCTTACGTAGATACAAGTTAAAGTTTGAGAATGTGGTGTAGACTTGTGAAATATACTAGTAGTTGCAAGAGAGAAAAGAAGTTAAAATTATAATATAACGGTAAAGGTAGGTTGTCTCTAGGAAGAATTTTGTAGTGGAGCACAGCTGGGAGTTGTAGGCTCTGGAGTAAAACCGAAACAAGGAATTGGCGAACCGCAGTACGTGACTAAAGATCTGTAAACCATCAAAAATTTGGAGTCAAGTATAATAATTAATAGAAGAAGAAGCACATGGGTCGAAAGGAATCATTTCAGAAATATTAAAAGTACCATTCAAATATTACTGTTATAAATTTCATTTAATAGTTCACGTTATAAAAAGAGATTGAGGTAGAGTAGTAATATTTAATCTATCTTTATTAGGTGGTATCTGGGATGCTGCAGCTACTTCCAACATGCCGCTATAGAGGGCACAATCCCGAGCATAATTTAAAGGTATCATTTATTTATTATAATTAGGTAAAGCAAAAGGTTCAGTTTGGTATATCAAAAGGGATTTGTTAACAACCAAAATGTATTTATTCATTGGGGTTTGTACTTTGGGTGTTTTGTTGCTGTACATATTAGAGTGCACAGTTAATGCATCATCGTTTTCAAAGCAAAATTGTGAATTAATTCATTTAATTCTGAGATATGCGTTTATATGTTTTAAAATATATGAGCTAAGCCGTAATAACAAAACCATTAGGAAAAAGGATTTCATAATTCAGAAGGTGACAGATCGTTGGTCCGGATTGGGAAGCCATCTGTCGAGAAATTTAGATATAACTGGCATTACAGTGCAGTTGGCAAGGTGCAGTGGTGAAGTTAAATTTTCTGATTTAAAAAATTTATATTTGTTCAAAAATTATTATAAGTATCACCCAGACGGGTGACATTTATTATAAGTGACGCAGACCAACGTGGGACTGATAACGATTAAAGGGAAGCGATTTATAATAAGCGGCCAAGGGCATGGGGCGTAGGTGTAATATTACAAGGGAACATTTATAATACGTAGCTAATCCCTAACGTGGGGAGCAATTATAATAAGTCTCATCGCAAGTGTAGGGCTCTCGTTTTGATAAAGGGGTTTGGATTTGAGAAGTAGACTTTGTTAGGGTTTCAAAAGTGAGCCAAAGCATAGTCGTTTGGTAGGGCATATTTAACATAAATTGAAAAGTAGAGCACTTTTCAATTTAATAATTAAAACCCATTGTAAGTATGGACTACAAATGCGATTTCATATTTATAATAACCAAATGTAGGTCCAAAGTAGAAACATGCCAAGGGAAGACAAACATTTGACGAGATCGGGAAAAGTATACGCTGTTGAGTTTGAACGTAGGGATAACAAGGAAATAGAGAGTGAAGGGGCGACAAGCAGGGACGTAAGTTACAGGAACATTTAGAACCAGACATAATGATTGTATAACATGGAACTGCCAGTGAGGTAGGACCTAGAATCGAAGGAAAACTGATACATATGAATCAGGAGAGATTAATGTTGTTAATGCCATTTCAAGAAGAGACAAGAGGATCTTACAGTTAAAACGGCACAGGCTAAACTGAGACAAGAGGTGAAAGCATCACAGGCTGAGGTTAAAGAGCAATGGACAATATGGAAGCAAGAACGGCAGGGAAAAAGGAGAATATACTAAGTAATTTAGGGATATATAGAGAGAGGTAAAAATGGAGCTAGATGATAGGGTACAAGTAGTTGAGGAAAATTTAGTGACAGGTTTGTTGGAGCTAAGGCGAAATAGTAGGAGTGGATCTGAGACAGGCAGAAAGTCTTCAAAATTCAAAAAGGGAATTAATAGAAATCATTCAGGTAGAAAATTTAAGCAACAGATAATTTAGAACAGACGTAGCAGGTTTTAGAAACACGATAAACGAAAAGTTACTAAATTTTGAAAGTGGTATATGAGAGATCAGGGAGCAAGTAACAGGACTCAAAGAGGGACGCATAAGTAGTTACGAATTAGGACACTGCAGAAAAGGATGTCACACGTTATGGAAGTTTGAAGGGAGACTGTTCGAACAGCCTATGTTATATCTTGACAAGTTGGACGAAATTATGCAAGGACAGCAGGAAAGGGTACGATTACAAATCATAGGAGCGAGTTTAAGAGAACATGTCGAAAAATGGCACAACAATGTTAGGAAGACAATACGTACGACCAATTTCGAGCACTTTTCAAAGACCAGCATTGGAGTAATGTTAAACAGACCAATGTGAAGACCAGACTACTTACAGGACAATTTAGAACTAACATGGGATCGAGAGAGGAGTACGGGATAGGTCATTATTACCAGGCCCAGCAGCTTACTCCAATGAGATACATTATGACAGGTACAAATAGGGAATCTGAGATTTGAATTGAATTTGCAGAGGTACATGAGGAGCCCTCTGGGTTAAAAAAAACCAATTTTGTAAAAAGGTTCGTTAGTTTAGATATAGATTTAGTTGAATTGGGTACAATTAATGGTATTAGTTTAATGAATTCTGTGTTAAAGGAAACAGACGAGAGAAAAAGAGGCTTTCCGTTTGTAAATTTGAGTTTAAATGGGTGTATATACGTTGCTTTAATTGATAGTGGGTTTGAGCTTTCATTAATCAAAAGAGAAATTATAAATTAAAAAAATAAGTGTATGGCCAGCTATGAGGAAAAAAATGTCAGTTATTGATGAAATGATTAATGTATCGATTTCAGTAAAGAGTGTAAATCTGGGGAATCCAGAGTTTTCAATAGCAAAAGGATACGTTAGATTTTATTTTAGGAATAGATGTTATGGAAAAGTTTGAATTTAAACTGGATGACAAAGATAGAAGTATACAGGTTTTAGATATTAAAAGGAAATGAGTAGTGGCAATTACTGGTTCAAGTGAGAGACTAGATGGTGTTATAAATGATTATGGGACACGAGTTGATAACAGGGACAGTATAGAATTAGAAATGGTTATTGGAAGTAGGCAGGGATATAATAGGAATGAGATTAAAGGTATCAGGGGTGTAGGAATGGATTTTAATAAGGGCCAGAAGGATATTAGAATCGAGATTAAGAATAGTACAGATTTAGAAATTGGTATTGAAGGTAGACGGGATGATATAAAGATTGAAAAGTTGAAAAATAATTGTCAGAGAAGCCAAATTATGAGATTGTCAGGTAATTTATGTGAGAAAGTGTTTGATGATGCACAAATAGGGGTTGTAAATGAGAATATAAAAAGTAGATTAATTGAAATAATAAATAAACATATGAGGTTATTTAATGGGGATTAAGGGTTGCCACTAATTATGTACATAGACTAGAAATAACTAACAAAAAAGGATTTTACATGAAGGTATATCAGATTCCTTACACTATGAGAAATAAAGTAAAAGCTAAAATAAAATATATGTTCGAAAATGAAATAACAGAACTGGCAAAAACCAATTTTATGAACTCTGCAGTTATTGTACCCAAGTCAAATAAGTTAGATATAAGAATTTGTTTAGATGCTAGAAAGTTAAACATGATAACAAGAGCTTAACATAAACAGTCTCGGTCTTTGGAAAATTTAGTTTATAAAATTTGTGCAAAAAAGGTTTTTAGTAAACTAGAGTTGAAAAATTCATGCTGGTCGATTCCATTAGAAGGCGAGATTTTTCAATAAAAAGTGGTTCCGTTTGGCCTTTCTTCGAGTTCGGCTGCATTGGTTAGGGCCATGCAAAAGTTATTAAATGAGTTTGAAGAATTTTCCACGCATATGTCGATAATATCTCATTTTTTTCGAGGGATAACGAGGAAGACATGGAGCATGTACAGAAAATCATACAGAAGTTAGACGAGGGAGGACTACAACTGAACGCAGAGAAATGTGAATGGTTTAAAAGGGAAGTGAGGTATTTAGGTTTTGTAATTTCGAATGGTGTTAGAATATGCGATAAAAATTTAAACAAACACAAGAATTTAGAACAAACAAAAACTTAAGGGAGCTACAGGGTTTCTTGGGAGTTCTGAATTACTATAAGAGATTTATATCTCATTACTCAGAATTGTGTGTACCATTGGTGGAGTTGCTGAGGGAGGATGTAAAATGGAAGTGGACAGAAAACAAGAAGAGACTTTCCAACAGTTAAAAAAGGTGTTTTATCAACAATTGTTAAAATATCCAAATTTTGTTGATAGATTTATCTTGCGAACCAATGCACCTAATGTAGCAATAGGCGCAGAGTTAGTTCGATTGCAAGACGGAGTTGAAGTACCGACATGTTTCATTTCTAGGATTTTAAAAGAATGCAAAACGAGGTATTTAACAGCTGAGAAGGAAATGTTAGCCATCATGTATGCCGTTCTAAAATTACGGTTTTATTTACTAGGTAACCAGTTTGAAATAGTCTGATAATTCTGCTGTAACATTTTAAAGAAAAAAAGCATAATTGAATAGTCGTTTATGTAGGTGGGCTCTTAGTTCCACATGAATATGGTCTCTAAATAAAACACAAGGCAGGAAAAGAAAATATTACTGCAAATTTTTGAAGTAGAAAAGATTTAGGTTTTTCATTAGAAAAGCAAGGTGAAATTTTAGTGGCTTTCCGACGTTTTCAAATAAAGGAAGGTGGTCGAATGAACGATTTATGAGGATACAAGGGTAAGACGAAATTAGTAGTATTAGACAGAAATTAATTAAAGAAAATTTAGAGGAATACAAAGGCATTTTTTAGTTGAAGGTTATCTTGTAAAAAGAATCGGGAACGATGAGGTGTTGGTTCTTACTAAGGAGTTGGCGATTGAATTAATAAAGAGATACACAATACATATGGATACATAGGAATTCGGAAGGTTTTTATGATTTTTAAGGAGGCGTTTTGTGCTAGAAATGATATTTCCATCGCAAAGGATGTCATAAAGAGGTGTGAGTTGTGTTTGTTGGGAAAGGAGAACAATGTTGCCTTACAAAACATACAGTAGAATGTGGTGGCAGAGGAACCGTTGGATTTAGTCACTATTGATTATTTATCAAATTTAATACCAGGATAGTATGGTTATCAACACATTCTCGTCATTCTAGATATTTTTCAAAATTTGTAAAATTATACGCTACGAGGAGGTTTAATGCAGACCATGCAATAAGAGGAATCAGAAAATTTAGTGAACAGGTAGGGCAAATGAGAAAAGTATTCGATAACACTACTTATTCTCATAACAATCAAGTTAAAAAGTTTGCAGAGGGAAGGTATCAGTATTACTCATTGCAGTCTAAGGCATCCACAAGGAAATTCGTGTGAGTGTTTTATTAAAGAAGTCAAAGTTTTTGTGTTTAACTATAATAGAACACGAGGGATGGGTACGTTATTTAACAAAAATACCAAATACTGTTACAGAGGTAAACCCTGTTACATTAATGAAGGATACCAGGGAGATTGACGCATATATAACAATAGGTCGAGGACATAATGGAGTTTCTTGAAACAGCTAAGCAAAGAATTGATAAAGTACAAAGGCGTTCATTAAAAAAACGTCATAGGAAAATTAAGAAAAGGGCGATTTTTGCAGTGGGGGATTTAGTTATTTTAAAGTGATAATGTACAATGAATTAGGAAACAGGTATTTGTGAAAAATTACTATTACTGTATGAGAAACCGTATCATGTGGAGATGTTTGCAAGTGGTAACACTTATGAGCTAGAAAGCGAAGGGGGCGAAAGTTGAGGGTAATTCTATATTGAACAATGGTACTCTTATGTTGATGTAAGGGACTGAGAAAGATTACAAAGATAAAATGTTTGGAAAAAGGTTTGTACTAGTACAACAGGGGTTAATATGTTGGTTTAAAATGTAGTTAATAGTACTTAATTTAAAGTTAAAAAGTTATATTAGTGATTTTACTAAGAAAATTAATCTCCTAGAAGTTGAAAGAAATACTCTAACACCAGAGAGTTTATTTTATTATTAAAATCAGGCGGGGCTTATGATGTGGTGTTTTTAACCATCTAGAGTGTTTATGCTGCAATTATGTTTTTTTTTGGCGGCTCCGTGGCGTAGTTGGTATGTGTGTGACTTTTACGTCCTGGGTTTGAGTCCCGACATGGCCCGCTTGAAAAATGTTAGGCGAGCATTTTTCACAAAAATACACCTTCGTTCGGATGAAAGGTACAATGGAGGTACCGTGTGTGTGTTGTCACGCACGTTAGATCCCTACCTTGCTCGGAACAGCAAGGGTTCGGCAAAATTCCAAATTTTCCAGGTAAAAAAAACCTGGCCAATGTAGTACCTTAGGGTGGAGCATTGGAAAATCACATGTAATGCAATTATAGTTTAAAAGGTGTAAAGGTTCAGGGGCACATTTGTGTTTATGTAAAATCATTTTAGAATTCTTTTTCCATATCCAAACTGAATCTTAATACTGAGTACTTTTGATTAAAATTAGAAAAACCTATGTTCCCGTGGTTGTGAATTGGGCAGAGGAGTGGAGTGCTGTAGGATAGTGTAAGGTTAAGATTAGAATAGGTTATATCATGAAATTGTTTAATTGTTGTAGATAAAGTATCTAAATCATGTTTTTAAAAGACGCTAAAGTTAAATTTTAAAAGGGGTTTGTAGTTTAAAAACGCGGAAAGTTGTGTATGTAAATTATTTAATTCAGTATTTAGTGAAAATGAAGTTCATAAGGTTAGTAAGATGTTAAAAAGCCACATTAAAAGAGTTTGTACCATTAGCGTTTGAATAAGTAGTTTTGAAAAATAGTTTGTCTTTGTAATTTGTTCATTTAGAAATCATGATGTATTAAGAACAGTACAGCAGGATGTAAGTGTGTTATAACATAGAAAGAAATCATTAACCTAGGTAAAAGCTAGTTTTCAATTGTGTAGATGTATTCTACCAACAAATGGCAGCGATTTGTATAATTTAGTATAGTAAAAGGTTTAGATGTGTATTGTAAGGGCAGTCTTGTTGTCATAAGTCTCAATGTGTCTGTTGTAAAAATAACGTAGTAAGTTTTATAGATAAGTAAGATAACTGGCGAACCATGTTCTTTGTTGGGGGTATCCTGGATACCCGAGCTACAGCCATTAGGCGGTGCATGATAAAGTTATTAAGGCCGTAAGTATACACATATTTCATTTAAAAAAATATTTGGTTCTATAAACTTAAGTTTTTTTACATACATTACTGAAATCGGTTATTGGTTTTAATAATTGTATATCATGTTTACAATAAAACTTAACTTGTTCTTACTGTGACAGTGGCATGCACAATTCGGCGGCACGGGCACAACTATTCTGGAAAATGTAGTGTGCAAATATTTTCCTAACATTAACTTAAATTTAATTTTTAAAAATAAAACAAAAATGTTAACGTATATTGTGTTCTTTTTAAATTTACAATTACTTGGAGCAAAGCCCTAGCACTACGCCTCCGATGTAAAAACTATATACAATACTCACATCAGTGACATCTAAATTTTTTACATTAATACATGCATATTTATTTGAATTGTTGCAAGTATAAACATTATGATGTCAAACTTCCTGCACCTTATTCACATCCGGAAGCCACATTTTACGATAATGGTAAAAATTATGTAAGATAAGTGTGTTACTGATTAATCGAGTAATATAAATAAGATTTGTGCAAGCAGTTTTGCTTATTTGTAATTCTTTCCACTAACTTAAACTTCCACATGAACAAAAAGAAATTGGCTCTTTACTATACTACTGCAATGACTCGTCTGAGGCTTCGTTCGTGATATATTAAAATGATGATACTTTTCTGAATGTTTGTTGATATCCAGGATGCAACATAGCATTTCTGGAGTTATGTACAATTTTCCAACCCCAAACATAGGTATAGTCGAAACCATGAAAGAAGGTCGTCTGCGTCATCACTTGTATTCGTATGAATTAAGTTGAAAATGTAGCATCACACCAAACAATTTTCATTAATTTTTTCAACACTTTTAAAAATATATTCCATTTACAAAAAAACTACGAAAATATTCTATTTTAAACAAAAGGCATAATTTTACCAAAGATTAACCTGTTAAGTATATAAAAATCAAAACCCATACTCTTCTGTCATTTTCCCATAAAAACGTGTTCACGTATGTCTTTATTTAAAACACATACAAATCGTATTACTATCCCTATCAAATACATTAGTTAAGCTTTTAAATAATCTTAAAGGTATGTTTTGAATTTAATGAGACACCAATGACGTAGAGGACTTCTTTCGTGGTTCTTACTATATAGGACAAAAACGACCTACAAATATGTATTACCACTTGTTTTATCCTAAAAACACCCAACTTACCCATCAATTCGTAGAATATTCTTCTCTGTAGATAAAAGTGTTGTCAAAATGTTTTGCAACTAAATGAAAAAACTGTCGTTTCGATAAAATTTTCCATCTTTGCAATATGTTATGTATTTTCAGAGTCAAGAAAGCTACTCAGTAATGGTAAAGTTGTACTAAGCACTACTAGGATCATGTATAATAACTTTTTGAATTTCCTATATTAACAGCCCGTTAAAACATTTAATCAACGATAACCACAGGGCAATTAGTTCATTCGCTATAACTTTATGATGACGTGCAACCATGTGGAACCGAATAAAATGCGACATTGCCAATGTTAGTTTAAATTCTAATGTATTTAACGAAAGCTATAGGAATATTCCCATTGGCCAGGGGAATTGGTGGCAACATCGTACAGAATCTCCAACTTAATGTGTTAAATGACAGTATTATTCAAGTACAACTCTGCGTATTCATTTGCATACACTGGCAAACACTAGGCGATTTTTCGCGGCATAAACTAACAATTAATTATGTGTTAAACTTGCATTTTGGGGATAAAATTTACTGAAGGGGAAATTGTACGGCACCATTCTATCAAATAAACGAACATGACCTGTTCTGTAGAGTAGAATTTATTTAAGAAGAGCATGTACGTCATTTGACTTATGCGCAAACTTTGAAAGTTAGTGGCGTAGCGGATTTATAGTTGAAATCAAATAAAGTCAAGCATGACTCATCGTTGCGCATATAAATAAAACACAGCCACAATATTGTTATGCTACTCTATTATCTGGCTCTCCCCCATCTAAAAAGGATAGCTAGAAAAATATTCGTCGACTGTATAATTCAATGCAACCACTATCAACGTATGTCCATAAAATATTTCCGTTTATTAATTAATTGTCAAACATTTTTAAGGTTAGGTTAGAATTTGTGCTTTGTTATTTCACTTGCGATTTTCTACTTTTCTTTTAAAGATCATTCTGATATACAACAAGCAGTTCTTTTTAAAACTAAGAACCTTCTACACATTGAATAGTGTATGGTCATCAAAATGAACACGCTTCGTAACAAACATTTGAACTTTCAAGCTCAGTTGTTGGTGATGAATGTTCTAACATATTTTGAAAGAGAACGTGATAATCATGGAGCCTTGGCCCTATTTGAATCAGTATTGCAGGTATAATCAAATTTTCAAGTGATATGTTGTGTTTTAACTGTTGTTGCTTATTGTTAGCGAACATCTGAGGCTTGTGGGATAGGACTAAGTTCTCTTCGTTCTATTAAAAAGAGAGTTTTAGAAGCCCGAAAAGAAAAGAAAGGTCCAGAGTCACCGAAAATGCAACAAGTCTAAATCGTCAGATGTAGATGGTTTTGTAATAGATGCGGTTAAACGAAAAATTTACAAATGTATTCCAAACGTAATATAGTTTTCATAATAATTTTATTTAGCGTTTTTTAGTATTATGCTTTTAGGGCTCCATGTAACTGTTAAATCTTTACGACAAGAAATTGTAACCGCTCAAATTTTTAACTTCAGCCAGTCTAGTCTGACGAGACTTCTATCAACAATTGGTTTTTCTTTAAATTGAACGATGGTAGAAGGGCTGTGCTTGAACAGGAACATATTGCTGCTGCACGAGTGAAGTTTTTAAGAGCATATGAAATATACAAACAATTGGAACTTTATGATCCTGTTTTTTTGGATGAGACGTGGATTTTTAGTCGAGGTTCTGTTAAGAAGAGTTGGCATGATGGTTCCAAGCTCAGTGTATAGAGAAAACCTCTTGGAGAAGGAAAACGGTTAGTCTTTTAAAGTTAAAATTACATTTAATAGAAATATTTTTTATTACAGGTTCATAGTCGTACATGCAGGCAACAAAACTGGATTCATCCCCAATGCAGCACTTTTGTATTCTACAAAATCTCCAAGTGCTGACTATCATGGAGACATGAATGCAGCATTATTTGCAAAATGGTTTGAAGAACGTTTAATTCCTAATTTAAGCGAACCCAGTGTAATTATTCTAGACAATGCTAAATATCATTCTAAACTAATTGAAAAAGTTCCAAACAAGTCGACAACTAAAGCTGAAATCATTGATTACTTGATTAAACACAATGTTACTTACGGCAGTCACATGTTAAAAAGGGAACTATTATCATTAATTAAGGAACATCCACAACCAAAAATTTATGAAATAGATACCCTAGCAGAAATGTACGGACACAAAGTTTTGCGGCTATCTCCGTATCACTGCGAGTTTAATCCTATATAGTTGGTATGGGCGAACTGTAAAGAATATTACAATAAAAATGTTGGACGACTTTACCAACTTTATAATGACACAAATGTCAACTTGATATGGCAAGAATCTTTGCAAAGAATAGATGGGTCATATTGGCAAAAATGTATCACACATGCAGAAAAATGTATGATGGAATGGTGGGCTATAGAACAGCAGTTTGATGTTGTCGAACCTTTAATTATCAAAGTGGGTGATACAAATAGTGATAGCAGTGGCAGTGATACTGATCAGAGCAGTGGAACAGAATAACCAGTATTACCTACACGGTAATTTTAGTTGGTTTTGTTAGCACGGTACCAACACAATACACAAGTGTATGATAATGGTCACCAATTTGCATTATTTATTGTGCAATATTTATGTTAACAAATTATTAATGTTTAGCGATTGATGTTTAACCATTCGTGACCTGCTAGAGTTTATATACAAGAAATTTAGATTTAGGTTTTATTGTCATTATTATTTGTACAATAAATTTATATCGACTCGTTTACAGAAAACTTGTTTGCTTTCAAAAGTTAAAAAAG
The DNA here is from genome assembly GCA_036346225.1 of Platerodrilus igneus. Classification (NCBI taxonomy): domain Eukaryota; kingdom Metazoa; phylum Arthropoda; class Insecta; order Coleoptera; family Lycidae; genus Platerodrilus; species Platerodrilus igneus. Next base: position 4,382,979 of record JARFIW010000932.1, on the reverse strand, counting down.
GATACAATCATTACATTATTACCACCAACGTGACAATTTAAATCGGCCAAGTGTGTTGGCTACCACAAGGAAAGGAATACGTTAGGGCGTTCTGTAAACTGAAAGTGTTTTCGCTATTCTAATTATATTGATATTGTAAATCGGCAAGTCATAGAACCCCTAAATTATTAGCCCTGTACGTATTCAAAAACAAAATTTCTTCAACCAGACAAACTACAATATGTAATTTTATTTGAGATATTTTGCACACACACGCTCGATGTTTTAATATTGTAATAAATTTAACAGTTTGATTCTTGCATACTTTTCAATAAACCTTTGCATTGCTTTGTTTATAATCTAAATATAATTGTTCGCGAAATAAAATATCCAATTGGGTAATTAAATAAAAACCTAACATAACCTATAACTTGTTCATGGACCGACTGAAGTGTAGAGATGAGTCGCTTTTTCAATAATATTTTTCAATCCAGGTATCACGAATCACTTTAAAGCGCGTTCGTTTAATGTATTTAACATGTTTTTTAATCGTTCCTATTTTTCCCACCTCTAATAAAGTATAACCGACAACTGTATAAAGTTGAGAAATACGTTATACTACTATTAGTTCTTACAGATTTGAATAATGAGTCATACTTGACTTTATTTGATTTCAACTATAATTGTGTGTATGTATTAAACTTGCGTTTGGCGATAAAATTGACTAGAGGGGAAATTGTATGGCACCATTCTATCAGATAAACGAACATACCCTGATCTGTACCAGGTTATGCTTGTGTATGTTAAACACTTGACTTTTACCGGGTAATTATTCAAAGCATAGAGTAACCTTCAGAGAGTCAACTTAATGCCCTCGACACACTGCCGATATTAATGACAATTACTTGAAAAATGAGCATTTGTTTATAGTATGTCACGTAGCAATTATATGCAATGTTCATTTAAGAAGCCATTTAAAAAGTAATGGTAATTAGATTCCGATGTTGTTTAAAATAGACAATCGCCGGTGTTCGTTTGTCATCGCCATTAAAAGATGGCTAACACGTTATACAGCTGTTTTCGTTGTTTACGCGGTAACATGTTAGAGGTTATGTTTTTGTTTAAACTAAACTTTGTATTAACCTTAAAAAAGTAGTTTTATAAAGGTTTTAAGAAATGTGTAATACTTCAAAAAAACTAAAGTGGAGCTTGGATTTGGAGACGGCGCTCATTGATTTATGGGAGGAAAAAATCGTAGATTTACGCAGACAAAAGCGAAATGCACATGTATATAGTGAAATTTCCCAGATATTAAACCAACAAGGGCTAACTGATCGCTTAATAACTGGAAGTAATATTAAAATTAAGTTAAGCAATTTAACTCAAAGATACCGGTAAGCTTTCACGAAACTGAATTTTTTTTATTGTTTACTGTCTAAATTAGAGCTGAACAGAAACTAATCGGTCCATCAGGCGGTTCTAGATCTCAATGGAAGTTTTATGATTTGGTGAACAGAATACTGGGAAGTTTACCATGCAACAATCTCTCATTGATGGAAGAATCACTATCATTAGGTAAGTAAAGTTATGGGAACTTCGTTTGTTTATATTACGAAACTACGATTATAGAAACAACAGCAGAACCATTACTGGATGATCAGAACACAGGTAGTTCACATGTTTTAATCAATATATATTCATTTATAATTTTTTTTTTTGATCGAGAGAAGTGTATTTGTCCACATCCTCACCAGGTGACACTTCTTCCTTGAGTTGCTCTGCTACACCATCATGCAGTTCCACCTTTTCCATGGGGCCTTCTGTAACTTTAAAGAATAGATTATTAAAACGTAAGGCACAGGAGGAATTGGATAGACAGCTGCTTAATGAAATTAAAAGGGCCAATGACCTGACTGAACAGGAGTTGAAAGACAATAAGGAAATGCGTTTGGCTCAGTTTCAATGTTTAACGGCAATAAAAAAAAGTGCTGAAGCATTATTATTGTTAACTAAAAATAAAGACTGAACAATAAAATATGAGTTTTTCTTAAACTTACTAAAATGATCAGAAATAGCATTTCGAATTTGTGTTGCAATAGTATTGCCATTGCCAATGGTGGTTGTAAATCTGGGTTGACTGTTTAAATGTTTTAAATTATCTAGCCAATGATCAGGCACCCCGTCATTATAACTGTTACAAAAATTGCTTAGAATACAGCATGCTTTAATAACTAATGGTACATTGTCTATATGCACATCTAAACCTTTTAACATTCTTCGAAAACGAGCCTTTAATCGTCCAAAAGCATTTTCAACCACTCGTCGGCATTTTGATAACTGGTAATTAAAATTTTTTTGTTTATGTGGTTGATCTGTTCTAAAAGGAAATGGTTTCATCATAAATTTAGAAAGTTGAAATGCTGAGTCTCCAATTAAAAGGACAGGTACACTTGCACTTCCAATATTTTTAGCGTTGTTGGTATATATAGGATTTGTCGCGTGTTCTTGTTTAATTGCAGAACATTCGAAAATATGAGAATCGTTATTATGCCCAGGAGATCCTACGTTTATGTATGTAAAATTACATCTGTAATATAACTTTATTGCATTATATAATATGCAAGTTATTAAACTTACTTATGATCTGATATAGCTAGAAGTACTACCGAATACCAACCTTTGTAATTATAATAATCTACTGCTAGTTCTTTGGGTGGTTGGATCTCAATATGACAGCCATCTTAAATACAAATTTTGTCCCTATTATTTTCGAAATTCACCACTTACCAATAGCACCGATACATTGAGGAAACCTTAATGTTTCAAATCCTGCAACGATTTCTTTCAATTTTAAGTTGGTCATAGGATATCCAGATAAATATCTGCTTTGCAGTTTTGTTATTACAGCCTCACAGAAATCACGAACTATTTCTCCAACTGTTGTTCTACCCACACCAAATAAATTAGCAGTGGTTCTATATTCAGCTGACGAACCTAATGCATAAAGAGCAATTGCGATTTTCTTTTTTAATGGTATAGCAGGCCGAAAGTTAGTGTCTTTTCGGATAATGTCATGTAACAGTTTAACTAATTTATTAAAGCCACTGCGATGGACACGAAAATTTTCTTTGAACATATCATCAGTGTATGTGGGCACCTATTCTTCCCAAAAAACACTTTTTCTTTCCTGAAAACAAGTAAGTATAATTTGAATTATTTTCTGTAATCATTTACAAGCTTCCAAATTCGTCTATTCAGCATGTTTTTTTTTTTAAACTTAAAAGCATCCATATATGCTTTTTCCGTCGCAAAATCTGTAATTTGCTGTTTGCAATTGTGGTCTCCAACATCATATATACTTCAAGCAACTTAAATATGTTACAAATTGCTAGTTCGTACATCGTACACTGCATATAACCATCGCAAAAAAAAGACGACAAATTAAAATATCGGGTTATGTTCATGTGGCAGTTGCAGTGATTGAAGCACCTGAAACGGGGGTTTCAAATCTCTTTATATGTGTCACCCTGCATTACTAATAGCCATTCCAATAAATTGTCAATTTACTGAAATGGTCATTAAGATTTCGGTGTGTCGAAGGTGAAGGTGAAGGGTTGCCGGATGCTGTGTATAAAGTCGCGCATTTGTCCTGCGACCTGTCGGAGCTCTTAATACCTGGAAAAAAGGGCCGTATCAGTTTCCAATAAAGTAGGGGTTGTGTGGTTTTAATAAAAATTACAAATTCAGGGTAAATCACGAGAATCCAGCCGTAAAAAGATAAAAAAGACAACGACACGCGGTGTTTCCAAGCGGTCACCCATCCAAGTACTGACCGCGCCCAACGTTGCTTAACTTCGGTGATCGGACGAGAACCAACTCAACTCAAAACAATTTATTTACAGATTTACATAAAATGTATATAATTACAGATCAACAGTGAATATATATAATAGTATTTCGTAGGTTGTCCTTTGAATTGTTCCTGTTTGACACATACCAATCCATTTTAAATGTTTTTCTTTAGTCTTGCTTGTTTGTTCTTTGTAACAATGTATCATACTGTTACTTGAAGATTGATTGCTACTTAAGTTTTGTGTTTTTGTAACAGGAAAAGCTGTTCAGCTGAAAAAACCTGTTTTATGTGTTGTGCTCTCGGCTTCTATTCATTCAATTTTGGAAAAGATTGAGAAAGTCTGATATGGCAGCTTATGTTTTATTGGCTGTTCTATGTTATGTAGTCTTGTTTTGGTTATGTTTTTTATGGTTTCGTTTACGTCCATTTGGTTGTTGTAGAATTTTTCTCCAATTCTGTACATGTAATCACGTAATGGTTCTATCTCTGCTAGTTGATGTAAGGTTGTAATTCGTGTGTACCTATTTGATTCGGTTACATGCCTTAGACACTTGTTTTGAAATTTCTGAAGTGGTTCTAGCCCCGTGTTGGATATGTTATACCATACAGGAGTAGCGTAGGTTATTATTGGCCGTATTATTGCCGTGTATATTAGTCTCTTGTTCTTTTGAGATAACTTGCTTCTTGAAGACATTAAGGAATATAAGGTTCTCATCGCAGAATATCCCTTTCGCAGGCAGTTTTTTATGTGCTCCTTGTAGTTGAGTCTAGCGTCTAAGTGCACTCCTAAGTATTTAACTTTTGATACCATTTTAATTGGTTCGTCGTTGTATTTTATTGGTTGAAAAACTTTTGTGTTTGTAAATTTCTTTTTCAACACTATCACTTCGGTTTTATCTGTATTGATTTTTATTTTCCACTTGCGATAATACTTTTCTAAAATGTTTATATGTATTTGCACTTGCTTACTGCATATCTGCGCCATGTCTGCATGGGCGTATAGAGCAGTGTCGTCTGCAAACAGAGACATTGTTGTACGTGGAAGTTCTGGCAGATCATTAATGTAGATCGTAAAAATCTTTGGTCCGAGGACAGATCCCTGCGGAACTCCTGCGACTATTGTTCTCATGTCTGAAAGTTTATTGTTTATTTTCACCACAAATTTTCGCTCGTTTAAGTATGAATGTATTAGATGTATCAAGGGTGCTGGCATTTTTAATGTGATGAGTTTGTGTAAAGCTCCTATTATCCATACTTTATCGAAAGCTTTTTCTAGATCTATCAAAACCATAGTTGTTACTTTGTTTCTGTTAAAATTTTTTATGATATCTGTTGTTATTCTTGTGACCTGTTGAGTGGTATTATGCTGTGCCTTAAAGCCAAATTGTACGTCTTGTGTTGTTTTTATTGTTTTTTCAATACTTGTGATTCTACTTAGTATGACTTTTTCTGTAATTTTTGAAAGTACTGAGAGGAGGCTGATAGGTCAATAACTGTTTGGTAGTTTTGGATTTTTGCCTGGCTTTAGAATAGGTACTATGACTGCTACTTTCCAATCTGTTGGGAAGTGTGCCATTTTCAGGATCAAATTTATAATGTACACTAGTTGTACTACAGCTTTACGGGATATGTTTTTTATCACCTTGTTCGTGATTTGATCGCGTCCGGGTGCCTTTTTGTTTGGGAGCCTTTTTATTATCTCTTTTATTTCCTTTGGGCTTGTTAACCAATTTTCTTCTTGTTTGTCATTTTGTAGTGCTGGTGAGTTTTTTTCAAAGAATTGTTGAACAGTTGTCTTTACGTCTTCGTGTTCCGCTTGATCTGGCTCTAACATATGTACCGATTCAAATGCATCTGCTATCACTTCTGCTTTTTCCGCGTCTGATAAAATGTATTGATTATTAGCATTTTGCAGTGTTGGGATTTGTTCTCGACGTTTTTGTAATTTTTTGGTTATTTTCCAAAGGTTGTTATCGTGCGGCTTTAGTTTGTTAAGTTTTTCAGTCCACTGTTTGTTCCTGTGTAATTGTATTTCTAGTTTTATTCTGCTGTTGATGTTATTTAATTCTTCTTTTGATTGCATATTACCAGCCCTTTGCCAGTTTCTTCTTATGTTGTTCCTTTTTTTAATGAGATCTTTTATTTCCTGTGGAAGAACATCTTTGCATGGATTAATTAATTTGTACTCACTGTGTTTGTTCATAGTTTTGGTTATTGCTGCCGTGTATGATTTCACCAGTTCGTCTAATTCTTTTGGTCCGTTGACGTTTCTATTTATTTGAATATTTTTGTCTAAGTCCTCTCTGAATTGTTTCCAATTGGTATTTTTGAATGATCTGATGTGAATGTTGATATCTTGTATGCTGCTAGTTACGATTTTGAATGCTACTGGATTGTGATCAGAGCATAGTTCGGCTTGTGAAATAGGATGAATTGGTTGTTGTATGTTTTTTGTGATTATGAGATCTATTGTTGTGGCTGTTGTTCCATTCCAAGGGAAATGGGTATGTGTATCGGTATAAATGATGTTGAGAGTTTTGTTGCCACAGTATCGCCTTAGGGTATTTCCATTTGCGTTGTTGCGGTGGCAGTTCCAGCTAAAGTGACGCGCGTTGAGGTCGCCCGCTAAGACTATCTTATTGCTAATATTAAAAAGTTTATCTAAATCTAATTCATTAAGTTTATTTTGGGGTGAGTTATATGCACTTATGATGTGGGTATTGTTTGCAAGTTTAATACACAGACACTGGACACTATTGCTTTGCAGTTGAATTTCAGCATGCGGTACACTGTTTTTAACAAATATGAGCACTCCACCTTGTCCACTGTCACTGGGTCCGTCTTTTCTTATTGTAGTATAATTTTTTATTTTGACTGTTTGGTTTGATTTCAGTTTGGTTTCGTTTATCATTGCTATATGTACATGGTGTTCTGTTAAGTAATTTATTAGCTGTCCCATTTTACTATGGAGACCATCTGCATTCCAGGTGACTATGTTAAGATTATAATCCATAATTAGTTAGATTCTGTGTAAATTCGTAAAACGCTTGAAACTTTGCTAGAGGTGTTGTACAAGTCACTAGAATTTTATTCAGGTCTGCTACAGCATTTAGCATAGTTTCGACGTTTATTATCGAGTTTAACTTTTCCATTTCGGAGGTTAATTTGTTGAAGTTGTCTGTTTTTTCTTTGTTCTGTGTTACCGGTTTGAGTCTGTTATTTATTGGTACATTTGTTGGAGTTACACGCGTATCGTTTGCTTGACCCCAGTTATGTATATTGTAGTTTCGTGATGGTCCTGGTCTGCTTAATGTGGGAAATTCTTTGTTACTATATAAGTTTGGCTTCTGGTTTGTTGATACATGGTTCTCACTTTGCAAGCGATTTTTTCTGTTTAATAAGTTAACATATATTGGACACTCCGAATTATTTGCGGGATGCGCTCCCCCGCAGTTTACGCACTTTGCGGGCGTTTCTTTGTCTTTATTGCAAGTATAAGTCCAATGACTTCCGGCACATTTTAGGCAGTTAATTTGCCCACGACAGTTACTGGTGGCATGGTTCCACTGCTGGCACCTGTGACACTGCATAATGGTTTTATTATTTTTGTATCTTTCCCAACTTACTCTGGTGTACAGCAAGGATTTTACGTTTTGGTTTAATTGCTTAATTGTGATTGTTGAACTTGTAATAATAAGAAATAGTGGTGTCCGTTTAGTTTTCATTCGAAAAACTTGTTTTACATCTATCTCCATATGTTTAATTTCTTCGGTTAGTTCTTCAATGTTAGTGTCCGTGTTTAGGCCCCTTAAGACGAATGCGTGACGTTTGTCGCCCTTTTCGGTATAAGTATGAAAGAAGATATTTTCCTCTTCCATTTCTTTTATGAAATTCTGTCTGTCTCCGTAGTCTTCAAAATATATGTTGGTGCTTTTTTCCGTATATTTTACAGTAGCATTTTTTGTTGCGCTCTGTTTTATACGTGCAATCAATCCCTTGTGATCTTTGGTGGTTGCATGTAACACCACGGGTGGCGGAGGTTTTTTCAGTGGATGTTTACTATTTTGTTTACTTGTTGTCGTTGTTGAATTATTACATTCAGTTTCCATTTCTACTTCATCACCAGCAATGGATTCATCTACTAATATTTCATAGTTATTACTCAGGATAACCGGCGATTTTCTACCTTCCGAGCTTGAAATGCTTTTACAAACCCTTTTAGGTACAACAAAGCCTTCTGAATCCGCTTGTTTCGTTTTAGTAGAACCCTGACTCATAATAAGTACATCTTTAAAATTTAGCTTTGAATGATGTGGGTTGACGTTCGATACAGTTGCCATACCGCTGTTTTAATCCTAATAATGTTTTGGCATTAGTAATTTCACATGCACTAGGTTTCCTTTTAGTAATTAGCGACCGTGATTTACACTTTTTAGTAACACCACTAATTGTTTTCATATGCTAATAAAATTACTTACGATATAACTGAGTCCTTTCTCGTAATTAATAACTAAATTAAATTAAAGTTACATATTTACACCTATACACTAAAGAGAATTTAGAAGTAATTGTCCGGGGGAAATTAAAAACTAACTTCACTTTGTATTCGAGCTTTTGTGCAAAGCTTTTGTATTACAGTATTCAATGCGAGCAGGTATCACGAAACACGTCCGCATCGTTCAACCGCGCGTTTAGAACTGGGACGAGAACCGGTGCTTTTCAACGTCGTCTGCTTGCTGACTCTGAAGTGAACGGACGTATTTCAGAGAGCTTGTTTCAGTTCGCTAAATCGCGTAATTTTAAGCATTCAAATATTTTTAAAATATATTGTTATCGTTACTACGGTATTGGTAGTGATTAAATATATCGGGGGTAGAGTCCGACACACATAATAATGAGTCCCACGTTCTAGCAGGGCTCATAAAAACCAATAAGCGTAAAGTGTTTCAAAGTGAAGGGAGCACAAACAATAAAATGCTTAAGAAAATGCCATTAAAGCCCGCTGAAGCTGTGGAAATTAAAAACAGATATGCACCACTATCAGATGCGACGGATATTCAAATGGACGATGAAACACCACAAGAAGAGAGCGTTGCAGCACCGAATCAAAAAACCGCTGAGAAAAAACTGAAAATGCCCCCAATTGTAATTCATGGGAAAACTGACGACCATAAAAAACTCATCCAAATAATTAAGCATAATGTGAAAGAGGACTTTCATTTAAGATATGGAAAAGATGCTCTTACAATCTATACACACCTCAAAGAGGATCATAAAAATGTTACAGAACTACTGAAGGATACGGAATATCATACTTTCACGCACAAGGATGATAAACATAATACGCATGTTATCTATGGTCTTCCTATCAACACCGAAATTGATGAAATTATTAGAGAATTTGAGGTACTGTATGGCATTAAAATTCAAAAATGCTCAGTTATGAAAAATACCAAAGAGCCTATATACCTCATTACAACTGCCAACACTATAAAAACCAAACATCTGAATGACGCTGTCAAATATTTGTATCATACAAAAATTCGCTTCGATCAATATCGTAATAAAAGAGTAATTACTCAGTGCCATAGATGTCAGCTTTGGGGGCATTCAGCTTCTAATTGCAACGCTAACCCTAAGTGTCTAAAATGTGCAAAAGGACATTTCACATTCACATGTGATAAACCCAGGGAAACTGATGCTACATGCGTAAATTGCAATGGTAACCATCCTGCAAACAGCACGGAGTGTCCGGTGTACAAGCAAAAGATTAGGGATATGCAAAAATATACAAACAGGCCGCAAACAAAAAATAATGTTTCATTTAGAGTTCCATCTAAATCAGATTTTCCCACTCCGAAATGGAAGGAAGCGCCGTTACCGGAACACAATGCATGGCACAAGACAACAGATGCTGGAACGTCAAAGCAAGTTACTGCCGAGGTAAGCAAAGATGATAAAAAATTCTACGAACTAATCAACGAAGTTAATAAATTAAATCAGTTGATAGATGTCGATAAAATGCTTAATTTAGTTAGGGAATTAAATAATGAGCTGTTAGGTTGTACAGATAATATGTCCAAGTTTATGGCATTCAGATTATTCTGTAACAAATTAAATGGGTAGTAATATTAAAATTGCTGCTTGGAATGCAAATGGAATAAGAAACAAAATTCCAGAAGTGCACGATTTTATAAAGAGGTTAAAAATAGATATATTATTAATAAGTGAAACTAAGTTAGGGAATAGAAATAAAATTAATTTTAAGGGCTTTAATCTAATTAGAAAGGACAGAAATGCAGCTGGTGGCGGGCTATTAGTACTTATTAAAAATGCTATTCCATTTACCCAAATACAGGTAAACCCGCAAAGCTCGGTCGACAACATCATTTTCAGATTAAAAGATGGAACAAACATAATCGCCGTGTACAACAGCCCCTCAAATGTATTCTCGGAACGGGATATAAAGATACTACAAAGTGCAGGTAGTAAAACTATTATTGCAGGTGATTTAAATTCTAAACACGAGCAATGGAATTGCCATCAGAGTAACCGTAACGGCAGAACCCTTTATAACCTGACCGTGAATACCAATACTAAAGTACTATACCCAAGCACAAAAACACACTTTCCTAGTAATAATAGCACGCCGACGACAATTGATATACTGGTCGTAAAGAACGTGACTAATGTCAGGAATGTAACATCCTCGGTCGAGCTTAGCTCTGACCATAACCCAGTTATATTTACATTACTAGGGACAAATAAAATAAACACTCGTCGACCTGTTTTAGATTATAAAAATGCAAATTGGGATAGGTACAGGGCGGTGTTGAATCAGCGCATACAAATTAATAGGACAATTAACGGCGCTTGCCAAATTAATAATGAAATCAATAAGTTATTGAATGCGGTCGAAATAGCGAAATCGGAGGCAATTAAAACTGTATTTCTAAAAGAAGGCGTTGTGGCATTACCCAATGAAATACTCCAGCTCATCAAACGTAAAAATCAAGCGCGTAGGAAATGGCAGGTAAACAACAGAGCAGGATAAGAAAGAAATGGATTCGTTAACCAAACAAGTTAGACGGGAGATTTGGATTCATAGAAATAAAGCTTGGACAGATAAACTAAGTAAGCTTAATTCAAACGATAATTCTATCTGGAGGATGGCTAAATATTTAAAGAATAAAAATACAGTAATTCCAACACTGACACACAATGGCATAAACGCGCAAAGTAATATAGAAAAGGCTAATATGCTTGCAGATGTTTTTAAGCTCAATCACAACACTGAACGTAATAGTGCCTTTCATGATCAGATAGAACGGGAAGTTGACTCAAAGCTAGAAGTCATTAAATCAGAACATGATCCCTCTCAAATTAAACGTACAACTCCAACTGAAATTAAAAATATCATTAAAAAGTTAAAAACTAATAAAGCTCCTGGCAAAGATAAAATTTCAAATATTTTAATCAAAAATTTTACACAAAAAGCCGTGGTACAGTTACAATACATAATAAATGCAATCTTAGTATGTTCCTATTTCCCGAAAGTTTGGAAAACAGCAGTTGTTACACCCATACCTAAATCCGGAAAAGATCACAATCTACCTGACAATTACAGGCCTATTAGCTTACTTTCGACACTTAGCAAAATGGCCGAAAAAGTAATAAATGCACGTACTCAAACATATTTACGTAAAAATAAAATATTATCGAATATCCAGTTTGGTTTCAGACAAAACCATAGCACAACAGGACAGGTTGCCAGAATTGTGAATGACGTTGTTAAAGGTTATAACGAACGTAAAGTTACATTCTTGTCATTACTGGATTATGAAAAGGCATTCGATAAGGTCTGGATTAAAGGGCTAATTCATAAATTAATCACTTATAAATTCCCAAACTTTATAATAAAAACTGTACTGAGCTACCTAACAAAAAGGGAGTTCACAGTGGTAATAGGTGACGCGGTCTCAAATAGAGTACGCATCAAAGCTGGGGTCCCACAGGGGTCAGTTCTCGGGCCGACTCTTTACATCATCTACATAAATGACCTACCTACAACAGACAGCACAAATGTAGCCCTATATGCGGATGATACAGCAGTTTATGCTACAGATACAGACCCTCAACGAGCACTTGTACAAGTTGAAGAACATGTAGATCTTGTGGGCAATTTCTGTCAAAAGTGGAAAATTGTAGTAAATTCCACCAAAACCGAAACAATCCTGTTCCACCGAAAATATAAAAATAATAAATTAAATCGTGATGCGGAAATTTTAGGAGTACAATTGCCGACTAAGGACAGTGTAAAATATTTGGGGTGCACCTTGATCCAAAATTAACATTCCAGACACATATTGAAAAATCCATTAACAAAGCGCTAGCACTACTTATTAGTGTCTATGCGCTATTATCTCAAAAGAGCACGATGAGCTGGAAAAATAAAAAACTAATCTATACCGCCATGATTCGCCCCACCTTGACTTATGCAGCACCCGTTTGGTGCGGAGCGGCAAAAACCCATTTGCAAAAGCTGCAAAGGCTACAAAACAAGTGTCTCAGGTTAATTTTACGTAAGGGACGTTATGAGAAAATCAGAGATATGCACAACGATGCAGCAATCAAGACAATAGACGAGTATGTAAAAACGCAATCGCAAATATTCTATGAACAGACACGAAAAGTTAAATGTAATATATTAATTAGGCAATTGACTAAGTTTAGATATAATAATTTACCCGTTAAGTACAAACACAAGTTTCCCTATCAAGGGCTATCCATATTCAATAGCACCTTTTAATAAAATGATTAATTAGGTTATCAGGATACTGCAAACGTTGAGGTTTTTTATAAGAGTAAAGTTTTTCCTCAATTGGTTCATGTTAATAGGGATCGCAATACGACTTTATTGTAATAGCGTACCGCAAAGCCATTGTCCAAAGATGACCCGCAACAACCATGGACATGCGTTAGTCGGACCCGTTTATGTTTTGAGGGCCACACCATGTACCAGTACCCTTGTGGGTTCTATCTATATGAATGAATAAGAATGGTGGGTAAGTGAGTAGTACATTATGGGCGTAATCAGCACCACATTTCCCCCAGCATCCACATTTCCCCACACATCTGGACCAAATTTACATGTAAATTCCCATAAGGAGCAAATGTGGAGATGAAATTTAGATGAATTTCCTCCTGGCTCCTCCTTGCTCTCCTCCTTGCTCGAACACCCCCACAACCATTTTGATTACATCACACCCGCATTCTTTCCACCCGCGAGATAAATCTTTCTCCACATTTCCACCCACGAGATAAACCTATCTTGTTTGGTATCAATTAATATTAGAATTTTCTCAGCTACCCGAATCTCTAGGAATTTTTTAGATAGCATCATCCCCAAGGGAGCTACCCCAATTTTAAGATTTCTTACCTGTAGCGACTTTTGAGCGTTCTTATAAATTTTTTTATACATGCGATACATTAAATTAGCTTAGAATTTTATGCACATCCCGAACCTGTAAACAGATTTGAAATCGGACCACGCCCTGCAAAGTTATACCCCTTTAAAGTCCTGATCTTCTAATTTTGCTATTTGCTCTATAAGCAAACCTAACAAATAGTTTTCTTCGTCTAGCCATTGCATCTTTCGAGATAAACCTATCTTGTTTGGTATTAATCAATATTAGAATTTTCTCAGCTACCCAAATCTCTAGGAATTTTTCAGATTGCACCATCCCCAAGGGAGCTACCCTAATTTTAAAATTTCTTACCTGTAGCGACTTTTGAGCGTTCTTATAAATTTTTTTATACATGCAATACATTAAATTAGTCTACAATTTTACGCACAACCCGAATCTGCAAACAGATTTGAAATCGGACCACGCCCTGCAAAGTTACACATATACCCTCTGCGAGATAAATCTTTCTCCACATTTCCACCCACGAGATAAACCTACCTTGTTTGGTATCAATCAATATTAGAATTTTCTAAGCTATCCAAATCTTTTAAATTTTCACATAGCACCATCCCCAGAGAGCTACCCCATTTTAAGATTTCTTACCTGTAGCGACTTTTGAGCGTTTTATAAATTTTTATACATGTAGCACATCTTGTTAGTCTAGAATTTTATGCACAATCCGAATCTCTAAATAGATTTAAAATCGAACGACCCTTACCATTTTACACACACCCTTTAAATTATAAATTTCCTGCGGCTTATACATAAAGAAAATCTAAAACAATTCTTAAAACTTTTATTACAGACAATTTTACTAATACAGTTTAAATTTTGTAAAACCACATTTCTAAATACATATTTACAATTTTTATTTTTAACCTAGAACTTCTCATATCGGCTTATACTTATTAATATTTATTTCTAAATAGAGCACCTTTTCCAAAGACCAACAAGACCCGCATGTTTCAAATTCCTCTGATTTTGTTCTTATGGTTTCGCTTAAGACCTCGTACATATTTTCCAGATTACTAGAAGACGTTATAACCACATTTTTGTGTTAAAGGATTTCACATCGGTAGTCTCTTCCCCATTTTGGTGTAAACGCCGTAGAGTTCGCAGTAGACTTTTATTGCTGTATGTTGTATTCTTTTTCATTTATTAATCGAATAAATCGCTCTTCTGCTTCCAAAGAAATTCGGCACTCCATCGTCGACACTGGCGTTCTTTATGCGATAGCTAGCCATACGGTTGTTAAACGCTGTACTAACCATTTCTACACCATCGTCGTTAGTAGCGGTAACTGATGCATTTTATGTCTGTTGCTCCTTAAGTGTGCGGCATAGGTAGTCTTTCAATTTCGAAATCGCATACTACATAATTCGTGGTTGTTTCGTACAAGTCCCTTTAACAGCTGGCGGAGCTGAACGTTTAAGGCTTAATGACATACCGTGCTGTTTTTCCTTGTGTCGCAGTAAGTTGTCCATTCTCGTAAAAGCGAAACCGCAAGACCCACAGTTTAAGTACTTTGCTGCGGGCGGATGTATAAGCTTAACCGTGGACGATGTTGCACCACGACATTTGTTCTGGTGCCGTTTGAGAGCATTTTTCCAGGTATAGGAAGCACCGCAAGAGTTGCACTTAAAAACGTTTGCAGATACCATTTTAGTACAAAACAAAATCCGCACTATAGCACTTTGGTTAAACTTGTAAGCGAACTAACTTATAACTAAAGAGTTTATTCTTGCGCACCTGCTTTATGTACCCTATAGAATGCAAACCGAAGGTTTCGAAGACACCGAACGAAGTTGAGGATTCAGCGAGGAACTAAATGACGTCATAATCCTCGCTGCTCGTCCAATACATTTAGCACCAATGTATGCGCCCTGGTTCGCTTTGTCCATGCTGCGAATACCGTTAGTAGAAACATCGGAAACGTCTTCCATGTTATACGGATCGCGTGCATATTAAAAATCCAAAGGGTGATAGCACACGCACACAAATTGTGTGCAAGTCGTGCTATAGAAGATGCAGTGCTACTATAACCAAAAACTTAATAAAACACTTTAAACCTTTAAGGAATACCAAACTTGTTGTCTACAGAATACTTACTAATAAAGCAATTTAATTTTAAATAACTTCTACGTCATATTTTAGGAAATGGACGGCTTGAATATTTTCTAAATGAATCACCGAGCGAAAGTATATGCTTAGCAGTATTTAAATTAACCATTAATTTCCCATTTTACGACCGTGGTTAATTATAGATTAAAATTTAATTTGTTCACGTTCGAGCTTCCCGTAAACTAACATATGCGCTGTATAATACATGCATACCCCTTCGCCGCGTTACTGCTATTCTTGTAATTGCTAGAAAAGTCACTCTCCTTTTTACTGTTAGGACCGATGCAAAGCACCATTTTATACTTTCTATAGCACATCGCGCACTTTTTCGTCTGATAATTAAATGCTTCTGTAGGCTTTTACACTTTCGCATAGCGGTCAGCCGCACGTAATGATTTCTAGAACCGGTAAGTACTCGATATCGTCCAAATAGAGAATTAGATGCTCGATGTCTGTCAACTTCCAATTCCCTCGTAAAGGTAGAAAAACTCAGTCAATCATCCATCTAACTAACTTCGACCCGCTCCTGTTCTGATAATTTACAAACATTTTTCAAACGACAATGGGCTGAGAATTTTTAAACCTCCGAGGGATCTTTAAGTCGTGATCAATTACACATCCGAGCTACGCGTAAACTAACATATTTTGTAGCAACTGTATAATACATGCATACCCCTTCTCTGCGCTACTGCTATTCTTGTAGTTGCTTGAAAAAGTCAGTCGCCCTTTTTACGGGTAGGGCCGCTAAAAAGCACCATTCCATACTTTCTTTATAAGTGTAGCACATCGCGCACTTTTTGTCGGATAATTAAATTTTGTTTATGTAGGCCTTTACACTTTCGCTTATTTAAACATCTAATACGATTGATTAACCACTTTCGATTATTCTAACGGAGACCACCATACATCCCGCCGCACCGTTCTTTTTGAATCCAACGATCCTATGGGCTTCCACGCACTAACACCTGACGTATCTTTCCTACTATTTGTTAAACAAAAACTACCGGCATCGCCATTGTGGACGTAAGCAGATGTTTGTGGATATGTACGAGAATATGTAGTCATATACATTAACCAGTCTAAGCTATTTTATTTAGTCCACGAAAACTACTATTTTTCTAAACCATAATTAATAATCGTCTTTATAGGTTCCACATTTCTACCGTTACCCAATGACTGGTGCTACGTACATGGAAACTTTAATTTCTTATTGGAGAGAATTCTTATTCTCCCCGCACTGCTGCGTAGTTGCATGCCTACCCTTTTGGAGGTATATGCTCGTTATAGGTTGTAAGACCCTCGGTTTTACTTAACTACAATTCGTGAGACCCCTTTAATCTTTTTAATCGTATCTTTCTCGCCTACAATACAGTAGGACTTAACATTACTACCAACAAATTCTAATACTGGATCCCCATTAAATACGTCTTTAATTTTCCCTACAACTTTTTTGTTGACAAGTGTTATATTGTATTTATTATACGCGGGTAGTCACTCTTTTAAGATAAATATATTTTGCTAGGTATCAACTAATATTAAATTTTTCTAGGGACCCCAAATCTGTAAATAGATTTTAAATAGGACCACCCCATACAAAGTTATGCGTTTTAAAGACCCAAATCACTATTTTTGCCCATCTTTATTTAACACCATTTTAAAACCTTTTTCGCTAACCAAGACATATGCCTTAGCCAACCATCTCCCGAGAAATCTAAAACCGCCGTGTCCCGCGAATACCACGTGGAGATAACACGTATACTCTGTCAACCAGGATAGAAGCCGGAAGGATTTGGAAGGTGGGAGAAGAACTTAAAAATTATGGAATCTTAAAACTAATATATACAATAGATTTACAAAATCCATACAAATATAAACAACTATCTTATATCTTTACACCCCCATGCGTAGATTGTTGTACTATTAGGAATGATGTACCTTTTGTCATCTTCCCTCGATAAACTAATTTTATTAATAAACTGCGTATGCAAATCGTATTCTTTACTCCGGGATACATACGCAGGCAAGTACTCGATACCATCCAAATAAAGAATTGGATGCTTGGTGACTGTTAACATCCGCTTCCCTCGTGTACGCCCAGACACATCCCAGCCCATGAGCACCCCTGCGCATGCACACCCCTGCCCATGCGCACCCCTGCGCGTACGCACCCCTGCCCATGCTCGCTGCCCATGCGCACCCCTCTCTGTGCGAGTGCTATTTCGGGGTAACGTCACAGCCTTTTATAAATAAAGAACAATGTTATATACTATTATAAAATGTTTATTCTGACATTATACATAACAAATTTAAAAATATTTAATGCCAAGCATGGAGTCATTTAAACTTAATTTTAATACAAAGTTATACACAGAAGACAGTCCTTTCTTTATGTTTGTTTGCAGTGGTTTTAATTTTATCTAATTTTATTCGCAGCTTAAAATTTAAATCGACACCCAAGTCTTCTATCTCCTTTTCTAACCAATAGTTTGATACATAAAGACCGTCTAGGTTTTCGAATTGTAAAATGTACCGAAGTTTGCCTCTATATTTAAAGTCTTTGATTCCGCCGACAACCAGATCCATTCCTTCGTGTAATTCTTGCAGCTTGTGACAATCTTTTAATCGCAGCTTTCCCACTATATCCTGCATACGTATCTTGTTAGCTTGATCGACTTCTTCTTGTCGGTATTGGAGGAAATCCTTTTTCTCCTACACACTGTTGCGTAGTTGCATGTCCACCACTTTTGGGAATATATGGTTGTTATAGGTTGTAAGACCCTCGGTTTTAAATGATCCCAAAGGTTCTTTACTAGGTAAATATACAATGTTTAGCGGAACCCCTTTGCGTGTGGTGTACCCCAAGGTTACGAAACCCGCATTCCTTAGTTCGTCTTTGTTATCTGCCATTTTGATAAATACGTTTTTAGAATAACCTTTTAAAAAGTATACGGATTTAGTACCATCCTTTTCTGCAAGAACACCTACATAACTAAAAGAGTCTTTCTTACTAACCGCAAATGCATACAGCTTGTACAACCCGGATGTATCTAAGTCAGTCCATCGACACATAAAATAATCTTTTAATTCTTCCTCATTTTCTCTAATAAGATGTTCTTTGTCTAACACATCTTTGTATTGTTCGCGTATTGTCGCAGTGTTTTCCATGTAGTCCAATTTTCGCCTTTTTGCATCCATTTCCTCTAATTCCAGTTGTCTTTTCCTTCCACTTACAGCGTATGGCATACATAATGGGGCAATTTCCTTTAGCGTAAACGGATAGAGTTTACTACCAATATTTGCGCGTTGTCGTACAACCTCTGGACGAATGTTAGGTGTATTTATCAATCCCAATTCCGAAATGACTATTTCTTTTGGAATTGTAGAATAGGGTGTTGCAGATTGTGTAAAATATGTACTACCTGCTTTAATGTAGCACTTGTGTAAGATTTTATTTTATCTTGGCTGTCTTGCTCCTCTACTATCTCCAAATAATTTACGGGTAAATAGTTAAAACTAAAAGCCGAAAGCACATACTTTATCAATGTTTCCCTTTCTTTTGGTTTTCGGACAACTTAATTTGCAAGCCCATCAATTTCTTTGTATTACCATTCCCCCAATACACGTACTGTAGCAGGTTATTATTCGCTAAACAGCAGCTATTTTGTAGCTTGTCCGATAGCTTACTCCACATTTTGGCAAGTGCTACCGAGTACATTGGCGCCTTTAGGAAGTATAACTTACTATCTTCCAATAAGGTTAAACAGTCTTTTAAGGGTGTATACACTCGTTCCGCACTGACATAGCTTCCAATTGCACAGTTGTATATTGTCGCTTCCAATCGCGTAATACCATGTTCTTTGACCAAAGTAGACGCAAATGTTTCTCTTAAACGTACATCTGGACAACGTAAAAATCTAGTATATAATTGCCAAGTTGTTTATTAACACCAGGACTTGTTATCTGACACACAAATTTGTTGTATATTCTTAATTCTTGCATTGGTTGTTAGCCATGTTAAACAATCAATCCCGCAGTTTTATCGTTGTCAACTATAATATTACACTTTTCTTCGTATTCTCCCTTATAGCAAAAGTTATGCTTTGTAGTTAAATAATTACACATCTCCATCTTGCTAAATATGCCCGCAAAATCTTGGGTTACATCCATGTCAAAAGATAGAAATAATATTTTCGACTTCGGTCTAATATATCTGGTAGTTCCTCCAATAAAGTTTCCAACTTAACATCTGCTAGTTCCACTTTGTATGGAACACATATAGGATTTTGGAATTTTTTATTAATGCATTCGAGGTCTTCTTTTTCCGATAATTTCTTTTACTCTCTGGACCATCTTGTTAGTGCTTTCCAGAGAAAACGGAAGCTTAGCTTTAACACCATGCCTAGCGGAAACAAATCGGTTGAACTTTCTTCGTAGATAGCTGTTAAATGCACCACAAATTTCTTTTTTTTTTATAAACATCCTTTTGTTTGCAGATGCTTGTTCGGTGTCAGAAAGGTCGCAAATTTTAACCAACATTATATTGTCACAAGATGGTTCTGTAATTGGTGTGTAGTCCACCAGTCAGCATCTGTTCGCCTTCGACATAACAAATATTACCAATATCTTTTACCAGATTATTGTTGCACATATTTTCTGTCAACAGCCATAATCCAAATCGCTCATTTGTCGGTTTCACTTTATTCCCAAGAAGTTGAGAAACGTTAATCACCTTGGAGACGCTCATGTTTACCGTTCTAGCTACTATCGAATACTAAATTGAATACGAAAAAATTGTTCTCTTACGTATTCTACAGAGTGAGGACGTATATTGCCGAAGATAGTCGAATATGTTGTTATCCAACCTAAGCCGACAGGGATGCGCATCGACATATATCCGGATATATGTAGGATGTTAAGTTAGGGTGAAATTGCCCCATAGGGTGAAATTACCCCCACATGACCACATTGCCATATGACCAAATGACCATATGACCACATGACCATATGACCACATGACCACATGACCATATGACCACATGACCATATGACCTAATTGCTTTTTAATGAGTTTTCTCGTTAAAAACCCATTAGCACTAATTGCATTTTAATGAGTTTTTTCCATTAAAAAACAAGTGTGGACCTAGGTTAGATAAAAGGAAAAATTAATTTTTCCTTTTATCTAACCTAGGTCCACACTTGTTAAGTTAGTGAAATTGCCCCATAGGGTGAAATTACCCCACATGACCACATTGCCATATGACCACATGACCATATGACCACATGACCTTATGACCACATGACCACATGACCATATGACCACATGACCATATGACCTAATTACTTTTTAATGAGTTTTCTCGTTAAAACCCATTAGCACTAATTGCATTTTAATGAGTTTTTCCATTAAAAACAAGTGTGGACCTAGGTTAGATAAAGGAAAATTAATTTTCCTTTTATTCTAGTCCACACTTGTTTCTTTCCATTAAAAACAAGTGTGGACCTAGGTTAGATAAAAGGAAAAATTAGTAAACGGGAAGCTCGAACGTGAACAAATTAAATTTTAATCTATAATTAACCACGGTCGTAAAAATAGGAAATTAATGGTTAATTTAAATACTGCTAAGCATATACTTTCGCTCGGTGATTCATTTAGAAAATATTCAAGCCGTCCATTTCCTAAAATATGACGTAGAAGTTATTTAAAATTAAATTGCTTTATTAGTAAGTATTCTGTAGACAAGTTTGGTATTCCCTTAGCAAAGGTTTAAAGTGTTTTTATTAAGTTTTTGGTTATAGTAGCACTGCATCTTCTATAGCACGACTTGCACACAATTTGTGTGCGTGTGCTATCACCCTTTTGGATTTTTAATATGCACGCGATCCGTATAACATGGAAGACGTTTCCGATGCTTCTACTAACGGTATTCGCAGCATGGACAAAGCGAACCGGGCGCATACATTGGTGCTAAATGTATTGGACGAGCTGCGAGGATTGGCACAAGATGACGTCATTTAGTTCCTCGCTGAATCCGAGACTTCGTTCGGGTGTCTTCGGAAACCTTCGGTTTGCATTCTATAGGGTACATAAAGCAGGTGCGCAAGAATAAACTCTTTAGTTATAAGTTAGTTCGCTTACAAGTTTAACCAAAGTGCTATAGTGCGGATTTTGTTTTGTACTAAAATGGTATCTGCAAACGTTTTAAGTGCAACTCTTGCGGTGCTTCCTATACCTGGAAAAATGCTCTCAAACGGCACCAGAACAAATGTCGTGGTGCAACATCGTCCACGGTTGCTTATACATCCGCCCGCAGCAAAGTACTTAAACTGTGGGTCTTGCGGTTTCGCTTTTACGAGAATGGACAACTTACTGCGACACAAGGAAAAACAGCACGGTATGTCATTAAGCCTTAAACGTTCAGCTCCGCCAGCTGTTAAAGGGACTTGTACGAAACAACCACGAATGTATGCGATTTCGAAATTGAAAAGACTACCTATGCTGCACACTTAAGGAGCAACAGACATAAAAATGCATCAGTTACCGCTACTAACGATAACGACGATAGTGTAGAAATGGTTAGTACAGCGTTTAACAACCGTATGGCTAGCTATCGCATAAAGAACGCCAGTGTCGACGATGGAGTGCCCGAATTTCTTTGGAAGCAGAATGAGCGATTTATTCGATTAATAAATGAAAAAAGAATACAACATACAGCAATAAAAGTCTACTGCGAACTCTACGGCGTTTACACCAAAATGGGGGAAGAGACTACCGATGTGAAATCCTTTAACACAAAAAATGTGGTTATAACGTCTTCTAGTAATCTGGAAAATATGTACGAGGTCTTAAGCGAAACCATAAGAACAAAATCAGAGGAATTTGAAACATGCGGGTCTTGTTGGTCTTTGGAAAAGGTGCTCTATTTAGAAATAAATATTAATAAGTATAAGCCGATATGAGAAGTTCTAAGTTAAAAATAAAAAATTGTAAATATGTATTTAGAAATGTGGTTTTACAAAATTTAAACTGTATTAGTAAAAATTGTCTGTAATAAAAAAGTTTTAAGAATTGTTTTTAGATTTTCTTTTATGTATAAGCCGCAGGAAATTTATAATTTAAAGGGTGTGTGTAAAATGGTAAGGGGTCGTTCGATTTTAAATCTATTTAGAGATTCGGATTGTGCATAAAATTCTAGACTAACAAGATGTGCTACATGTATAAAAAATTTATAAAAACGCTCAAAAGTCGCTACAGGTAAGAAATCTTAAAATGGGGGTAGCTCTCTGGGGGATGGTGCTATGTGAAAAATTTAAAGAGATTTGGATAGCTTAGAAAATTCTAATATTGATTAATACCAAACAAGATAGGTTTATCTCGAAAGATGCAATGGCTAGACGAAGAAAACTATTTGTTAGGTTTGCTTATAGAGCAAATAGCAAAATTAGAAGATCAGGACTTTAAAGGGGTATAACTTTGCAGGGCGTGGTCCGATTTCAAATCTGTTTACAGGTTCGGGATGTGCATAAAATTCTAAGCTAATTTAATGTATCGCATGTATAAAAAATTTATAAGAACGCTCAAAAGTCGCTACAGGTAAGAAATCTTAAAATTGGGGTAGCTCCCTTGGGGATGATGCTATCTAAAAAATTCCTAGAGATTCGGGTAGCTGAGAAAATTCTAATATTAATTGATACCAAACAAGATAGGTTTATCTCGTGGGTGGAAATGTGGAGAAAGATTTATCTCGCGGGTGGAAAGAATGCGGGTGTGATGTAATCAAAATGGTTGTGGGGGTGTTCGAGCAAGGAGGAGAGCAAGGAGGAGCCAGGAGGAGATTCATCTAAATTTCATCTCCACATTTGCTCCTTATGGGAATTTACATGTAAATTTGGTCCAGATGTGTGGGGAAATGTGGATGCTGGGGGAAATGTGGTGCTGATTACGCCCATAATGTACTACTTAAGTGGCAAAAGTCGCAGGAACTACCGTTGCTCCGCATGTGTGTAAATTTGTGCATAACTTAGGCTTAAAATCTATTTTGTATAATATTTTTTTTTTGATTGTTGTGTACTGTTTAAATATTGTAAATATGTTAAATATATGTATGTTGTTGTTGTTGTTGTTGGTGCTTTTCAACGTCAGTCACCGTAAAAGCTTCGAGCAAGGCGGACGTGTTTCGGTGCGCTCTAAGCAGACGTGAATTACGAATTTACCGGATTATCGATTTATTCTAAAGTCAGTGAATATTTTAAAGTAAAAGTGCAAAAGCAGTTAATTAATAAGTGATTCAGCTAAGCTGTCGCAAGGAAATAGCCAATTAAATGAGTCCCAAGTATTTGCGGGGCTCATAATTAAACAAAAGCGTAAGGTGAATACCAGTGAAGAGGTAATCACCGCACCAAAAATGCCAAAAACTCATCCAACTAACTCCAATACTAATAGTATTGAATTAAAAAAACCGATTTGAGCCTATAAGTGATGGGGAAATCGATCAAATGGAAGAAGACGAACCAACAGACAATGCAAATAAGGGCAATTTAAAACCTAAAACTACTAGAGCCAAAATGCCACCTATTATAATTCACGGCAAGACAGATCAGCACCAACAGTTTGTTCAATGTATTAAGAGCAAGGTAGTTGAGCACTTTTATATTAAAAATTCTACAGACAGTCTAGCAATCTATACCCATAATAGGGGTGATCATAAAAAAGTATTAGAAATGCTTAAGGACACTGAATATCACACTTATACTCATAAAGAAGAAAAAAAGAATACACACGTAATATACGGGCTTGCTGGACACATCGAACCAGAAGAGATTATTAATGAATTAGCTGAAGTTTATGCAAAAGTACGTTTCGAAACCTATAAAAATAAAAAATCAATTATACAGTGCCACAGATGCCAATTATGGGGACATGCAGCATCCAACTATAATGCATCACCTAGATGTTTAAAGTGTGCTAAAGGACATTTTACTTTTACATGCGAAAAGACAAGAGAAACAGCTGCAACTTGTGCAAATTGCAACGGGAGTCACCCTGCAAACAGCGTAGAATGTTCTGTTTACATACAAAAAAATTAATCAAAATCAAAAGTCAATTAATAAAACAACAGCTAGCAATAAAATTCCATCCAAGAGTGATTTTCCAACGCCGAAATGGACCAGGCCAAACCACCAGCTATCAATGCATGGGACAACTTAAGGTCAAATTCACAGAAAAGTCAGGTCGAAACTACAGAGGAAGCCGAATCAAAGGCAAACAATTCAAATTTCTATGAGTTGATTGGGGAAATACAAAAATTAGATAAATTAATAAATATCGACAGGATGCTAAACCTTGTTAGGGATTTAAACAAAGAACTTTTAAATTGTAGTGATAATGTAACTAAATTTGTTGCATTTAAAATTTTTTGTTCTAATCTTTAATGGGTAGTAACATTAAAATAGCGACTTGGAACGCAAACGGGCTTAGGAATAAAATACCCGACCTCTTAGAATTTATCAGTAGATATAAATTAGACATAATCTTAGTAAACGAAACCAAGCTAGGCCCTAGAAATAAAATAAATTTTAAAAATTTTAGTATGTTAAGAAATGACAGATGTACAGGTAAGGGTGGTTTGCTCGTCTTAGTCAGAAATTCCATTCTTTTTACTCAGGTACACGTTAACCTTCAAAATACGTTAGAACACCTTATACTCAAGCTTAAGGATGACACGTGCATTGTTGCTGCATACAATAGCCCCTCAAATTCCTTCACAGAACAAGATTTAAAAACAGTTTTACGAGTAGGTAACAAAACCATCATTGCCGGTGATTTAAATGCAAGGCATAAAACATGGAATTGTCACCAAAATAACCACAATGGTATAACGCTTTTTAAACTAACAGAAACGACTAACACTAAAGTAATACATCCTAAAGAAAAAACGCATTTCCCCACTAATAATTCGACACCGACAACTATTGATATTTTAATAATTAAAAATGTAAATAACGTAAGCAACGTTTATGCTCCAGCTGAACTCTCGTCAGACCATAACCCAGTCCTTTTTACACTAACAAACTCAATTAAAACTACATTAAACAAGACAATACCGGACTACATAAATGCAAACTGGAAAGAATACAGACGTCTATTAGACCAACAAATTACCATAAACAGAGACATTAATGACAACATCCAAATAAACAACGAATTAAATAAACTGATCAAAGCGGTTGAAATGGCAAAGGCTGGTGCGATAAAAAATGTTCTAATTAAAGAAGGTGCTACCCCTCTGCCAGCTGAAATCTTACAAACAATTAAGGACAAAAACTTAGCACGTAGACGTTGGCAATTTACTAGAGACGCACAAGACAAATTAAACCTGGACATACTAATTAAAAAATTTAGGAAGGACATTTGGACATACAAAAATAAGCAATGGACTAATAAACTCTCACAACTAAACACGCACGACAATTCTATTTGGAAAATGACCAAATACCTTAAAAATAAAAAACAGACAATACCAACATTAAAACACAACAACGAAACTGCACAAGACAACATTGACAAAGCAAAAATGCTGGCCAACAATTTCAAAACAAATCACGACACAACGCCTAACAATAACAACCAAAATTTAATAGAACACGAAACCAGAACCAGATTAAACGCAATGACTACTGAACAAATTAGGACGCAAGTTAAAAAAGACTACACCCGCTGAAATTAAAAAACTCATTAAAAAACTAAAGACAAATAAAGCTCCTGGCAGGGACAAACTGGATAACATTTTAATTAAAAACTTCACACGTAAAACAATAGTACAATTACACTACATAATCAACGCCACTCTTACTCATGCATACTTCCCCAAATCTTGGAAAACGCCATCACTACACCAGTACCTAAACCAGGTAAGGACCTTACAACCCCCCAAGGATACAGACCTGTTAGTCTCTTAGATTCACTAAGCAAAATAACTGAAAAAGTTATCAATGACAGAATACAAAAGCACTTACGTAAAAACAAAATTATCACATGTACTCAATTTGGTTTTAGGAAAAGTCACAGCACCACTGGACAAGTCGCTAGAATTGTTAAAGACATAATCACTGGATACAATGAACATAAAATAACATACATGACACTACTAGACTTTGAGAAAGCTTTTGACAAGGTTTGGTTCATGGGACTATTACACAAACTCATCACATACAAATTTCCGACATATCTAATTAAATTAATAAACAGCTACTTAACAGACAGAACTTTTGCGGTTAACATAGGGGATTCAACATCTGATAAAATAAAAATCAAAGCTGGGGTACCACAAGGGTCGGTACTTGGCCCTACGCTCTATCTAATCTACATAAATGACATACCACAGACAACCTAGCGTATTAACACTATAAACAACTTAGGATCCTGAGTTCATAATTATCGTTTTAGGAGATTATCACGAAGACATGAACGGTAAAGCGTTTACAACTTGGTTGAAAGGTGTATTACCTCTTCTTGATAATGATAGTGTAATCGTGCTTAATAATGCTCCTTATCACAGCGTCAAAGCCGATAAGGTTCCAAATCAAAGTTGGCGGAAAGAACAAATTTATAATTGGTTAAACGCAAAACACATTGAAGTTACCAAAGAGCTATTAAAAGTTGAATTATTAGCCTTAGTAAAGCAGCACTCTCTAGCTCACCCGACACCTTATGTTGTTGACGAAATTGTAAAACGCTCTGGCAGAACTGTATTAAGGTTACCCCATACCACTGCAATCTAAATCCAATTGAGCTGATTTGGGCTCGAGTAAAGCAGCATGTAGCTACCAACAATTCTACTTTTAAAATTAATGACGTGAAGGTGCTTCTGGATGAAGGAATTGCAGCCATAGATAAAGGACATTGGGTTAATTGTATTAGCCATATAATTAAAGAAGAAGAAAGAATGTGGAAATTGGATGGCATTGTCGAAGAACTTGTCGAACAAATTGTAATAAATGTTGGATATGAAAGTACAACAGACGACGAAGATACCTCTGGGGATGATATGGACGTAGATTAAATATAAATTTGTGATATCATTGTTTTGATATTTTGTGATGTGTTTAATTAAAAATAGCTTATATATTGTTCTATATTAATATTTTATTTAAACTTTAACCAAACAGGTAGAAAATAAAGTTCAATAATGCTTGATATGTTTTAAAACCGTGTTTCTTGGATGTATTTATTCAAAACCTCAATCTTGCAAAAAAATATAAATAAAAATCTGTATAAACATCGATGCATTGCTTTAATTTCAATCATTGTTAACAAACTTACAACCTTTCGAAAAATGAAACTGACAGAATTTTATTAAAGCATTCTATAACTCCAGGTGAATGTTTATTTCTACCATAATTGTTAAGTAAAGACTAGAGGCAAATTCATAAAGCACACTTAAGCCACACTCATACTTAAGTAATGCTCTATCTCAATTTTGGTATTCGGAAAAATACTAAAAGTTGAGATGGAACATTGATTAAGTATGAGTGTAGCTTAATGTGCTTATGAATTCCTAAGTTCGTCCGTCTTAAACTTAATGTAGTTCCAAGTCCAATTTTATCTTCTGAAATTTAATACCAAATTACAAATACTCCTTGTTATTATTTAGACAACTATCCTAGGAGAAGGATCGAAACGTCAATAAAATCATTTTCAAAAAGCAACGTGGTCTTATTCCTTAAGAAGAACACCAAATTGCAATTACTGAATGCAATAATACTTAAAAATTAACTAATAAAGTCAGCCATTTGCATTGTTATTTTTGAAAAACTATCGTCACAAAATAGTAAATATACAACCGACGCCGGCAACTTTTCAAATACAGCAACTAATAAATTTTTGATCTGTGTAAATCTGACTCAAGCACAAGCGCCATCTACTTACCTTCTTAACTGGAATGGAGTATAGGTTCGTAGTTTTTTTGTCCGTAAATATTTGCTGTGGCAACAGTGCACATACTCAGCGGATCCCAACACTGTATATACCGAATGTGAACCGTAACTGTCATTATCATTCTCGCTCTTATCAAGGTCTTATTGTTTTCAGTTTTCTGTTTTAATATTTGTATCAAGTAATAGTCATCAAAACAGTTTTTTTCAAATCTTCAGCAATGTAAGTATTTAAAAAGAATGTTCGTTCAATGATTAATTATGATATTTTTTAGAGGAATATTATGAATAAGAAGGAGGTGATTCATAGTCAAGCACGACAGATTGTTTTTAATGTGTTTCAATATTTGAAACGCATAAAAGATTCGGGCGCCTCCAACCTGAACAATTTGCAAGAGTGCGTGGCTGAAACAACAGGCGTGTCATTGCGGACGGTGCCAAGAATTGTAAAGGAAGGCACAAACAAACCACCCTGCAGCAAGTTCAGTTCACCAATGAAAACCGTAAATAAACCAAGCCCTAAGTCAACAGTCAATGGATTTGACGAAGAGATTCTAAGAACCGTTATGTATCGGTTTGCAGCAATACATAAACGTAAACCGACTTTGAAGTTAGTGACGAATTTAAAAATGATTGCCCTCATTACACGGGAAAATTAGGTTCGTTCAGAAAAATTGTAGTAAGAGCAGGGTTTCGTTGGAAGAGAACTGTAGATAACAGGAAAATTCTTGTTGAACAAAGCAATATAAGGGCAAAGCGCACCATATTTTTGAAAAATCTTAGTAAGTATAAAGAAGAGGGCAGAAGCATTGTGTATAACGATGAAACATATCTGCACAGTTCTCACAGTGTATCAAAGTGTTGGGATGACGGCACCACCAAGGGTTTGAAATCGTCAGTTTCAAAAGGGAAGCGTTTGATAATTGTTCATGCAGGTGGAAAAAATGGGTTCGTTACAAATGCAGAATTGATATTTAAGTCTGGTTTGAAAACTGGGAGTTATCACGATGACATGAATCATCGCAATTATAAAAAGTGGCTGCAAGAAAAGTTAATACCAAATTTGGAACCAAATTCAGTGTTTGTGATAGACAATGCGTCATATCATAATATTCTTGTGCATCCCAATCCTACTTCAAGTTGGAAGAAAACAGATATGCAGAAATGGTTGAAGGAACGAAATATCCTCTTTGAATGTAAGGAAACCAAGCCTGAATTATATTTCAAAATTAAGTCACATAAACCTGTTCATTAGCTGTTTGTAATTGATCAGCTACTGGCAGAACATGGTCTTGAAGTATTGCGTTTACCTCCATATCACCCAAAACTAAATCCTATCGAGATGATTTGGGCGTTACTTAAAAACCGTGGCGCTGCATGTAATGTTAGCTTCAAAATAGATGATGTATGGAAGTTGGCAGAAGAACATATAAAAAATATTGGAATCAACGAGTGGATTAAAGTATGTCTGCACGTAGAGAAAATTGAAAAGGATTATATGGAACGAGAAACTTTCATCGACGAGGTTCAAGACGTAATTATACGGGTTGATGATAATAGCTATAATTCAGATGGATACTTATCCTCAGGCGATGAGTCTGATGATGGGGATAAAAGTTTAGGATGTGAACCCATTTAAAATATAATTTATGTCAAATAGTTGAATGGTGGTCTTTATTTAGCGTTGTAGAAAATATGTGTCATAAATACATTTGTTTGTACGTTATTGTTTATTACTGAGGTGTTGAAATAAAACTTGCTTAAAGAGGGAAGCAGTCTTTATATCAAATTATGTTCAGTAGTGCTGTGACAATCGATCACTTTTAAAGCTGAAACTATCAATGATTGGCTTTCAAAGTGATTGAATCATTTTACATTTTAATCCAATCATAATCAATTCTGTTAAGCATGTCCATTCTTTGTCTCCAAAAGGGATTCTTATTGACTGTATTTATCTCGGCGCTTCTATCCGATCATGTTAATCCGCTTCAGTTTGGCAACATAAACAAGTTTTCGATCCGATGCAGCATCTCCAGTCAATCCATTAAAACAAGTGGATTGTACTACTCGATCGGATCTGAATTCCTCATTCGACGACATTATGCAGGCTTGACGTTTTAAATAATCTATGATTATAATATCAACAGCACCTGATCAGGCCGGTGTAGTATATCTAACTTCAGTCGTATAAGCAATATTGATTTTGTTTAGTCAGAAAGGTTAAGATTATTAATTATTCAAGGAATTATTTTATAGCTAGATTATCGATGAAGTGCGTAAAAAATATATTAATTTAGCAAATATTTCTAAACTATAAATAAGGTTATGTAAAAAATATATAACCTGACATGATGCAAACCTTAATTACCTTTCTTTTCATACTATAACTGTTCCTCTTCCTTCAATTCTACTGCACCTAATTGTTGATTCTATGATCCATTAAAATAAAGCACGAGATATATGCAAATTATAATAATATTAATATAACAAATGATATAAAAACCTTTTGGTATTAATTAAAAATTGTTTTTGTTTTGCTTTTGTTAGTTACAACACCATGAGTGTCATTGTGTAAACATATTCTTAAAACGTTTATGTAATAGATCTTAGTAATATTTTCGAGGTGGCCATTTGACATTTTTATAGTGTTTATAGTTTATAGTTTGTGTTTAAAACAAAAACGTCTATTGATTTGAAAAAAACGAATATGTAGTACTACCAAATTGTTTTTGTTCTACTAGTGACTATAAGTGATAAAATATCTTGTGTACACTGATCCAATCAATCAATAATCTGGGGTATCACATCTAACAATAAGCTCAGATTATTTTTATAGAAGAGCAAAAATCAACATAAAACTATTTAAAACACATTCCTTGGTTGCTCGACATTTTTTGCTCTGGCAACACTGGACGTACAAGCAGTCGATGTTTTCTAGTCTCACTTTTTTTATTTTGATTATTAATATAGCTTCTCCTCGCGCAGGTTTCTTCAAGGTCACCCGCCATGAGATAATATTACTATACTCATTTTCTTTACTGAAATTTATTGACACTTAACAATAACTAAACTATGTATTTTGTAGTCTAGCACACTATCAGTATTTTACAGAACCGTATTAACAGTTATTCATGTTTAGATATAACATCAGTGCACTCTAAAATACAACATTTTTTAATATATTTAGTTGCCATACATAAAAAAATCACAAAAACTAAAATTCTGTAAAAATATATCTAACGCCATGCCATAAAATAACAAAGACGTATCAAATAGACAAACAGTAACAAAACGATGCACACAGAGCATAGAAGTTGCTCTTTGACGATGCAGATCTCAGTAAAGTGTTGTTAGGTCATATAAAGTGGGTGTAATGTGTGTTAGGTTAAGTACCTATCATATACAGCCGTTCTGTAACTTTAATTAATAAAAGAAAAACCGTAACTTCAGCACTAATAGCGACTGAGCCGGACCCTAACCATAAATTACAAGGCCACTTGAAAATACGTCTATAGTAATTACTCTATGATGATAACACCAACTGCAATATTACTGTTAATAAAAGTTTCTAACACAAACTACTTTTAAAATATTAACACCACATCCAAGTAGATATATTGGCTATAAAGCCCAAATTTATCTGTTCTATTTGGCGTGCACTTATTGGAGGCAACAGAATAAGCTTGTGTTCGCGGACTTGCAAATGGAATGCAGTTAAGGTGTTAGGTATTAAATATTGTTCGAATCTAAAGACACGCAAACTAAAAATGCTTCACAAACTAAATGAATGTTTACATACTGTTACAAGCTACTATTAGGCAACCCGTCAAACACACAAGCGCCGTAAGCAATGTATATTCTCCAGGAACCGAGAATGTTCTAGCACATACCAGAGAATGAATCATCTATTTAATTCAGGGTATATATAAGACCGATGATGAAGTACAGAGTTAGTCTATGTCAAAATGTCGTATATAAAACATTTCGTATATAGTTAGTAGTTCGTTACGTTCTGAAAGTCTTTTAATAAATATAAATCTGTTATGTGAACGTGTATATTGTACCACTAGCTTGTAAAATACATAAATAGACAAAAGTGTAATAAATAAATAGTAGTGTTAGTGTTGTTAATATACCTATGGTTAAGAATTTAGTTTAAGGAGATATTAGTGCTTGTAAATTCATTAGTGTGATAGTGCTTCATTGTTAATTGGACTGAAAACATCTATAAATAAGGCATATACTGTTAATTAGACTTGTGAACAGTGAGTAATAAAGACTTTTGTTATTACTTGTTTTAAATTGATGAAACGCGGTAGTAGTAGGCCGCTACAATACTAAGGACAAGTATCTACCCACAAAACAGGTATAAATAGAAAGAAAAAATAAGATAACCTTGGACCATTATTAGGGTGTATAGTCAATGGGGCAAACACTTCAGCGCTTTTATTTACGTTTAATTTTTATTTTTGTTATCTGTCAATTTGGTGCTAATTTTACTTGTTTTGGTTATTGTAAAAATTAATTTTTTTTACTACAATTGCTTGTTCTTTTTACCAGTAATTTAAGACCATTTTGAGAATGACGGAATTGAGATTTATCTGGCCGTTAGTGAAGTAAAAAGAACGACATTTTACAGACCACACATCATAACCCTACTTCTGTTCATAACCTGATTTATCAATCAATTCATGCTACGCAGAAAACACAAATTCTCCCCACTTCTACTAAACTAAGCTAAAATTTCATTTGGAAGTAAATTATAGGTCGTGTTTTAGAAGAAAGAGAAAGAAGTGATTTTCTCCAATCCTCGCAGTATAAGATATTTAAAAAGAACATGTCAAATTGACATCGCAAGTGAAGTGAGCTACAAACTGAGATGACTTGTAAAAGAATACGGCTATGTATACATATGTTAGAACATGTTCTGTTTTAAATTGTGATGACAAAGTTATGGTGAAACCGACCTGAAGGCTGACTCAAACGCCCTCTATATACGGCACACCGGGCTCTGTGATCTAACATGTAGTGATAATGGCTCAAAAACTCCTACGTTGTGTTGTTATAATGTAACCCAAATTCACACTGGGAAGATGGCGTTAAGGCGGGAAAGTTTGAAATAAAACTACAGAATTTACCTAACTTTACTTTTAATCAAAAGAATAACCACTAAATAGGTCATTCGCATGAAAGCATAGAAAATTTACATTCAAAGCAAGCAGTGTCGTATTCAATCTGGGCGATTGGGGAAAGTGCACGGCAGAGAAAACTCCAAACTGCCCTCACATTTCCAACTGCATTTGGCACATCTTGACAAGGACCGGTAACGTACACGTACCCAGGTCACCAACACTGAAATTGACGGGATGTCAACTGTTACCCAGGCATACAACACATGACAACTGAAGAAACGTTAGTGTAGACCAGCTAGTCTTTTCTGGTAGGTACTGAAGTCGGCAAGGACAACACTACCCAGCAAAAGTTGAAGAGAGGGGACACCAGGAAGATGACCTGCACCTTGCCTACCAATGTTCCTCCCCGCATGGACATCAAATGTTAGTAATATTCAACAAGCGTCAATTACACGCGCCCACATACACACATTAACAGTTTGCAGCCTGTGTTACAAAATATTTCACAAAGGCTAGCCGATTTCCTATTATTTGCAAGAGTACAACTACAAGTACATGGGCAAGACGACATGAATCGCTGAAATGAACTTATGGTATGATTGCGCATAGTTAAAAAGGCGCTTATTAGTTATAGTCGAAACCATGAAAGAAGTCGTCTGCATCATCACTTGTATTCGTACGAATTAAGTTGAAAATTTTAAGTCAATGTAGCATCTAGTTCATAAATATCCAACAAATATTCCGATTCGGAAGTTTCCGTTAAACTTCGAGCATCTGCAAACCGTAGTGAAGCATGCTTGCCAATAATACTTTCTTTCTATAGAGGTAGATACTGCAAGCATTTTAAATTGGCGTCCTCTTGTTTTACGAGTTTAATGCATTCAGTTAAAATAAAACGCATTTTCATAAATTAAGTTACATATATTGATCTGAATACAAACGTACAATAACTACAATATAAACTATTTACGGCAGCTGCATTGAAATCTTTGTCGGTACGATAACTTTGGCAACCGTGCTTTATGGAAAAGTTAACATTTTGTCTTCTTGACATATATATTGACGTGATTAGAGGTCATCAAAAGTCATCTAGCATCATTTCGTAAAGATGCGACGCCGTAAACCCGAGCAAACTCAGAGAAATTTAAACAAAAGCACGAATTATGTAAATATTCATTTTCATAGAGAAGCGTAATTATTAAAACACTCTGCATATTGAATTATAAATGCATAAACCCGTGATTGACACATTTCGTTTTTAATAGCGAACAATTAGTGTTTTTAAAAAGAATAAAGATATATTCCGCGCGTGGGACGTTTTTTTCAAAGAGTTTCATCTACATTTATGTTATAAAGTACTCAATTGCATAAAGGCGGAATTTGTATAAAAGACTTCTTTTGATCGTGTTTATGTTTAAAGGAAAACAAACGTTTTCGAAAAATTATAAAGCGCATTGAATTTCGTTTTATAAAGCGCGTGTATAATATTTAATTGCGTTTTCCTTTTAATACCAAACACGTTGGTATTAATATGACAGAGTATTCATTTAATTTCAAAGAAACTAGGAAGTATATTTCAATTTAAAACGTGAATATTGTACTTTTAGAATAATCCAGTAATAGAATGTTAGAAAGATAATACTATCGTCTAAATTATAAAATACAAAGAGATTAATTACAGCCATAAATCTTGTTGTAAAAATAAGAAGCGATTCAACTCATTAGGTTGCCCGAGGCTATTGGAACGATTTTTGAAGGTTGCATCATTCATGAAATTCGCGATTATGACGTAAAAGGAACATACCACTTCTCCACTTCTAGCATCAATCAGAACATAGAAACGACAACTAGAGTTTGCTAATTTTTCTCAACGCCTGACGTGACCAGAGGTTTGTCTATATAACCCAGTAGAAATCAAATATGTGAAATCAGTTATTCAATCTTCTTCAAACGTCATGATGCAGTATATCACCTAGTGTAAATACTACAGTTTTAGTAGTGAAATTATTTATTGAAAGAGTGACAGAAAAGCATTTTGAATGTACTGAAGTAAGTAAGGTTATTTGACATACGTTAAAATGGTTTCAAAAATGAAGAGTAAATGAATGATAATTAACTATTGCAAGATAAGGCTTTTTAAATTAAATAAAAGCATATATGGGTTTGGAATGGCAATTCTGATTGTGTTTAATGCAAAAATTGTAACAATTTGGACATGGATCGATGATTACGTGTCAACTAGAGGCAACAGCAGCGATTAACATATTTTACACGGTAAAATAAAAATTACATTGTTTTAAAATTCTAAAAAGAAATTTATATTTATTAGTTAAGTTCCATGGTAAGTGTATTTTTGTGTGCTAGTATTTGAAGTTAGAGTAGAGAGTGCGTACAAGTTCTGAAAGTCTTTTAATAAATATAAATCTGTTATGTGAACGTGCATATTGTACCACTAGCTTGTAAAATACATAAATAGACAAAAGTGTAATAAATAAATAGTAGTGTTAGTGTTGTTAATAGACATATGGTTAAGAATTTAGTTTAAGAAGATATTAGTGCTTGTAAATTCATTAGTGTGATAGTGCTTCATTGTTAATTGGACTGAAAACATCTATAAATAAGGCATATACTGTTAATTAGACTTGTGAACAGTGAGTAATAAAGACTTTTGTTATTACTTGTTTTAAATTGATGAAACGCGGTAGTAGTAGGCCGCTACAATACTAAGGACAAGTATCTACCCACAAAACAGGTATAAATAGAAAGAAAAAATTAAGATAACCTTGGACCATTATTAGGGTGTATAGTCAATAGGGCAAACACTTCAGCGCTCTTATTTACGTTTAATTTTTATTTTTGTTATCTGTCAATTTGGTGCTAATTTTACTTGTTTTGGTTATTGTAAAAATTAATTTTTTTTACTACAATTGCTTGTTCTTTTTACCAGTAATTTAAGACCATTTTGAGAATGACTGAATTGAGATTTATCTGGCCGTTAGTGAAGTAAAAAGAACGACATTTTACAGACCACACATCATAACCCTACTTCTGTTCATAACCTGATTTATCAATCAATTCATGCTACGCAGAAAACACAAATTCTCCCCACTTCTACTAAACTAAGCTAAAATTTCATTTGGAAGTAAATTATAGGTCGTGTTTTAGAAGAAAGAGAAAGAAGTGATTTTCTCCAATCCTCGCAGTATAAGATATTTAAAAAGAACATGTCAAATTGACATCGCAAGTGAAGTGAGCTACAAACTGAGATGACTTGTAAAAAGAATACGGCTATGTATACATATGTTAGAACATGTTCTGTTTTAAATTGTGATGACAAAGTTATGGTGAAACCGACCTGAAGGCTGACTCAAACGCCCTCTATATACGGCACACCGGGCTCTGTGATCTAACATGTAGTGATAATGGCTCAAAAACTCCTACGTTGTGTTGTTATAATGTAACCCAAATTCACACTGGGAAGATGGCGTTAAGGCGGGAAAGTTTGAAATAAAACTACAGAATTTACCTAACTTTACTTTTAATCAAAAGAATAACCACTAAATAGGTCATTCGCATGAAAGCATAGAAAATTTACATTCAAAGCAAGCAGTGTCGTATTCAATCTGGGCGATTGGGGAAAGTGCACGGCAGAGAAAACTCAAACTGCCCTCACATTTCCAACTGCATTTGGCACATCTTGACAAGGACCGGTAACGTACACGTACCCAGGTCACCAACACTGAAATTGACGGGATGTCAACTGTTACCCAGGCATACAACACATGACAACTGAAGAAACGTTAGTGTAGACCAGCTAGTCTTTTCTGGTAGGTACTGAAGTCGGCAAGGACAACACTACCCAGCAAAAGTTGAAGAGAGGGGACACCAGGAAGATGACCTGCACCTTGCCTACCAATGTTCCTCCCCGCATGGACATCAAATGTTAGTAATATTCAACAAGCGTCAATTACACGCGCCCACATACACACATTAACAGTTTGCAGCCTGTGTTACAAAATATTTCACAAAGGCTAGCCGATTTCCTATTATTTGCAAGAGTACAACTACAAGTACATGGGCAAGACGACATGAATCGCTGAAATGAACTTATGGTATGATTGCGCATAGTTAAAAAGGCGCTTATTAGTTATAGTCGAAACCATGAAAGAAGTCGTCTGCATCATCACTTGTATTCGTACGAATTAAGTTGAAAATTTTAAGTCAATGTAGCATCTAGTTCATAAATATCCAACAAATATTCCGATTCGGAAGTTTCCGTTAAACTTCGAGCATCTGCAAACCGTAGTGAAGCATGCTTGCCAATAATACTTTCTTTCTATAGAGGTAGATACTGCAAGCATTTTTAAATTGGCGTCCTCTTGTTTTACGAGTTTAATGCATTCAGTTAAAATAAAACGCATTTTCATAAATTAAGTTACATATATTGATCTGAATACAAACGTACAATAACTACAATATAAACTATTTACGGCAGCTGCATTGAAATCTTTGTCGGTACGATAACTTTGGCAACCGTGCTTTATGGAAAAGTTAACATTTTGTCTTCTTGACATATATATTGACGTGATTAGAGGTCATCAAAAGTCATCTAGCATCATTTCGTAAAGATGCGACGCCGTAAACCCGAGCAAACTCAGAGAAATTTAAACAAAAGCACGAATTATGTAAATATTCATTTTCATAGAGAAGCGTAATTATTAAAACACTCTGCATATTGAATTATAAATGCATAAACCCGTGATTGACACATTTCGTTTTAATAGCGAACAATTAGTGTTTTTAAAAAGAATAAAGATATATTCCGCGCGTGGGACGTTTTTTTCAAAGAGTTTCATCTACATTTATGTTATAAAGTACTCAATTGCATAAAGGCGGAATTTGTATAAAAGACTTCTTTTGATCGTGTTTATGTTTAAAGGAAAACAAACGTTTTCGAAAAATTATAAAGCGCATTGAATTTCGTTTTATAAAGCGCGTGTATAATATTTAATTGCGTTTTCCTTTTAATACCAAACACGTTGGTATTAATATGACAGAGTATTCATTTAATTTCAAAGAAACTAGGAAGTATATTTCAATTTAAAAACGTGAATATTGTACTTTTAGAATAATCCAGTAATAGAATGTTAGAAAGATAATACTATCGTCTAAATTATAAAATACAAAGAGATTAATTACAGCCATAAATCTTGTTGTAAAAATAAGAAGCGATTCAACTCATTAGGTTGCCCGAGGCTATTGGAACGATTTTTGAAGGTTGCATCATTCATGAAATTCGCGATTATGACGTAAAAGGAACATACCACTTCTCCACTTCTAGCATCAATCAGAACATAGAAACGACAACTAGAGTTTGCTAATTTTTCTCAACGCCTGACGTGACCAGAGGTTTGTCTATATAACCCAGTAGAAATCAAATATGTGAAATCAGTTATTCAATCTTCTTCAAACGTCATGATGCAGTATATCACCTAGTGTAAATACTACAGTTTTAGTAGTGAAATTATTTATTGAAAGAGTGACAGAAAAGCATTTTGAATGTACTGATGTAAGTAAGGTTATTTGACATACGTTAAAATGGTTTCAAAAATGAAGAGTAAATGAATGATAATTAACTATTGCAAGATAAGGCTTTTTAAATTAAATAAAAGCATATATGGGTTTGGAATGGCAATTCTGATTGTGTTTAATGCAAAAATTGTAACAATTTGGACATGGATCGATGATTACGTGTCAACTAGAGGCAACAGCAGCGATTAACATATTTTACACGGTAAAATAAAAATTACATTGTTTTAAAATTCTAAAAAGAAATTTATATTTATTAGTTAAGTTCCATGGTAAGTGTATTTTTGTGTGCTAGTATTTGAAGTTAGAGTAGAGAGTGCGTACAAGTTTGATAATTTAATTGAAGGGTAGCAGCCTGCGATGTGGTTTTGCCATTATATCAAAATATTATTAAACCTAACTGATCAGATACGTTTAAATCCGATTTTCAAAAGGTGTGTATTGAGTTATCTATCTTATCTTGACAAATTTTGTACATAATAAGATTTAATTAAAGAGTTGTTAGTGAATACAATTAAGATTAGAGTGTGTTCATCCTGATTAAAAAAGAAACTGTAGACCCTAAATTTTAATATAAGTGAGTGATTACACAGAGGTTTTTATTAGATTTTAGATATTATTTACCAGGCAAAGCCGTTATGGTAATCTTGGACTGTACTTTTTGATTTAATATTTGTATGGAGTGTAATTTTTTGAAGTTATATGTAAGATATTGTTTGTTAGAGAAAAACTCTTGTAGATGTAGTAATTGTTATTTGAAAGATTGTTAGTTAACGAATATTTCGCGTCATTATAAATCTGTCCGATTCTAGTGGTTTTATTTAAATTGAGCTAGCAAAAATAATTAGAGTAACGCTTTTATTAATCACTTTAGTCGACAGCATCTTGTATTGACTTTCCACGTCGGGTACCTTCAGACCACAGTAATTTCTATCGATGCCCAATCTGGGGCTAGAATCATCTTCAGTACACAGCATCTTTTATTAACGCTCAAGCAAATTAGAAAAAATTTAGAAAGAAGCTCAAATTAAGTAAATACTAATTTGTTTCATAGAGAAGCGTATTTGGAAAATGCTTGGTATATAAAATATAAATACATAAAAGCCGGTGATTGAAAAGGTTTTCATTCTTAATGACGAAAAAATACTGATTTTTGATAAGAATAATGGTATATTCTTCACGTAGAAGGGCTTATTCAAAGAGATTTATCCAAAAGGTACTTAAATGTGTGTCGATTGCGCGTAAATGCGTAATTATTATAAAAGACGTAATTTGAACATATTTTTAAAAGATTATAAAGCTAAATTTATGCAAGGTCATGAATATAATATTTAATTACATTTTCCTCTTACTTCCAAACATACGTTGTATTTAAACGAAAGCGTAACCAATTAAGTTTTAAAAAATCAGTCGACATACAAAGAAGAATTATAATTGTAACTAAAAAAGGGCATTTTAATTGAAAAACGTATTCATTAATTTTCTAGAATGATCAAGTACTTAAATGGAACAGAGACAAACGACATCGTCCAAATTATAAGATAAAATACGATTAATTACAGCCGTAATCTTGAATGCTGTAAATATAAGAGAAACTATAGGTAAAATGCAATTTCTGATAACTCAAGGTAAACAAATCTATGAATATTACATCACCTGCCCTTTATAACAACGAATTAAAGAGGTTCACGAATAAACATAAAAATTCTAGATTCTTACGTAAGAAGACGGACCTATTTTTAAGGACCAATCGAGCACAAAAATAACAATTAGATTGTCCTAGAAGATTCTCGATAATGACATCACACGGAGGCTCGACTATATAACCCAGTCGAAGACAAATATAAGCGTCAGTCTTCATTCCAACTTTGCAATATAAAATTATTTGATCCGTTTGTAGTTAGAGGTCGATCTAACATGTATCGTGTTAGTAGTTAAAATTATTTCATTGAAATGGCAACGAAAAAGTGTTTCAAACGCTCAGAAGTCGGTGAAATTATTGGAAGACGTAAAATGAATTAAAATGGAAAACAAATAAATAAACAATTATTGACTACTGCAAGATAATTTTTAATTTGAATAAAAGTATATATGGAATGGAAATAGTAACTTTGATATTTAATGGCATTTAATAGTATTTAATGGCGAACAAAAGTTTGAACGATTTTGGAACATGGATGGATGACTACGTGCTAAACAGAGGCAACAACAACGACCAGCATAATTTACACGGTAAAATAAAATTATATTGTTTGAAATTTTAAAAAGAACATTTTTATTAATTATTAAGTTTGATGATAAGAGTATTTTATGTGCTAGTATTTGAAATTAGAGTAAAGTGTGTGTACAAGTTAATAATTCGATTTGAAGGGTGGCAATCTGCGGTGAGGTTTTTGCCATTATATAAAAGAATTATTAAACCTAACTGATCAGATATGTTTAAATATGATTTTAAATGGGTAGATACACATACACGTAAGCACGCACGCACACACACACGCATGCACGCACACATGCTCTCGCCCGCACACACGCACGCACTCACACACCCGCTCGCTAATTAGAATTTTGATTAGAAGCTTAATCAATTGTTTAATTACATTATACTCCAACTAAATACAAAAATATGGCAGACGGTTACCATTTATT
Organism: Platerodrilus igneus; assembly: GCA_036346225.1. Classification (NCBI taxonomy): domain Eukaryota; kingdom Metazoa; phylum Arthropoda; class Insecta; order Coleoptera; family Lycidae; genus Platerodrilus; species Platerodrilus igneus. The sequence continues at coordinate 4,341,259 of JARFIW010000932.1, read as the reverse complement.
TATGACTGACAACTTTCACCTACCGATCATAAACCATGGGCACTCCTTTCACAGTGCCGTAGTTTTAGGCGAGATAAAAGCCTTTACATAAATTAATTCACGTCTGATTTAATGAGATGTTACACATGATTTTGCACAAATTCGTGGGTCGGGTGAAGTATTACAGATCAGTCAAATAAAAAAAATAATTGCAAATTGTTTAAAAACTCGCGATCTAGTTCGGACTTTATTTTATCTACTGTTTTTCTACTGTTATTTAGTTGTCAAAACTGATGTTCATCAAGCTAGCATAATTTGATCTATGACTAGCATCTTATAAATTTTCTATTAGTACGTTGAAAATAAACTTTGAGAACATCGCTATGGCATTATCCGCTATTTTGTTAGGACAGCACTCAAGTATTTGTGGACATGCATGCTTTTCACTTGATCCAAAGCAACCTTTGTTACAGCAATGCAAGATGACAGGCCCCAATGCTGTTGGTGAAAGATCCTAACCGTCCACTTGGACAGGTTTACCGGTGCCCAAAACGTCATACAACAATTAGCTTGTACTGCAATAAATTTTTTGATAAAGGCCACTTGCTTATGTGAACGCTGTTTCAAGTAATGTGGTGCTGATGTATCAAATCGTGGGAAAAAGTTACAGCCAACCTAGTATCAGTGGATAAGAAAAGTATACTGCAGCAAAATAGTTTCTTTCTGGAGATATGTATTTGGAAGTTGCTGAGGCAGCCAGGTTTGTTTCGGTCACATTGTCCAAATTGATGAGAGATTAAATACAAGACGAAAATACCACAGGGGTGGTTTGGTAATCGAAGGGTTTTGGGTATTTAACAAGTCTTTCCGTCGCAACTCTACTGTCAATCATCAATGATTATGTACTGCAAAGTTCTCGAATGAGTGGCGAGCATACAAATATCTAGATTTCACGAGCTACACTCGTCAGATGGTGAAATATCAAACGTATTTTGTGGATTCATTAATCGGAGTTTACTCGAATCAAATTGAAGGTTAGTAGAATATGTATAGGGGTGAGGGGGGGGGCAACATGTTTATAAATATTGGCATGCAATTTGAAATATTCAACTACTATCTCTGTTCTTTCAATGCAATGACATGCTACCATATCCCAACCAATAATGTTGCATTACAAAGATTTAATAGTAAAAAATTATATATATTTTTAATTTTTAAAAATTTTTGGAATGCTGTTTAAAGGTGTCCCATATAGTGGCACATATCAACACTGCTTGGGGTACATTTAAACAGAGCTAATAAATTCATCTGTTTATGCAAAGTAAGCTACATTTAAATAAAAATGAGTTAAAACTATCTAAAATTAAATTGAAAGTGATCAATTTTAAACGATATTAAAGATCGTGTTCTTTCAGTTCCCTTGATGACAGGAAAACAAAACTTTGTCCCTTTTTCCTTAAAAACTGAACCTGTATCTCGTTTGTGCCTTTTTGTTTAATTTGACCAACATAGTGGACTACAGGCTTCTTTGTACAAAACTGGACAATAATATAATCGTTCACCAACAAATTTTCATGATTTAGTACATAATCGGATCCTTCATTTTCAGACTTTTCAGATAACGGTGCTTTGGAACCGTCGTGAGTTGAAAAATTATCACTAGAAGTGTCATTTGTCTCGAAAACCTTTTTTAGTGATTTTTTTCTGTTTTTGCTTTTCTATGATCTGCTGCTCTAGTTCTTGCTTTTCATGTGTTTCAGTAAGAATTTTAGATCGACCCTTTTTTCTCCCACTATAATTTTCACTTCTAGGTAAAGCAACGGGGAATTGGTCATACAGACTCAACGGGTTGGATCGACATTGAACAACAGTTCGATGTTGATGAAAGTGGTTCTTTCGGCATAGATAATGGCGACGACACCACGTCTATTGCAGAAGGATCAGCTATATTGGGTCTATCAGTGACGTTTGTTGCTTCGAAATCTTCGTCTGAGAAGGTGTTTCTATCTAAAGGATATATTCCTGGTTTTTGGAAACCGGCAACAATGCATTTCATTATAGAAGCATTTTGAAATGCTTTTCCTGCCAAATCAGCAACATTATGAATTGTAATCGTCTTACCGGGATGTAACAGCATCCAATCATTCTGAGTCACTTTATATTTGCCCTTAAACGGAACCATAAAAAATACATCCAATGGCTGTAATCCGTGGGTGCAGTGAAGTGGAAAAGTAACCATTACAATGCCGTTTTCTTTAGCATATATAGTGGCTTCCAATGAGCAGTGACTCGTGATTGTCTATGAGGAGTAAAATGAGATCTTTTTTACTGCATTTAGTGTGAAAAACTAAATGCTCAAGAGTTTTAATGAAAAGCACGGCGGCCATCTAACTATTGCTAAGACTGTTTACTAGACCTAAGCTTCCTGGTGGTGCACCAATCACGAAACTTTCGTGAAATCTTGCCCGAGGGAAGATAAAACTGGAGGCACAGTATTTCTCGATGAACTGGCAACTGCTACCATGGTTACAAGATTTTTACGCTCCCCTGAAGTAGCTTGTCCAACCTGCTTTACTCATTTTTTTGCATATGTTTGGTGCTTGAACAACTGCCATCACTCCTGTCTCGTCAAGATAAAAAATCTTACTTACCGCAATTGAATGTTTTTGAAGAGTTCGGTTGTAATTTTCATAAAATGACATAACGTTAGTTTTATTAAAACTAGTTCCTCTCGAAAGGCTTGTAATTTCAGGTTTACGCAGAGACAAATTAGCATGCTTCTTCATAAATCAGGCACGTGAAATGTTATATATTTTAAACGTAAAGCAATACTTCCACTACACTGGGAAGGTAACGAATGACTGAATGTAGGCGTAGTGGTTATCTAGAGGGGGAAGCTAAACCTTGTTGCCAAACTGAGTTTTTAACTCTTCCAACAGAATTACACGAATGCTGCTATCTGTTCAAATGTACCCCATTGAAAGGTGCCCCCCTCTCCCGTACGGATTGTTGTGGTACATTATTGATAATCGAGTACATCTATAAATTCATGTGGCGTCAGTACTTTAGCAATGGCACCACAAATGAAACCTGAATAATATTTTCACCTCAACGCTTTCCGCCGCAACACTGTTTTCGCATTAACACTACTTTCGCACATGTCTCGTTCAAGATTTTGTCCCAGTAGTGAAAATTTTGACTACTAACCTAAGTCGAAACGTCCACATTATTTCGCTTTAACAATATTTTCGTAAATGTTCCACTTTGATTATTTTGTATTAATAACAAAACACTTCTACTACTAATCTAAGTTGAAAGAAATCACTATTTTCATCTCAACATTATTTTTGTGGCAATAGAATTATGGTATCAACACCATTTTTGAACATACACTTGTTCGATCATTTTATCTTAACTGTAAAACATATTCAGTACTAACTTAAGTTGAAACTTCAACACTATTTTCCCGCCAATAATACCTTCGCACATGTACACGTTCGATGATTATGTTGTAGTAATAAAACATTACGATACTAACCTAAGTTGAAACCTCAACACTTTCCGCCATAACACTGTTTTCGCCTCCACGTTACTTTCGCACATGTACTCAATCAATGATTTTGTCCTAGTAGTAAAACATTTCGTCTACTAACCTAAGTTGAAACCTCAACACGCTTTTTGCTTCAACAACATTTTCGCACATGTACCTATCGATTACTTTGTCTTAGTAGTAAAACATTTGGACTACTAACCAAAGTTGAAACCTTTTACTATTTTCATCTCAACATTATTTTCACGGCAATAGTATTTTCGAATCAACACCATTTTTGAACAAGAACTTGTTCGATCATTTTATCTTAACTGTAAAACATATTCAGTACTAACCTAAGTTGAAACTTCAACGCTATTTTACCGTCAATACTACTTTCGCACATGTACCCGTTCGATGATTTTGTTTTAGTAATAAAACATGATACTAACCTAAGTTGAAACCTCAACACTCTCCGTCACAACACTGTTTTCGCCTCAAAGTTACTTTCGCACATGTACTCGTTCAATTATTTTGTCTTAGTAGTAAAACATTGCAATCACTAACCTAAGTTGAATACGTCAACAATGTTTTTCGCCTCATCAATATTTTCGTAAATGTTCGGTTTGATCATTTTGTATTAGTAACAAAACATTACTGTTACTAATCTAAGTTGAAACTTATCACTATTTTCATCTCAACATTATTTTCGCGGCAACAGTATTTTCGTATCAACACCATATTTGAACATGCACTCGTTCGATCATTTTATCTTAATTGTAAAACATACTCAGTACTAACCTACGTTGAGACTTCAACACTATTTTTTCGTCCACACTAATTTCGCACACGTACCCGGTCGATGATTTTGTTTTCATAATAAAACATTACGATCCTAACATAAGTTGAAACTTCAACACTTTCCGCCACAACACTGTTTTCGCCTTAACGCCACTTTCGCACATGTACTCGTTCAATGATTTTGTCTTAGTAGTAAAACATTTGTTACCGTTTCGCGGCAGCTCTAACGCCATTATATAACCTATATAGACCACGTTTTTACCGAATGATGCAGTCGCAATGTCTATGTCAATTTACATGCACATTTTAGGTAATGTTCAAATTACTTACGTGATATGTATATCTCAGAATCTTCTCTCAGGATTCACTACGTGGGAGGATTGTTGTAGTTACGTCGGGTTGAACATCAAATTATTATCGGTTGATCTTCACGTTCATATTGCTTCTTGTAGGGGATTGGAAGAAAATAGGTAGTGGGTACGATAAGGTAAAGTAAAATAAAAGAAAACTACATACCTTCTTTTAAAAATTTGTCCCTGTCCAGTTAACTAATCTTCCGCTTCCCCGACTCGCACACTCCCGCATCCTTTCTGCGCAGACTCAACTGTCACAAACGGCGGAAATAAGCGTATCATTTAAAAATACGCGGCAATTGACTTACGAAGTATCTCTTAAACTAAAACGTTATACATGACCAGTTTGGCATGTAACATGTTTCGACCACTAACCTAAGTTGAATACGTCAACATTATTTTCGCCTCAACAATATTTTCGTAAAAGTTCTACTTTGATTATTTTATATTAGTAACAAAACGTTTCTACTACTAATCTAAGTTGAAACCTGTCACTATTTTCATTTCAACATTATTTTCCCTGCAACTGTATTTTCGACTCAGCGCCATTTTTGAATATACACCCATTCGATTATTTTGTCTCAGTAGTAAAACATATTCAGTACTAACTTAAGTTAAATTTCAACACTATTTTGCCGTCAATACTATTTTCGCACATGTATCCATTCGAAGAATTTGTCTTAGTAATAAAACAATTCGATACTCGCCTAAGTTGAAACTGCAACACTGTTTTCGCCTCAACACTTTCCGCCATAACACTGATTGCGCCTTAACACTACTTTCGCACATGTACTCGTTCGATGATTTTGTTTCAGTAATAAAACATTACGATACTAACCTAAGTTGAAGTCTCAACACTTTCCGCCACAACACTGTTTTCGTCTCAACGTTCTTTAGCACATGTACTCGTTCAATGATTTTGTTTTAGTAGTAAATCATTTTGACTACTAACCTAAGTTGAAGTGTCAACATTATTTTCGCTTCAACAATAATTTCGCAAATGTTCCCCTTGGATTATTTTGTATTAGTAATAAAAGGTTTCTACTGATAATCTAAGTTGAAACCTATCACTATTTTCATCTTAACTTTATTTCCGCGGCAATAGTATTTTCGTATCAACGCCATTTTTGAAACATGCACTCCTTAGGTCATTTTATCTTAGCTGTAGAACGTATTCAGTACTTAAGTTGAAACTTCAACAATATTTTCGCGTCAATACTACTTTCGTACATGTACCCGTTCGAAGATTTTGTCTTAGTAATAAAACATTTCGATATTAACCTAAGTTGAAACTTCAACACTATTTCCGCCATAACACTGTTTTTGCCTCACACTACTTTTGCGCACGTACTCGTTCGACAATTTGTCTTAGTAATAAAACATTTCAATACTAACCTAAGTTGGTACATCAACGCTGTTTTCCCCTCAACACTTTCCGCTATAACAGTCTTCGCCTAAACACTACTTTAGCACATGTACTCGTTCAATGATGTTTTTTGTAGTAAAACATTTTGACTACTACCTAAGTTGAAACCTCAACATTATTTTCGTCTCAACAATATTTTCGTAAACGAACCCCTTTGATTATTTTGTATTAGTAGCTAAACATTTTGTTGCGTTCCAATTTGGCTTTTAAAATTTTCCACTCGAATAAATTCCGTTTCTACTGTTAAATTGCTCAACTTAAATCTAGTTGCTTTGAAACGACAAGTTTATGCTACAATTAAATAGTGCATATTCCTGTTGTAGATACACGTTATCTTGGTATACATTACGACCGCGTATAACGGTTTTGTCTATTGTTACAATGTAAAGACTTGTTGAAATAAGGTCGCGCACTATCCGATAAAATCCGGGTTTGTTACGTGCCAATCGGCACTTAAACATTGTATTAGGTTAAGTTGATGTACGGAGGTTTCGCGCCATATTTTCAAAAGACGCGGTGCGCGGAATTTTAAAAAACTAAGCGCGTACTTCCGATACGTCACAGTGCGTTTGCGCAGATCGCGCGACGCTAGAGGGTTGGACGAATAAGTTCGCGCCGATGTGTAAAAGAAAAAAGGGTGGGGACGAGTTTCCTCTGCTCTCTATAACGTGCTGTTTGCCTAAAACTATTGAGTGGAGTGGTCACTTTGAGGTATCGTATCGTGCTTATCTTTACCTATGTAGATATCCTGCCTAATTATCTTTGTTTGTCGCCCTCACCTTGTTTCCTAATCCGATCCCTGCATAGGTAGGTGACAATATGAAGCCACCGAGGCTAACCGTACCCCATGACCCTAGACGAGCCTGATGTCCATGCTCAGCTAGCAGCTCCGGAGGAATCACCATCTTTAACCCCTCCGGGATGGAGCCCTGATGGACTTGAAAAGAAGCCAACTTTAACGCAGGGACATATCCATGTGAGTAATTATTGTACTATCTTTTGTCGTATATGTATGTAAATTTTCCGAAGTATTGCGCAATATAAATTCTGCATTGGTGACGTATCGGAAGTATGCGCCTAGTCTTTTAAAATTCCGCGAATCGCGTCTTTTGAAAATATGGCGCGAAACCTCCGTACATCAACTTAACCTAATACAATGTTTAAGTGCCGATTGGCACGTAACAGGTTTTCCAGTTTTAATCGCGCTTCAATAAACGAGAATTTTCAGTTCGAATTCGTGTCATTTGAACCAATGTTGAATTTGATTTTGCAACTTGTTCGTCGAAATATTTTCTACATTATTCGTCGCCGTATTTCAAAAGCAATGCACGTTTGTTTTTTCTGTTTGACAACTAGGAGGTGTCTTGCGTGTATTGCTTTTTTTTAACTAGAGGCCAAATGAGTTCTTTCTTTGTGTAGGCCCACCTGTTCGTTGCCGTGGACCAGCTGCTTCTGTCTGTGGACCGCTGCTGCAGTTACAATGGCAGGGTGAATACCGTGGCGTTTCTGTGTTGACTCACCCCCGACGAATTGCAAGCTAAGTATCCGGACACCTACAGGTATGCAACTCGTTTTCTTTTGTGTGTGTCAATGGCATATTCTGTATCAGTGTTTGGTGTAGTTACGTGACAAGAAACCTGACATTTGTAAAACTATTGTTTGTTGCTGCTAATCGATATTATCGCTCTACAGGTGTGATTTACCTTTGTTAAAAATGTTGAACACACACACGTTTAACATTGCTTTATACTGATTGGTTTATTTTACAAACTGTACTATGTACAATTTACAAGATGTCTTACAAAAGCTCTCACACGTTAATTCTTTTCTTATAATTAGTTATTTTACAAAAAGTATTAGGTTTATTTACTACTGATTAATTTTATTTTGTGTGAAATACGAGATGGGCACTTCGTATCTAAATTCTTAAATTGTCCGTACAATATAATTGTTTGCTGTGAAATAACAACACTTAATTTATTTTCTTTTTGCTTGTTTGTACAGAATCCTTTATTTATTTTATGTGTTAATAGATTATCGTCGGCGATGTTTTTTTTGGTATTTAGGTGAATCTCCCCACTCTCCGCGTTTGGTAGTTAGCCTGGTATTTACTTTTCTTCTGGCTACGTCTAGGTACGTAGCAATTTTTACTACTAATCTAAGTTGAAACCTATCACTATTTTTATCGCAAAGTTATTTTCGCTGCAACAGTATTTTCGTATCAACACCATTTTTGAACATGCACTCGTTCGATCATTTTATCTAGTTTGTAAAACATATTCTGTACTAGCTTAAGCTGAAACTTCAACACTAATTCCGTCAATACTACTTTCAAACATGTACCCGTTCGATGATTTTGTTTAACTAATAAAACATTACGATACTAACCTAAGTTGAAACCTCAACACTATTTTCACCTTAACACTTTCCGACAGAACACTGTTTTTACCTCAACACTACTTTCGCACATGTACTAGTTCAATGATTTTGTCTTAGCAGTAAAACATTTCGACTACTAAGCTAAGTTCAAATTTCAATATTATTTTCTTGGCCTCAACAATATTTTCGTAAATGTACCTCTGTGATTATTTTGTATTAGTAACAAAACATTTTTGCTACTAATCTAAGTTGAAACCTATCACTATTTTCATCTCGACATTATTTTCGCCGCAACTGTATTTTTGTCTCAACACGATTTTTGAACATGCACCCGTTCGATTAGTTTGTCTTAGTTGTAAAACATATTCAGTACTAACTTAAGTTGAAATTTCAACACTATTTTCCCGTCATCGTCAATACTATTTTCGCACATGTGCTCGTTCGATGATTTTGTTTTAGTAATAAAACATTACGATACTAACCTAAGTTGAAACTTTAACACTTTCCGCCACAACACTATTTTCGTCTCAACACTTTCCGCCATAACACTGTTTTCGCCTCAACACTACTTTCGCACATGCACTCGTTCGATGATTTTGTCTTAGTAGTAAAACATTTCGACTACTAACCTAAGTTGAAACCTGAACACTACTTTCGCCTCAACACTTTCGCCTTAATACAACTTTTTGTACATGTACCCGTTCAATGATTTTGACATAGTAGAAGAATTTCGATTTCTAACTTAAGTTGAAACCTCAACACTATTTTCGTCTCAATACTATTATCGGAAATATACCCCTTTTGTTATTTTGTAAAAATTTCGCAAAAAGTTTCGACTACGAACCTAAGTTGAAACTTCAACACAATTTTTGTCTCAACACTTTCTTCGCTTCAATACTACTTTCGCACATGTAGCTGTTCTAACATAAATTGAAACCTCAATACTATTATCGCTTCAACACTTTTTGCAACAATACCATCTTCGCCTCTACACTATATTCGCACATGCGGAGGTTATAATAAATTCAATTTGATGCCGCAATAAGGCGATTTTTCACGACATACTTGAATTGTTCGAGTATGGTATGTTGAAATAACCCTCCACTATTTAAGAAACATGTACTTGTGCGGCACCGCGAAAACGTATGTCTATCTAGAATTCTACTATTTATTTGTTGATGTTGAAAACATAACCTAACATTTGCAAAATGGAAATGGTACTAGCACTAATCTCGCTTTGAATAATTGCCCGGTAAAAGTCAAGTGTTGACGATACACAGGCATAAGGCGATTTTTCGCGACATAAACTAACATATTTAATTATGTGTGTATGTGTTAACTTGCGTTTTGGCAATAAAATTTTCTGCATGGGAAATTGTACGGCACCATTCTATCAGATAAACAAACATACCCTGTTCTGTACCAGGTTATATTTGCGCATCTTCAACACTTGACCTTTACCGGGCAATTATTTAAAGCGAGATTAGGAAACAACAATACGTTTTCGTGGTGCCGCACAAGTACATGTTTCTTAAATAGTGGGGGGATATTTCAACATACTATACTCGAACAATTCAAGTATGTCGCGAAAAATCGTCTAAAACCTGGTACAGAACAGGTTATGTTCGTTTATTTGAAAGAATGGTGCCGTACAATTTCCCTTCCAGTAAATTTTATCGCCAAAACGCAAGTTTAACACATAAGGCGATTTTTCGCGACATAAACTAACATGCTTAATTATGTGAGTATGTGTTAAACTTGCGTTTTGGCGATAAAATTTACTGGAGGGGAAATTGTACGGCACCATTCTATCAGATAAACGAACATACCCTGATCTACACCAGGTTATGCTTGTGTATGTTATACACTTGACATTTACCGGGTATTTAATGAAAGCGAGGTTAGGAAACTACAATACATTTTCGCGGTGCCGCACAAGTAAATATTTTTTAGATAGTGGGGGGATACTTCAACATACCATACTCGAACAATTCAAGTACGTCGCGAAAAATCGCCTTAAAATACTTAATTATGTGTGTATGTGTTAAACTTGCGTTTTGGCGATAAAATACTGGAGGGGAAATTGTACGTACCATTCTATCAGATAAACGAACATACCCCGTTCTGTACCAGATTATGCTTGTGTATGTTTAACACTAGACTTTTACAGGGCAATTATTCAAAGCGAGGTTGGGAAACTACAATACGCTTACGCGGTGCCGCACAAATACATGTTTCTTAAATAGTGGGAGATATTTCAACATATCCGAACATACCATATTCGAACAATTCAATTATATCGCGAAAAATCGCCTAAAACCTGGTTCAGAACAGGTTATGTTCGTTTATCTGATAGAATGGTGTCGTACAATTTCCCCTCCAGTAAATTTTATCGCCAAAATGCAAGTTTAACACATACACACATAAGGCGATTTTTCGCGACATACTTGAGTTGTTCGAGTATGGTATGTTGAAGTATCCCCCCACTATTTAAGAAACATGTACTTGTGCGGCACAGCAAAAACGTATTGTTTTTTCCTAACCTCGCTTTGAATAATTGCTCGGTAAAAGTCAAGTGTTGAAGATACACAAGCATAAGGCGATTTTTCGCGACATACTTGAATTGTTCGAGTATGGTTTGTTCGGATATGTTAAAATATCCCCCACTATTTAAGAAACATTTATTTGTACAGCGCCGCGAAAGCATATTGTAGTTTCCTAACCTCGCTTTGAATAATTGCCCAGTAAAAGTCAAGTGTTGAAAATACACAAGCATTACCTAGTACAGAACAGGGTATGTTCGTTTATCTGATAGAATGCTGCCGTATAATTTTGCCTCCAGTAAATTTTATTGCTAAAACGTAAGTTTAACACATACACACATAATTAAATATGTTAGTTTATAGGCGATTTTTTGTGACATATAGCGATTTTTTGCGACATACTTGAGTTGTTCGAGTATGGTATGTTGAAGTATCCTCCTACTATTTAAGAAATATTTACTTGTGCGGCACCGCGAAAACGGATTGTAGTTTCGTAACCTCGCTTTGAATAATACCCGGTAAAAGTCAAGTGTTTAACATACACAAGCATAACCTGGTACAGATCAGGGTATGTTTGTTTATCTGATAGAATGGTGCCGTACAATTTCCCCTCCAGTAAATTTTATCACCAAAACGCAAGTTTAACACATACACACATAATTAAGTATGTTAGTTTGTCGCGAAAAATCGCCTATACTTGAATTGTTCGAGTATGGTATGTTGAAGTATCCCCCACACACACTATTTAAGAAACATTTACTTGTGCGGCACCGCGAAAACGTATGTTAATCTAGAATTTTACTATTTATTTGTTTGCTGTTAAAACCTAACCTAACATTTGCAAAATGGAAATGGTGCTAGCACTAACCTCGCTTTGAATAATTACCCGGTAAAAGTCGAGTGTTTAACATACACAAGCATAACCTGGTACAGAACAAGGTATGGTCGTTTATCTGATAGAATGGTGTCGTACAATTTCCCCTCCGGTAAATTTTATCGCCAAAACGCAAGTTTAACACATACACACATAAGGCAATTTTTCGCGACATATTTGAATTTTTCGAGTATGGAATGTTGAAATGCGCCCTCCCCATTTAAGAAACATGTACTTGTGCGGCACCGCGAAAACGTATTGTTGTTTCCTAACCTCGCTGTCAATAATTGCCCGGTAAAAGTCAAGTGTTGAAGATAAACTAGTATAATCTAGAACAGAACAAGGTATGTTCGTTTATCTGATAGAATGGTGCCGTACAATTTCTCCTCCAGTAAATTTTATCGCCAAAACGTAAGTTTAACACATACACACATAATTAATTATGTTAGTTTTATGTCGCGAAAAATCGCCTACAATAAAACCAAAAAAATGGATGTTGATTGAGAGTTTTTACGGTATTACCCTTCATTTACGGCTAGATAGCAGTTTCGTGGTCTGTAATATTCCACCGGGAACAAATTGGTTTACATTTTTACTTTTATGAATGCCTATTTAAAAGGGTAGTGATTTAGCGCGTATGGCTTTGGTGTTATTAGGTTGCACTTACATTATATATCCCATATTTTACTTTTTAATTTCACATTGATTATCATGCGCGCTTAGACGAAGCTCTTAATTCAAAACTGGGTAAACCTGTTATTTAAAATTTTAATTGTTTGGTTTCCTCACATTGCTTTTCATATATTTGTCTTCAAATAACCGTTGGCTGTTTGAATTGGTCCCGTCTTGTAGAACTTAACCTTCAAACTTTAATGATATAATATTGTTATTTGGAAATTCTGAAGCTAAAATTAATAGCAATTTAATGAGATATCATTGCGTGTTTGAAAGTTTTTCCATTCCTTACTGTAATTTACGAGTGTGTTGTGTCAGTTTTAGTAGTGAGTTCTCTATGGTTGGAACTCTGTATTGTGTATACAAAAGAACAAAAGCTTAGAAATCAATCTATTGTAAACAAACGTTTTCATTAATTTTATTAAACTAGAAAATCTTGGATTAATCAAAAACACACTGGATAGTGCTCTCATCCGGTTTGTTTACGCAGTCATGTAAGTATTACAAAAGAAACATTCCTGGAGTGAGTTTATGCAAGCAATTTAATTTAACATAACTACATAATTTTGTAGAAGTACATATTTCAATAACTTACGTAAGGTGTGAGATGTGTTTCAACCTATGATGTTGTCCACAACGTATTAATCAAGCGAAAGCCCAAGGCATCAACTTAAAAAGTGCAGCTTACTTGAAATTTCTAAATTTGTCAGTAGCAAATATTGCAGGGTGTTTCAAACCCACTTAACTCTCCCAAAATTCGGTCTTTTATGCACATTTATTTATTGATCGTTTGTAGTATCGGACGTTTTTGCCACCCATGTTTATTTGTAGCATATGGAGCCTGTCAATTTGCTGTTGAAAATAATTTGGAATATGCATTCTTAAATATTAATATTCCATTAACAGTCAAATAGGTAATTTTTGTGTGGCATAGATTGTTAAATATTGCATTAATGAAATTGGAATACTAGGTCAATCGAGGGGAAAACCGCTGACCCAAATGTTGTACACTACTTTCCAAAAAGTATATACTTCCTGTACTTCCTAGGAAGTATTGTGTACTTTCTTGACACTTCCCGTACTTCCTTGATACTTCCTGTACTTCCTAGATACTTTCCATACTTCCTTGATACTTCCCATACATCCAATGTACTTCCCGTACTTCCTCTATACTTCTCATACTTCCTTGATACTTCCTGTACTTCTCGATACTTTCTTGTTACTTCCAGTACTTCCTGCATATTTTGCTGATGTAGGATCCCAAAATCAAATATGATAGTTCTTTATGTATTAAACAAATAAACCTTTAATGTAAAGCTCTTCTAAAGTAAAATAGGTTTTACCTTGGCAATGATATATGGAAAAACATTGTAAATACTTTTTTTGAATGGTAAAAGAATACTGTTTTTGAGCACACACACACACACGCACGCATGCACGCACCCACATGCACACACACACGCAAACACACACAAACATCTTATAATATTTCGAACGTAAATAATGATTTACTCTGGGTCAGTTGTAGATTCGTACTCGTTTCATAACACTTGCAGCCACTTTTTGTAATATTTACCCAGTAATGTTACAAAATCTCACATTTTAGCATTCAGTTCATAAAGTAATCAAGGATTGTTTTTAAAAATTATATTTTTAAATACCCTTAAAGAAAAAAGTTTTTCGGTGTAAGATTTCTGAACAAAAGGATGCAAACTTTCATTATCAATTGATGGCGGAAAAATTTCCGTAGCATATTCAACATTTCATTAGCAGTATGATGCTGTTACGTTTTTTTTTTCGTGGCAGCCACGTTGGGCGCCAAATTTATGCTACGTAACACAAAGAAAGTCAAAGAAATGACCGGGCTCAATCGGAGAGTAGGGGGGGTTGTAGAAAGCAGACTGACCTATGATGTATGCGGCGGTAAGGAGTTAGTAACAGTACCTGCAATAAAATAAATTAGAATAGCAAACCTGCAATAAAAAAAGATTAGTCCTGCAAACCTGAAATAAAGAAAAAGAATAGCAGCAATGCAAAGTCTAAGTTATTCAGTACTTTGTAGAATGTAAATAAAAACTGTTTAGATAAACTATATAATATAACAACGGTAAAAGCAATACAAAAATATTTAGTACAAAGTGAGGTAATATTGGGGAGTAGCAGAAACGTTTCCTCACACACCAATTAAACATAAATCAGACAAAATGTTTACAAAAGATAAATAGGTAAGACACAATTGATATGAGTAATTCAGCAGTATTGATTTTTCTTTCTTTTTTTTTCTATGTTTTAAAATAGCATGCAAGTCTATTGTAAAAGGTATCAGAATGACAAAAATATGGTAAAGCAACGAATAGATATTTAAAGTAATAACCAGTAGGAAATAGTTCAACTTACAAAAGTCCTTCAGCAACGCTTCCTTGCAACTGAAGTGTGGGATTCAACGATGTCCTGCACTAACGAAGCACTTCACCCTTGACTGTGAGGGTGTTGATGAAACTTATCACATGTTACACTACTCACACCTACGTATTTCACTGGGGTTAGCAGCAGACAATATCACGTGTCGGAACTATGTAGCCTTGATAAATTCTATTTCCTAAGACAATAATTTCGAAATATTCTGTAGCACTAGTTTAATTTCAACTGGGACCAGATGTATATTATTTTCATAAACATCCCAAAAAGCAGTGAGAAACTTCAACCAATACCTTTGTAAGCCGGTAATCTGTTATATTTCGCAAATAACGAAATTTGCGCAAGTAATGATCTATTTTAGATTCTTTGTTGTTAGAAAATTCAGAAACTACAGTATCACCGTATTTAAGTAATCCAAAGTATGCGCTACTCTGAGAAGAACAGGACCGCGAAACTAGATCGCACACACAGTTTTAAATATCAAAAGACAAAACAACTAAAACGAACCTTAACGGGTAAAGCACGTGTATCACTAAAGCAAGTCCGTCAAATGTTCCTTAAAACATTTATCTCACAAGAAAAACAACTAAAAACAATTAGTAAGCCAACGCGTATCACTAAAATAATGTTCCGTAAAACAAGCACGTGCGGTCGAGTCAACAAGCTCCATCACTTTTTTTCCAACAGAAAAGCAACAAAAAGAAGAATTAGCAAAGCTACGCGTATCACTAAAACAATACGACTCTTTTCAAAGCAAACAGCACACACTATTTTTAACGTAATTAATCTGTAGGAACGAAGAGCAAACTCCAACTGTTTATATAAACTAGTTGTTACCATAAACTCTTGTCGACTCTTATCTAAACTTGTTAATAACATAAGGAAACATCCAATAAATGAATGCAGCCATCATATCTACTAAATAATTACGAGCTGTTTATCATATTCGATAAGTTGGAAAGTAATTTACGAATAATCCATTTAACATTCGTTCCTCGCAATTTATTTATTAATGAAAATCCATCTTCAAATTATCTACTTTTAAAGTAATACCCACGAGTTAAATAGCATACAAATCTGAATTATTCTGAAGTATTTCCTTTATACAAACAGCGATCCCAAAGAAACGATGTATTTTTAAGTACGTTAACAGAAAGGAAGCGTAAAATGTTAAACTATAAAAATGCCCGTTAAAATACGTTGAATTATCTTGCTTAAAACAACGTTTTCGTTTGATTAAATCCAAGATTGCAATAAACTGTTGGATTAATTTGCGATGAACCATACCATCCACAGATTAGTCATAGAATAAAGGCGCTGTTAGACTATGCTAGGCGATCGTACACCAAACACCAATTTTAAATGTGCGTGATGTTCGTTCATGATAAGCGTAAGGATTTTCACCATTCCGTATTTGAAAGTTTCGACTGTTTATGTAACCATCGAAGTAAACCAAACCTTGTCACAGAAATAATAACGATGCAACATTTCAATACCGTTTCCATAAACTTGAGAATGAGACCAACGACAATACCATCAATATTTCCATGGGCTATTTATTTTGTTTCATTAAGAACGTTAACACGGTAGTATGCACGTATAAATTTGTAGTATCCCTGTAGGCAGTAAGTGAAAAGCAAGTAATTTTTTAGGCGAGCAAGTCAAACATCCTTTCAGATCCTCCAGAACTTCCACATTTAACAGTGATGGTCAACCTGTGCCTTTTATATCATGCACATTCCCAGTCTCATAAAATTTATTAATCAAACGGATTTGGTTCAATTTTTGAGAACTCTAGAATTGGAAAATTTTAACCGAATCAGTCTTTCACTTGTTTGTAAGATTTATACAAGAAATAAACCACAATAATAAATACACATTTGTATGATGATGACAACATATTTGACACAATGGAGATGAATGGATAGTGAAATCGTGCCGTTTTAATATCTTTATTTCTATATTTAATGAAAGTATACAGCATAATCACTTTATTATAAGAAAAACAACTTATACCAGTACTTACTGACAGCATACGAGGAGGAAGGAAAAATGAATACAAAATGTATAACTATTTTAGTGCTTCAGACATACCTTATGTTTTTTTTAAATCAACTATTGTCAAACATCTTCCCCTCGGCGACCAAGGCCTTTCAGTGGCTTAATGGTGCATCCCGGTCGTGATACATCGAGCTTACTCTTATACGAAACACTTTTTGCATCATTCGAATTCCTACTATTACAATCACTATTATTATTTTTTGCTTTATTATCAGCTGACTAGTTATATTCTAGGCGATCACTATTAGTGCCGATGGATGTGGTTAAGGTTCAGCCAATGGAATTAACTCGGTTTCAATGATTATTTCTTTAGAATTAATTTTGAAATGATTTGATTAGTATTTCTTCCAACAATTATTTCTTACCCGATAAGCTATAGGCTCTTTCCCTTTTTCTACAATTATTTATTTATGTCAATGGTGGTTTTATTACCACCTTATCTCTTTCTTTGTGGTCTACTGGTTTCCTTGTATTACGGCTATCATATTGAATTTTCATTTGCTGCTTTTGATTGCATAACTGTTTATAAATTTTTATCCGTTTTTGCCTTACATTTTCTTTTAATATTTAAATCTAAAGGATTCTTAAACCCAGCACGGTAAAGTTTTGCTCTCCCATCCTTAATTTAAGTTTTTATGTTTATAGTTCCACAATTCTAGTTTTCCACGGATTCCAGGACCTTAATTCATGATTTATAATATGCAAACTGCATACTTTTGTGTTCCCAGGCTAAAAGAATGTGGTGTTGGAAGCGTAAAAAGGATTGACTACTATAGTTGGTGAGAACTAAACCTATTAAAAGAGGGAGACTTTACTATCAGTGTTAGATGAGATAGGACGTGTGTGAAATTCAAGTTCGACGAAATGATTTCTTTCAATTCCTGTACCTTCTTTGTCTACCTACAATCTATTGTGTATTGCTACCATGTAGGTACTTCACTTCGTCGACGAAAAAATTTGAGAAACCCAAGCCGAAGACCTAGACTCCAGAAGCAAGAAGCAGAAGCATTTAGTAACAAATTAGGTAAGCACCTGGGCTTGTTTTGTTAGATTGTGTACTTCACGCGTAGCGGCAACTGATGCAACCGAATTTGTAGCTGTAATACTTTACGTCCAGGGCCATGCTTGATTGACAATACAGGGAAAGTTTAATTTTACTGAATTTGTATCGTAATTAACGTAATTATAACAAAATATGATTTTGATTCTGTTCTAATTGAGTGCTTATTATTGGTATTTATATACTTACTATTCTGTTATTTAAAATTTAAATGGGAATGCATTTAAGTTCCTCATAGGTGCATTGTTATCCTCTAATAGTAGTTCACAGAAATCAGAATGTTCTTCAAAACATTTTCTTAAATTTTGTTTACTTATGTGTACCGCTTTTGCGTAGCTATTACTTTGATGGTAGTGTGGAGTACACGTTAGAATGGATGTCTTTATTTGCATAATATTTTTTGCATTTTACAGAAGTGAAAAGTAAGTTATCTGCCATAATGTATTGGGGATAACCAAACTTTGTAAACACATTTTGCATCGCATCTATGACAGCATATGATATTTTACTATTTATGGATAAAATTTTCATCCAGTCAGTTGTGAATGAAATACTTGATAATTCAAATACAACCAATCTTGACAATATTTAATCAATTATACAAACAAAATACCAATAACAATTCCTATAATAATGGTTAGTATTCAAGAAGCAACTGAACAAACTAATACATTGACCGGCATGGCTCATTAATCCTAAAATAAACATAACTTATTGCTAATCTCCTGTTTATCAGTATTAAGAAACAAACGCCAGTGCGACGATAGCTAAGCACAATTTAGTTTTTATTATCTCTTGTCGCTTCTAATTGCTGCATTAAAATTATTTTTCGGAATAGCTCCTCTGTTTTTTCGATCAAATTGTTAACGGTTTCTGTGCTGTCAATTTTCCTCAAATAAACCTCTACCTCATATATTCGTTTCAAAACTATTCCTATTCTCACATTTCCATCAAAATGTCCCAGTATCATCTCGACAGTCTCCTCCCCGCCAAAGTTATGATCTAAATAATTCGCTTCACGAAGTTGTCATATGAAATAATCCGCCAAAGAACCATGCTCAAAACTCCATATGCTAATCTTCGTAATGCTTCTCATTGCATCTGACGATCTCAATATCTCTCCAAAAACCTAAATTTAAAATTGGAAAAATTTTTGCAAGATAATTGTTTTATTTCCTCCATTCTAGAGCTGCCCTAGGCTCCCCAACAGCAAAAGTTAACTGCTTTATTCCAGAAAATCCACCTCGTTAAACAAAGAAATTAATTCGTTATTAAAGATTACTGGATCAACCCCTTCTATGGGTCTAAGCTGCACAGAGCTTCTTCCCAATTCTTTTCACATTAATAAATAGTGCGTGTTTCCGACATTCAGTGACGCCGCTGATTTAACAAGTAAATAAATTTGTACGTATTATTTAAAAAATATTACAGATTACTATCGAAATTTGACAGAGATGGATGTGCATGAAGTTCTGAGTTCAGTGAAGTGATTCCTTATCCTGTTTGTACCTTTACCTATATAATCTCTGCTTCATTGACGAAGACAGCTGGACTGCATAGAAAAAAACCCAGCTGGACTACCCCTGAAACCCAGGTAGCAACCGTGACTTTAGTAACAACCCGGTAAATTATTGGCTTTTTGTATTAATTGTGTACTTTACGTGCGGCAATTACTTATTCTACCTATTTTGTAGGCATAATCCTTTTTACATCAGGGTTAAGTGTGATTAATCGACTTTGGGGAAGTTAAAATTTAGCTTAATTTATACTAAAGTACTGTAAAAGTAATACTGGTGCCCCATGTTGGAGGTGATAGTAGACAACACGTTTGAATTATTTTATTATAAGAAAAACAACTTATACTGTTATGTATTAACAGCATGCGAGAAGGAAGGAATAATGAAAGATGAACGCAATCAACATAGCCAATATGCTTATGGTTAATCTTAAAATCAACTATTGTCAAACAAGCACTGATGGATAATAAGGACATTACAAACTGTTAATGTTGATCTTTTGTTTTTACGTTGGTAAATAAAACACGCATAGGTTTGACTAATATTTATTTGATTCCATCGTTAGTAATAATTGTAACACTATTGACTACAAGTACTCGTGTTGCTTCACATAGATTCTGGACAGTTACAAACCAACACCAATTAAGTTCAACAATAACACATTGCCCATACACATTTTACATGTAAAAATACATGACACTTTCCATTTTTATGACAAACATAACTCTAGATTTAATTTATGAGCTCTAGGCGGGTACGAGTACTGCATCTTAAGGATAGTACCTCAGGTACGTTAGTGCCTGTTGAATTTAGTACACTAAGTTTTTCTATTGTCGCTTAGCAATTGTTTGACAAACCTCTGCTGCAAGTACTGCAGTACTTTGATAAGTATTCTCAGACTTTTTTGCAATACTTGCGGTGCTACATGTACAGGATGGCTCCGTGGATTAGATAGATTTGAATATGACTGCTGATCCCTAGGTCCTAGGTTTAATTCCCAACACGGACCACTTGGAAAATGTTAGGCAAGCATTTTTCACAATAATACGCTCCCGTTCGGATGAGAGGTAAAATGTAGGCCCGTGTATTCTCACGCACGTTAAAGATCTCTACTTTGTTTGGAATAGCAAGGATTTGACAAAATTCAAAATTTCTAGGTAAAGAAAATTTGTTTCCTGGCCAATGTAGTACCTTCGGGTGGAGAATTGGAAATTTAAATGCACGACCAATGTATTATCCGAGGGTGGAGCATTGGAAAATCATACGTAGGGGCGTTACAGGTACAACATGGTCACTAGCCTGCACTATTGGACATTTCCAATCATTCACTATAATTGAATCATATTATACCTGATTTTACTCATAATTGCGAATACTAGCTATGTGATTATGTACTAATTTTCTCTCAATGTTCACTAATACGTAACCACACTGATTATTTTAACAATTTTTCCTATCTGTCATTTATTACTACAATATGGTCCTAAATTACCTATCAGCACTTTTTCATCAACCAAAAATACAGATTGATTCACCCAATCATTTGAATTTCTAACACTTGTTATACTCCACCTGTTCTAGTCTAAGGTACACTGTTAAAGTCCCGGCGTAATTGATAAGAGCCACTACGACAGTTGGCAATACAAAATTAAGACGTACATAATATTGCGCAACAAGGTATTACGTCATATATTACATTCAAAAGAACACGATAGAATGTACTCACGTAAACGGTGGAGCTCTTCGCGACATGGCAGCTATTTTGGCGCTAGTTGGGCGTGGGTCGGCCTTCGCCCCCCCCCCCACGTTGATACCAGATTGGTTTGTCTTCCCTCTTTTTGTGTAGCGGTACGATAAAGGATACAGGTTGGAGGAATGATAATAGGTACGAGACAGGAAACTTACATATCTGAAAGAGAAGACACGATAAAAGGCACACAGATCAACCTCACTCTTCGACGTTTCGTTGACTAGTCCATGACGTGACGGGACATGCCCACTTCCTTCCGCACTCCGCGTCTGCGCATTCTCGGGCGCCGACGCAACTGTCTAAAGTGACGGAAATGCACGCACAAGTCTATTTTTTGAAATACTGGCGCGATTTCAGTCGCATATTTTAAAACTAAAACCTGAAATGTTTACATAGCCGATTTTCGGCATGTAACACATTAACACTTTCTTCCTTTTTTGGGGTTTTAATAGATCTAGCTATGTTCTTGGTTTAATTCTAAAAATTAGTTCATTAGGAATAACGCTCGAACTAGTTGGGGTTCTACCACAGATTATCCATGTCTTACAGATGCGAAGGCTAGCGCTTCCCGCTTAATTGTTTTTCTTTGTGTTTGCTCCAAATAAGTGGTTTTCTGATCAACCTAAAATTTTCTTCCGATTAACTTAACTTTTTATTCAAATTCGTATTGTTGTATGTATTATTTTTTTTAGAGTATAATAATCAATATGGACGGAAAAATGAAAAAGGTGGCTCATTTTGTGCTTTCAGAGGGTGTTCCACAAAATTTTCAAACAGAAATGGACAAATTATTGACACATTTCAAAGCATTATCACGATAGAAGTATGTATAGTGGTCTGTGAATGCCATCTGAAAGTTTTTATTAATTATATATACAAATTAGAAAAACACTTTTCATCTAAGTTCCAAACAAGAAGAATCGTAACGACATGTTATCTATCTCATCTTTAAAAAAATTGTATGATGTATAGATATTATCGATATATTTCTGAATTTTCTTTGTAAAATTTTTTTTAATTTACTTTTTTTTGTAATTGTTTGTGTTAATTAAAAAGAAGTTCAAACATGTTTTATTATTATTATTATTATTATAAGAATCCACATTTTATATGAATAGGTATGACTGTTTGAAACATTATTATTCACATTCAAATTTCCTGCAAAAACCTCCTGTGTAATGGCCGATTGCGTTCAAGGTTGTAGAATTTTACCCTACAAAATTCAAACGATTCGACAAAGCCTTCGCATCTGTAAGAGTTGGATAATCTGTAGATAATCTACAGCTAAATAAAAAGTGCATAATTTGTTGCTCAATGGTTAACGTAGACTTTTCTAAAATAAAGTGTCTACGTTAACATTTTTAGCATAACATTCAATATTCCTATTGAATTGTGGATGATATGCATAAATATACCATTTATTTGACAAAACTTAAGAAATTCATGTGAATTAAAACGCAGATTTCAATTAGAAAGTTCTATCATATCAAAAGTAATTTTCAATTTTTCTATTGTTTTTATGACATTAGTGCTTTAGGTCTTCAGTCCTGGAACTGGTTAGACGCGTACCCTCATTGTTTCCTATTCTGAACCAACCTACACATTTCCCTGAAATTTGCACAGTCTGCATCTATCACTATCTGATCTAGGTCTACATTTACCTCTTTTTTCCTATCTCTGCTTGTAATATAGCCCATACTATTTTTTTTCCACAGACTAAACTCTAATTGATCTTCTCATAGTATTTCTTCAGCTCGTTTTTCCATTCGTCTTTGTACAATTCTAGCTAATATTTTTGACATGTGTGCTGTCAAACTTATTGTTCGAAACTTTTCACATCTATCTGCACCTTTCTTTTTTGCTATAGTTACTATGATGTTACGTTTGAAATCTTTGGGTATCTGGCCTGTCTCATACATATAGCTTGCAAGTTGGAAGAAACGTTCTGTTACTGCTTGTCCAGCGGCTTTTAGAGTTTCTGCTTGCACCTTATATGTACCCGGCGCCTTACCATTTTTCAGACTCTTTAATGCTAATTTAAACTCATCTCTAAGTATAGGATATCCCGTCATCATTTTCAATGTCTGATTCCTGTTCTAATGCTGTTGGTTCCTCTTTCGCATATAAATTTCCAATATATTCTACCCACTTTCTCCACATTTTCCTCCCGCGTCCTTTATATTTTTGTTATACGGTTTTATATCCCTAAAATTGATTCTAATTAGTTTGTATGCTTAGACTGTCTTTCCTATTTCCATCTTTGCACTTTTCGTCAATCCATTGTTCTTTAGCTTTCCTGCATTTGCGAATAATTTCCCATTTTATGGCTTTGTATCTGTTTTCTGTTTCGTCTGATTTATTTTTGTATTTTCAGCATTCTTCTATTAAATTTAGGATATCATTTGTTATCCATGGTTTCTTATTTTCTTTTTGTGTATCCTTTTTGGTTAAGAAACTAAAAATTTTTCATGGTTTTTCTGATTCAATTGTTAGATGTTACATGAATTGATTAAGTTCTCAATATCCTGTTGTGAACTAGGCCACCTTAAATGCGATTTTCCAATGTTCCATTTGAAGGTACTACACTGGCCAGGAAGCGATTTTTTTTTACCTGAATTTTGCCAAACCCTTGCTGTTCCAAGCAAGGTAAGGATCTTTAACATGCGTGACAACACAGGACCTCCATTTTACCTCTCATCCGAACAAGGGCATATTTTTGTGAAAAATGCTCGTCTAACATATTTCAAGCGAACTGTGTCAGGATTCGAACTTGGGACCTTGGGCGTAGTAGTCACATGAATACCAACTACGCCACGGAGCCGCCATAAAACTAGATCACTATATAGGGGATCTAGCCAACATTTTGAATCTTGCGTACTAACATGAACTCATGAATAATATCCAAAACCTGCCTTTGGTGGACTTGAGGAGGTAAAACGGTTTTTACTCCTAAGCACTTTTCTTCAATTGATAGAATAAGGTACAGTTTAAAAAAAGGTTTCAGTTTACCTATCCCATTTGGCAAGCCTGTTTTTATGAATTCCATTGCCCTAATTAGGATAGGGGTTATTTTTGGACACGTAAGAGATATCTTGATATGAAATATGTTACGGTATACTGAACAGACAAGGAAGACAGCAACAGAAGTAACATAATTAGCCCGTATCGACTACCACAACAATAAAGGAACTGGAAAAATGTCGTGCTAACTAATTAGCGGGGGAGGGTCGTAGATACGAAAAATGAGAAACTCTCAAGACAGATTTGCCCCGTAGTTTTTTAGACAGTAGTTCAAGTTGAAGTTTGTCATTTTTTTTATATTCATCTTAATGTTCGACCTTTTTAATTAGAGTATTTTGCAGTTGATTCAGTCTTCAATGCAGCCTCCCGTTGAAAATTTATATAAAAAAAATTACAATACCTTCATTCGTTAGTATAAAAAAATGTCATGTATATAAACATAAACAAAACAATTACTTTCTTGCCATAGTAATCTGCCATTTTAAACGTTGTCCTCCACTACATGTTCTGTTTATTATTGTAGGATTAAAATTGCTTGGTAACACTGGCCATCGTGTCATATCTCACTTACAGTTGTTTTTATTTTTAAAACAGCACACTTGTTTATGGAAAGATCACTAACATTGTCGGTGTCGCATAAGATAAGCAAAACTATGTAGAAAAATATCTCTTATTTTTAAACGTGATCGACGACTTTTACTAAAATGCATAGATCCTATATCGCACAACAAAACTTTCTAACAATACCAAACTAGTAAATTTTTAAATTACAGCAAAAATAGAATTACATTTTATCCACGAACTGTTTTTAAAATTCAACACTCTAAAAATTCCAAGAAAAGCCATTTCACACTCGAAGCACATGTAATCAGGTTTTCGTGTAAGCTAAGGAACCAGGGTATAAACAAACGTGCAGACCTTGAATTAAACAAAAGGACAAGTACGGTATCTACACAGATTGAATTTAGAGAAATGTAGCAAATGTAAATAAATAAGTAGGAACTGAAAGGATTTTTAAAGTAACGAGGTCGTGAATTGTTTTTTAAATATGAAATAGAACATAACAAGTTGGTTATTTGTCAGATGAATGGAATTGAATCTGTCACATCTGGGAGGGGTAATCTTGCCACATATCAGATTGAAATAATTGTATGCTTTTTCTGTAATTGATTTTGTAATCGTATGCTGACAGAATGACATTCCGTGTAATAATTCTCGAAGCTGATAATACGGAGTTATTCTTCTCAGGGTTAAAAATCACCCTAAGAGATTGATGATCTAGTGCAATCTAAATAACCTGTCATAAATAGATTTATGTAACTTTTTAACACAAAAGAATTATGGTTAAAGCCATTCTTTCTATTTATAAATAATTTTGCTCAGCCTTAGTTAATGAACTGCAAGCATAGGCTACTGATTTTTCAGTAACGTCCTTCCAGTGGTTCAAAACATTCCATATTCCATGAGAACTCGCGTCAAACGAAATTATGATCGTCTTTACTGGATGAGAAAAAGTTAAAATTTGGTTGCTTAGAGCAAATGTTTCCTGCACGACTCATTAAAAATTGAAATCTACCCTTTTTCTAATAAACTATATAAGGGGCCAAGCTTGTCTGATAATATCGGTATAAATCTACTGTAATAATTAACGAGTTGTAAATAGGCGCACAACTAAGTTGTTTCTGAGTAAGGTGCCTCACTAGCACCCTTAATTTTTCTGAGTTGGATGAATACCTTTGCTATTATTTCCTGCTTAAGGAATTTACATTTTTCTAAATTCATTTTTACATTAAAGGATGCTAATCTTCCTAAAACAAGTCATATGCATTGCTCCATTTCTGCTGCAATCAAAATATCGTCAGAGTAGCAATGTACTTTTGAAATACTACTTAAAATTTGGTCCATCATCGCATGAGATATAGTTAGCGGACACTATACCATAGGTAATCTGTTACGCTTTCTTTTGCAAAGCTCCCAGGTATTAGTTTAATTTAGTTTTAGGGACTTTTATAGAACTCTGCATGGAAAATTCCCCTCAGATTTTAATAATCCTGCTGACGCCATGAAAACCATGCTTGGTTGATGTTTACACAGTTGTTGTCATTAACTTATCTTTGCGGTCGCAAGCATGCTGACGTAACTGTTCTCTCATAGGAACATGTTCGGTTCCTACCAACACAAATGGAAATGCTCGACCTCGGTTGGAAGGGGTAGACGTTTTATGTTGAGGAATGCAGCATAGCTCAGGACATTACCATACCTCCTGCCGTAGGTGAACACTACCTTACCGCCTGACATGAGTGCTTCCTTCTCGCTCCCACTTCCTTACCTCTCCTTATTGTATCATCAAGCATCACCAGCAAAAACATCTGAAGCGAACACTATACCATAGGTAATCTGTTACGCTTTATTTTGCAAAGCTCCCAGGTTTTAGGTTATTAATTTAGTTTTAGGAACTTTTATAGAACTCTGCGTGGAAAATTCCCCTCAGATTTTAATAATATCACTGATGCCATGAAAACCACGCTTGGTTGGTGTTTGCACGGTTGTTGACGTCATTAACTTATCTTTGCGGTCACAAGCATGCTAACGTAACAGTTCTCTCATGAGAACATGTTCGGTTCCCACCAACACGAATGGAAGTGCGTCGACCTCGGTTGGAAGGGATAGACGTTTTATGTGAGGAATACCGCATAGCTCAGAACATTACCTCCTGCCATAGTGTGAACACTACCTTACTGCCTGCCATGTAGTGCTAACATGAGTGCTTCGTTCTCCTTCCCACTCCCTTACCTATCTTTATTGTATCGTCAAGCATCACCAGCAGAAACATTTGAAGCAGCAATCTACATCACAACAAAGGCGGCAGGAACCTACTCCAGGAGGATGAGTTTCGCACCCTGCTGGAATCACGGGGTAAGTATTTAATGAATATTTTATCGGGATGTGGGTTCTACGTTATAAATCTAGTATATTGAAACAATCCTACGCGTATGTTGATTGTTAAGTATTTTTAAAAATTGAGGTTGACTGTTACTGATGTGTACCAGAAAGATCAAAGACTTGTTGAAGCATGTTCATTTTCCAGAACTCCTATAACTGAATACGTTTGATTCAGAATCATTTTTAGTTTCATAAATATTCATTTTGATAAATGCTATATAATTATAAAGTACCCGGTATATTTTTGTCCCTCATAAACAAAGTTTCGCTTTTGTAAAACTTTCAATTTACGATTAGTTTTGTTCAAGTTCAAATAAGGTTACGCCAGAAATCGTGCAGTTCTCGATACAAGGTCACGCTACGATACCCATCTACAATGTTCAAAAACTAGTCAGTCACTTCTTATCGGTCGTAGAGCAAGGATATCTTTCCCGACTTCAAGCTCCGGCGATTGGAGAATGGCATTAAGTTTGTGACTTCCATAATAACAGCTATGTAGAAAGAACTTGGGTGATAATAATCAATGTGTAATTATATTAAATTAATTTAAACTATATTAAATTCTATAATGTAATAACAAAAGCTACATTTAAATTGTTCGTATTCGCATTGTTGGCGATGCAGCTAATAATGTAGTAAATTTTTGAAACTGGAAGACACATTTAAAATATGTTTCAACTGTAACTGATAGTTTATCGTATGAAGATTTCTGTTGTGGCACTTATGTGAAAGCGTAACCTGGTGGAGATTTGGCTAGAAGATTCCTACCCCATATTCTGCTAACTAGTCATCAACGTCACTAGTTAGCATTGGTCTGAAAACTTGTTCCACCCCTTTCGTTAAAATTTGAGCTTGATGCTAAGAGGTCCTAATGGGATATGGCAGTTATATGGTGCGTCCGTGCTTCAAGTGTTTTCACATTCTGTGACCTAGGAAAACAGATGGTGAGTGTTGATAATTAAATTCTTTCCTGATGTCCAAGTCCATCGATGTTACTTTTGAAGCTTAATTGAGTATTAAAAAGAGGAATAGTTTAATTAGAGATTCAAACTTACTAGAACTTGATGTGTGAATAAATTCTCTATAGGAATTAGATAAACATTTAACTAACTATTGGTTACGTAATTTTTATGTACCATTCTAATATAAAATTAGATACTGGTGTAAATAGAAGATATCAGATCTGCTCTCTACGATATTGGGGAATAATGTAAATAAAATTTATAAAATGCCCAAAAATTAATTAGGGGCGATTATGAAATTTAAAGGTCAGCTTATAAGATTTAATTGAAATAGCACCAAGTTTGAACTTAGTAAATATCAACTAAAAATTGTTACTAAAACATTTCGGTTATAAATGTAAATATTCTTGTATTAACACTTATTATTGGTGTCTTAAATGGCACGAGGTATTCTGTATTGAGGAATTACCAGTAATAAAATTTTATTTAAAAGTTATTGAATTTGTCATTCCAATTTTAACTGTATTTACAGAAAAGAAGATGTATAAAATTTAGGTCCAGCACAGCTGCAGACAGTGGTATGTTTTTCATATTTTTGATGTGTTTTCCAGGGACGCAAATAGCGACTCGTTGTGATTTAAATATTTAACCTTTTCTTGCAGAGCTTTTGTGCTCAGATGCGCTTGTACACTAAGTGGTTTCTACTTTTTCCTATTGGTGCTTTCTTGTTAGAAATAATAATTAACAAGGTAGCGGCGCCTTGGCATTATCTGTTAATACATACACCCCCCCAATAGTCTTTTGAAATAACTGCGAAAGTTAGAGTTCTAAGTTAGTCCGGAAGATTCTATAGGTTGTCATTTTAAATGGATTATTTTACAGCTTTTTCGTGGCCTTTGTGAATGTGTAGAGGTGAGTGGTATTTTTTTTGGCAACCACCCCGGGTTTAGTGTTTCGACTTGTAATTTTTAGTTCATCTTTGTTCAAAATTATTATAATTACAGCCAAACGGTTTATGGTAACCTTACACGCTACATTGTCACATTAATTGCGTCGTACACTAAGAGGATGCCGACTAACACAATTGTAGGTTGGGATGGGAAGCAACCGAAAACCTGAGAAATAGTTCAAGGGAAAACCCAAGCAATTAACTCGTCCTGCTGAAATAAAAATTATTAGTACATATTAAATTATAAATAAACAAAGGCAGAACATTAGTCTGGCAATAAAATATATAACTAAAGAAAATAAATAGAAAAATTTTATGGTACCAGTGACTTCCTTTATTTACACAAATTTTAATTCATGGAGGTTTCCGTCTCAAACATGTAGTAAATGCAGTACCAAACACTTAAACGGACCTGCTTGGGTTACAAGACAATAATCCATCAATCACCGGACTCTTTGGCACCCGCTAATACCTCCCTAAACTTGTCATAATTTCCTTTTCTGGGTCTGTGCCATTTTCTAATGCATATGTTGACAATCAGTTTATATTCATTTGTTCAAAATAATGTGGCTATCCTTAGTAATCTCATAAACCTCAGTTTCCTATTTTAAATTCCTTTTCTGCTGTATTACTTCATTTACCCACTGCTATCATCTCCACTATGTATGCCCTAGGTGTAAAGAAAATTTGCCAGGCGGTGGTGTTTACATCGACCAGGACCTTGAACATAACTACACCATTTGTTGGATAATATTTAGAAGCGTTATTTATATCTTAGAATTAAGGATTAGTAATTTGAGCCTTTAACGTTAAGTATTGACATAAATGTGCTTGTTAATGCCGAATCTTTAAAGTGTTATACTATTTCTTTGAGTATAAAGGCATATGCACTTTTATGTTTCTATTTGCAGGATTATTTTGTGTTCAGATTAAACTTGCTTGCATGTACTCACACTTGACATTATCTATATATTTTTTATAAAAATATTGTTTGCAGATTGAAACTATTTTGCATAACCGAAAAAACAACATGGATATAGTAAAAAAATCCACATTGCAATACATTATGAAATGCATGTGCTCTCGAGCAACATAATACATTGACAAAATAAAGCAGCATCCAAGTAGTTTTATATAGCAGAAGTTAGTACAATTAAGAAATTTATTGGTCGTCTTAATTATAGTTTAAAAACATGCACATGACACAAGCTAAATTGCCAAACGTATTTGTAGTAAACACTTTAAATATGTCAAATCTATCAGTTCAAACCAATAATCAAGATGCTGTAATAAAAATTGAACTACCCGATCCTGAGAGTTTTACACCTGACAATTTATTAGTACCAGAATTTTTTGTTAAAACTGAACATGACATCAAACCTAGTGTACGTGATCTAAGTAATCATGTGTTTGCAGATATTGGAAATGCCGAAGAAATTATTCAAAGACTTATTACAGAAAAGTTAATTAAAGCCGAAGATGATATATGTGAGGCTGGCGAAAATATGGCTGTAGACATATCCAATTTGTCACTCCTAACTGAAAACCCTGTTGTTACAAATAGCTTGAAACATTCACCTTGCGAGCATGCTACAGGATTTGATAAATGCAACACTGCTAGCAATGAAACGATAATAATCGATGATAGCAGTGCTTCCTCTGCAGATGAAGATTGTTTTACTTCGTATGCAAACTGTTTGATCTCACATAAGTCTAAAATCAATCGGTATAAATGTTGCAAGTGTACTTTTTCTACAAAATCTATCAAAAATGCTGTATTGCATTTTGTTAATAACCGCAGTGAATCTAAAAGTATGGGTATTTTAAAATATAATACAGAACAACTTGACTACAAGTGCGATACTTGCGAATTTATTACCACGAATCTACAAGATGCTATACAACATTGGCAAGAACATGTACAATGCACCAATACTTTGAAATGCTTCATTTGTTATTTTGGTACTAAGAATGACTGTATACTTAAAATTCATTTAATGCGTCATTTAAACGAAATGGGTTTAGTTAACAAAGGTGAAATAGATAATTCAATTTCAAACAGCAATAATGAAAATATCAATCATCAAAATGGAGACCAACCGCTATGGTGTCTTAGGTGTGATACTAATGTAACTAGCATGGATAGCTTGGTACAGCATTATTTAAGAACCCACAGTCGGAAACGATTTGCTTGTTCATCATGCAAAGAAGAATTCTATTACATACAAGAACTGAAAATGCATGCAAACGACTTTCATGCTTTATATAAAGTTTTTAAATGTTTACATTGTAATATAGTATTCAAGTATAGAACGAGTTTTAAAAACATACAAGTATACACGTTGCAGAAATGAAAACAATAGTTTAGAGACTAAATCTGCCACTTTACAGAGTTTAGCTAAGTCACATGGTGGCGAGTCTGTTACGGAACGGACCCTACTACTAAAGAAAATAAATATCAACCTGATTATGCATTTAAATGTAGTTATTGTTCATTTTCAGCAGTTTTAATGAAGTACGTTAAAGACCATATTAAAACAGAACATTCTGATAAAAGAAAGTATTTAATTTGCAGTGTGTGCAAGAAAAGTTTTAAAACAAGGCGTATTTTAGAAAGGCATAACAAAAATATACATGAAAAGAAGTTACTTGAGTGTCAACAATGCGATTTTAAAACGAGGTATTTAAAAAATTTAAGCACTCATATGGAATATCACACAGGTACCTTTTCTCAACTGTGTTATATATGTGGATTTCAAAGTGCCAATGAGAAAAGTATGACTCTCCATATCTTTAGACACAGCGGTATTAAACATTTATCTTGTAACTTATGCAGTTTTCAGTGTTCTAACCTTTCACAGTTAAGTTCACATATGAACACACATTCTGACGAACGACGATATTCTTGTAACATCTGTAGCTATCGTAGCGCACTATGGATCATTTAAAACGACATAAACAAACTCATTTGGAGATTAAACCATTAAAATGCCACATGTGTAACTATAATTGTATCAGCAAGATTACTCTGATTCACCATCTTCAAACTCATTCAATGACACGGGAGCGTTTTCATTGTTCTGAATGCGGAAAGGAATATCTAAAAAGTAATTCTCTAAGACGGCATGAACTTTCTCATCAAAATATTAAGCCTCACTGCTGTACATATTGTTCGGCTACCTGTATGACTAAGGCAAGCTTAGAAACTCACATGAAGCTCCACACAGGTGAAGGACGCATGTATTGTTTTGAATGCAATTATAGTTCTGTCCATAAAGCTAATTTTTCAGAACATGTGAATAAAACTTGTGCAATGGCAAAGCATTCCAATGAAAATAAGATGCGTTGTTATCGATGTAGTTATATGTCCAGTCACAGATCTAATTTTGTAAATCATGTAAATAAAGGTTGTTACAAATTAAAGCGCAAGAGTGTACCGATAAAACGTAATTGTAAATATTAAAAAATATTGGTAGGTTATTAGTGTTTTTATTTCTAAACTATTTACTTTATGAATAACATATGTATTATATTTATATTACATACTTTGAGCATCACCAAAATATATTATTACTTAAGTTTATTTTATCTTTTGAATATGTATCACATACCAGTATTACTATTTTTGAAATAAAACTCTAGTTTTTGTTTTGTTAGTAATTGTTGAGTAGTTTCAGTTTTAAAAGTTAGATCAGATACTTTCAGCTACAAACAAACCCAGAATGAGAAATTACTGTATACAATTTTAGTTTTAATTTTAATTAGGACAGATTTAAGGCATTTGTGTTTCAACTACAATCCAAACATCGAGATATGAACCACTTGTTTTGGAGTCATTCTAGAAAATCTGTAAATGTTTTATTTATGGAATTTCGGGAATGTACTTAAAATACACTGGGAAGTCAGCTTTATTAAAAGTTTCTGCGGTTTTTACTTATGTATCTGAAAATCCACATAGTGAATTTACTTGTACAAATCGAACTGGTATTTGCATAGCCATTACAAAACAATTACTTGATCATTTCATAAGGGGGATAACATGCATTGAGCAGGTTTCGGCCTTCATTGGAGTAGTTTGTAATGGCTATGCAAATACCAGTTCAATTTGCATAGGTAAATTATTGCGTGGATTTACAGATATACCTTATGTTAATTGGTTTAATTTAAACTGCGGATTGCAGAAAAAATGTTGTCCAAGTCCTCCAGAAAAGTTCTATAACTTTTTTGTTATTCAAAATATCAGCTTCTGGTTTTTTTAAACGATAGCCACGGCTAGGCTGCGCAAGCTAAAAATATTTTCCCCTATATACAGAGTGTGCTAATATGGTTAAATGGAACACTATATTTGGTACCATATTCTGAAAGCCCTTTTGATAATGATAAAAATGATGTAGAGGTAACATGGGTCTACACTGGATGGTTTCCTATTTATGAGTCATTTTATGGAAAAATCATGTCTAGTTTGATAAAATGAATAAGTTTTGTATTGAACTTGAAAAGTCGATTCTTTCACAAAATTTTCCTCATCCTGAAGTATTATTACCCATATCATTTGTTGCTTGCTTTTATTTTCTATTACACAGGCGATTCAAACGCAAAATGAAGAAAAGTCAGTTTTTCGCATAGCGCCTGCCATTCTGGATGTTGCCATTGAATAGAATTTTAGAGAGCTTTCCAATCATATAAAATTTTGTATACGTTACATGAAAAATTCTTAAAAATTGTGAAAATATGATTTTCTATGCAGTTTTCACAATAGAGAAAACGAAGTAGGATGTGTTCTTAAAGTAGACCGTTTTTCGGTCTTTATAAATCCAATAAAACTTGTTTTAAAGGTATTTTTCTAGAATAATAATCTACAATTGCAAGTTTTACAAATTGCTGTATCTATCACAGCACTCCGAGCAACGCCCCAAAGCGAGGCATTATCACATCACTCTTTTAGCGGCACCTCAACATGCGGCCCTATTCACAGCACTCTTTTAGTGACGCTCACAACGCGGGCCTTACCACAACAATATATATTAATGTAAAAAGGGTCGCACGTTGAGGCGCCACTAAAGTATAATATAAGGTCTCGCGTTGGAGAGCGTCACTAAAAGAGTGATGTGAAAATGGCCGCACGTTGAGGCGCAGCTGAAAGAGTGATGTGGTATGCCCCGTGTTGGAGCGTTACTAAAAGAGTGCTATGATACGCCGCATCACTAAAAGAGTGTTGTGAAACAGATACAGCAATTTGTAGAACTTGAAATTATTCACTTACCTTCCTTTCTAACGTTGCCTGGCTAGCTCAATGGAATTGATGGAGTTTTCAAAATTAAATCAAACAGCAATACCACAAAGCATTTATAACAGCATGAAATATTTTCTCTCATACAAAAGTATATAGAACATTTACATTGTTTCTTTCAAACAAAATAATTTCTAGAAAAAGTGTTTCTTACCTTATTTTAAATTTACAGAATTAAATTTCTTCTTTTATGGATGGTTTACCTGGTTATGATTATTCCCACGCCTGTAAGATTTGTTTTGCTCAAAAAAAGCCTTAACATACATAATGTATTAAAAGGTCAGAGTATTTCGAACTTTGAACACAAACTTTCCTGGCAAAAAAATCTTCCCAAAAAAAATATTATATTATTAACACATTATTCTACCTTAAATTAAATATAAATACTCCAATATCAGTTAAAAATAAATCTACAAATAATACTTACAGAATCCACAAAACGCTCCTCGTAATTAAATATCTTTTTATTTTAAATTGATGTCAAATCAGCTTACAAGATTTCCATATTTAAAATCCTCCTTTCATGTTACCAAAGTACATTTTGCTTAAATCTTCCTTTCAATTATTTAATAAAATTTATAAAATAGCGTTGTATTGAAGAATTTTCCCTCTTCATTGTAATTAATAATTCCATTTTTTATGTAATTTGCATTTAAAACATCACTTCTATATTAATTGCACCATCGTAATTATTAAATTATAGTATGCTTTCCTGCATACTTCAAATATCTTCATAAAACAACAGCTCGCGACTTAAATCAAAATATCATTTCGCGTTCGAATTTAAGAATTGAATGAATCCATTAATTAATAAACGCTTGCTTATATGTACAAATTATCTATTTTCTAGAACTTAGTAGAATGTGTATGGAATATTATGATGCAAGGATTTGCAGAAAAACTCATTAGCGTCTAAAATCGCGGCGTTTATTGCTTTGTAATCTCGTTCCACTTATTCGTGGCGCGCGCTGTTTGTCCTTGTTCAACATGTACCGAACCGCCGCTGTATTAGGTATCCATTAGTTATTGTATTCTCTAGGTATGTCAGTAGGGTTACAGGTGCGAGGCGGAACGGTCTTTTTATCAAGGCTCGTGGCTTTTATGTCTGTACCGAATATAAATGTATTTGTAAACTTAGTGAGGAGCGAGATTTCAATTAGCAACAGTGTAGTAGTGATTAATAGCATATGAAATTCGAATCTAATGGGATAACCTGTAACAGATAAGTTCGTAGTTATAAGAATTGTTTATTCCTTTGTGTGGTTATCCTCGACATTGCGAGTATATTAACTGTGCAGCGCTGCATATTGTATATTAACTGGAGCTATTGATTCATTTATTAAGTTTGTATTAAATGTGCTGCAATAAACGAACTACGAATTGTTCATTCCTTCTTACAGGTAGTAACAATCAAAACTACGAGAATCCACGAAAATAGGAGCGGTTGTTGCTAGCCAGTGCCAACATTATAGTGCAACCACTCTACCTCTTGAGCTTTAAAACCCTTAGTTCCCAAACGTTACAAACACATATACGATTATTGTGGCGTATCGCTTCTCTCCAACAGCGAAGATTATATATATTTTTTATCAATTTCTATTACATTTTCTGGGTTTTTAGTGTTCCAACCGCATCTTGGAATAAATATTTCATTTATTAATTAGTTTATTTACGTAGTTCTAAATACGTATGACTAATATTCTAGACAATTCTTTATTTAAAATAAATTTCTGTAATCCACTAGGTAATTAATTTAAACTTTAATTGCTTTTTAATGCAAAAGGGGTTGCATTTTATAAAAAATATTTGCTTTTAACATCAAAACGTGTTTGTAATACACCTATTAGAATTGGGGGTTTCAAATACATGAAATTACTTATTTTTATCCAAATGCATAAAGCTAATACTATTCTATGCTTATTACAGTAAATGAAAAGCATTTTTTTAATCAAAAATGTATTGATAATTAATAAGTGAAAATAAATTGCTTTGTATTTATCTTAAAATGATCGCTTTGCGTTGGCATTGAATGCGTTTTATGGTATCTTAGAATTAATTTTTTTTTACATAAACAACTTACGTTACTTGCTATTTATTTACAATACGCTTATATCATATAGAGTGATTATTTATACACAGGCAATTGCATTCTCCGCTTGTACCTCAATGAATAATAGTACGCTTGTATTATACAGGGCGTAACCATAAATTTACGAAAATTTTCCGTTTTTTCAGGATTTATTTGTAAAATTTGGGTTTCAATGACCTATCGTGACCCCTTATCACGTCATTTTCCCCCAAATTAAAATATAAAATTCGAAGTTTGCGTTATTTTTTTTGCATATATGAGTAATTTTACTATTTCTATTTCTAACTACTTGCCATCTATAACTAATTCTATAAGCTTTATAATACACACGCATAATTTTCTCATACTGGGGCTTTTCTCCTTTTAACAATCCACCTGCTTCTATCTTATAACTAACTAAACTTTCCTTAACTCTTTACTAATATCATTTGCAATCTAACATTTCTATCCTATATCTCTCATTTTTTACATTTATACACGGTCTCATCAAGTTTCATTTCAAACAAACTTCTCTTCACTATTATACATAATTCATCGTACTATCGCACATTCTTCTCTAAATTATCATAATCTTGGAAAAATATGAGGTATAAGATTTTCATAAAGTTGTCTCAACAACTACTCAGCTATATTACTTACGTCAAAAAAATTATGGTTTAGAATTTCCTTATCTAGCCTACTTATCTTACTTTTAAATCATACATCTTTCTTTCACTTCTTTTTTAGAAATTATTTTATGTTTGAAAGAAACGATGTAAATGCTCTATATGCTTTTGTATGAGAAGAAATATGTCATATCGTATAAATGCTTTGTGATATTGCTGTGTTTGATTTCATTTTGAAAACTCTGTCAATTCTGTTGAGCTAGCCAGGCAAAGTTAGAAAGGAAGGTAAGTGAACAATTTCAACTTTTACAAATTGCTGTGTCTGTATCGCAGCACACTTTTAGTGACGCTCACAACGCGGCGTATCACAGCGCCCTTTTAGTGACGCTCCAACGCAGAACTTACCACATCACTCTTTCAGTGGCGCCTCAACGTGCGGCCATTTTCACATCACTTTTAGTGACACTCTCCAACGCGAGGCCTTATCATATCATTCTTTTAGTGGCACCTCAACGTGCAGCCCTTTTTTCATCACTCTTTTAGCGGCGACCCAACCTGTGGTTTGATTAATTCGTCTGTAAATTAGAGTTTATTGTCTCGTAGGATTTGTTTTGGAATTTATTTTTCTTTTGAGATTTCTGATTAGTTTCCAGTATGATTGATAGAATGACAGAAGCTGGTGAAAGTTTGAGAGCTGAGGAGTAGAAATTGGTTTTCAAGAAAGTGTGGAAGAAGCGAAAAGAAGAATCCAGTGGCCAAGAGTGTAGGAGAGACCCAGGAATAAAAATTTTATTAAGTCTAAATCAAAGTATGCAGGAATGAAAAGAATTGAGCGAAAAGAATGAGAAAGGCATGCAAGAAATGAAAGAGAATATGAAGGAAGTGAAATAGAAAATCAAGGAAATGACTGAAAAATCTGATAAAAATACTCAGGAGCTACGAGCAGAATTTGGAGAGAACATAGCAAAATTGGGGGGAGTTTAAGATTAGAAACTGAGAAGAATGAAAGGAAATTTAAAGAGATTAGTGAAAGAATTACAAAACCATTGAAGAAATGAAATTTGAAATTAGAGGAAAGGTAGTACAAATTTTAGAGGGTATGGATGATGTTAAAGAAGAAATTGTTCAGATAAAAACCAATCAGGATGCAAGTGAGAAAGAAACGAATGGGAAAATTAAAATTTTAGATAAAAAATAAATGAAATAGAGGGAAGCTGCCAAGCTGGTTTTAAAACATTTAGAAATGATTTGGGAAATCTTAAAACAGACAAGGAATAAATTTGAGAATTTAGAAGATAAAGTTAAAAATATTCATGTTGGGGAACCGTTTAGATGGAGTCCATCCAGTGTTCTGTTGGAACAACATTCGAAATTTTATGGGGATAATAACCTTAACCCTAAAATATTTTTAAATAATTTACAATTTTAATACATAGCTGGGATGAGCAAGCGAAGTTAAATATTGTGAGGTCTATGTTGAAGGGTAGTGCCGAAATTTGGTTTGGACTGATTGAAAGCAAGTTAAGTTGGTTTAAAGACTTTGAGATTAAATTTTTAAAGCATTTCTGTGGAGATAACCAGCAATTTAAAGTTAGAGATAATTTATTGACGGGCAAATATAGTAACGATTCAGGTATGACAAGAGAATTGTATGCGATTAAAAAATTTAGCGTTGCTAACATCTTGATCCTCCTTGAGAGGACAAGCAGATTTTAAAATATTTAGCAGGTCACTACGAAACAGAAGTAAGGCAATGCATAACCTTGCAAAATATTGTTGATAGAGGTGTGTTTTTAAAATATCTTCAACGTTACGATGAGATGGGTCAACCAAGGTGGATGGAGACCAAACCAAGGAGCTAGTCTATGAATACGTTTAGATTCCAGAGGAATAATTGACAGGAGAGATATTCAGGCATTTGAAAGGTGGAATAGCCAAAGAAATAATTGGAATAGAGGAAATGTCATCAGGAGAGACGAGGAAGGGAGAATAATGAATACCGGATCATTGAGAATAAACCGGTACTCAAGGAAGGGAAAATATGGCAAACGCACAGAGAAATGGAATAGTTGGTAGCAACGAAAATAGAAGGACATATGCAGATATAGTTAATCAGCCTGGAACGTCAAGTAGGCAGGATTTTTAGATGCAGACAAATCAAATGACAAAAACAAAGATTAATAAATATGAACATGCACGTGAATTCATAAAATTTGAGTTTGAAAATGATGAAAAAGTTAAATAAAAAAATGATGTACTACCTATAATAAAATTACAAATAGAGAGAAAGAGATAAAATTACTGGTAGATAGATACAGGAGCTGAAGCAACATTAGTAAGTGAAGGTTTTATTAAAGATAACTCGGAAGAGTTAATGCAGAAAGTTATCCCTATTAAAAGAAATAATTTAGTATCGCGAATAATACGAAGTTTGCAGTTATCAAAAGTATTATAATTCTGAATGTTGGGAAAGATGGAGGTTGAGCAAGAGTTTTTATAGTGCCAGGAATAGAGTAGATGCCCTTCTGAGAATGCATGTTATAAGTAAGATGAAAGGTATAATAGATACAGATAATAAGGTTATAATTATGGGAGATGAGAGGGTTAAATGCCCATATAGAAGTACAAGGAGATTGTATGAATTTGAATCAATTTGAGCAGGAGATGGAAGGTGAAGGAGATATAATAGTTTAAGTATTAAGTGCCCTGGTGAGGTTACAAGTGTTAGTTGTAGCGTTTTTAGAGAAAAAGACAGAATTATTGGAAACTGCAAAAGATGAGTTAAAGAAATGGAAATAATATATGAAACTGTGGAAAATAGTATAATTGCAGGTGTTGAAAAAGATATAAAGGAACTTTCTGTAAATGCAGCTCTTAAAAATAAAATGAATAAAAGTAGTAAAATATTAAATAATGATGAAATTATTTAAAAATTAGAACTTATTAATTTGTTTGGGATAATTGCGATTAAAGAATTGAATCAATATTTGAAATGGCGTATGTATCAATATGGAGGAGTAGCGTTTGGTTTGTCAAAACATTCATTCAAATATAGGGATGTAAGAAAGAATTGGAAGCGTAGAAAATAGAAAGAAATTATTGAGATGAAAGAGAATGAGGTAGTTAAAAGTATAAGTGTGAATTATTTTGAGAGAGAATGTGAAGATAATGTAGATAAAGGATCAATTGTTGCTAAATGTCCAAGTAAAGTTATAAATGAAATAGAATCGTTGTTAGAAGAGGGATCTTATGAATTGAAGGATAGAGAGTTAAGAATTGCTACGAATTGTGAAAGTAAGTTCGAAGTTTATTAATATGGTTCCATATTAATAAACTTCTAACTTACTGAATCGCCACTATATCTGGCGTCTCGCGGCAGTAATGACATGGCTGCAATGACAGTTTAGTACTGTTAGAAATAGATATTATTATTAAAAACACAAATTAGATATTATTATTAAAACACACAACACAAATCATTAACAAGGCATATCAGAACAGTTTGCAATAGTTTTAGAACAACTGTTCTGATATGCGTGTTAAGTTGATTTGTGTTTTTTAATAATAATATCCATTTCTAACAGTAACCTAACCTATCATTGCAGTCATGTCATTACTGCCGCGAGACGATCGTCACTATATTTGCCCATCAATAAACAAAGGTGAAATAGATAATTCAATTTCAAACAGCAATAATGAAAATATCAATCATCAAAATGGAGACCAACCGCTATGGTGTCTTAGGTGTGATACTAATGTAACTAGCATGGATAGCTTGGTACAGCATTATTTAAGAACCCACAGTCGGAAACGATTTGCTTGTTCATCATGCAAAGAAGAATTCTATTACATACAAGAACTGAAAATGCATGCAAACGACTTTCATGCTTTATATAAAGTTTTTAAATGTTTACATTGTAATATAGTATTCAAG
The DNA here is from genome assembly GCA_036346225.1 of Platerodrilus igneus. Lineage (NCBI taxonomy): Eukaryota > Metazoa > Arthropoda > Insecta > Coleoptera > Lycidae > Platerodrilus > Platerodrilus igneus. The sequence goes on along the minus strand of JARFIW010000932.1, from coordinate 4,300,101 downwards.
TATAGAACGAGTTTTAAAAAACATACAAGTATACACGTTGCAGAAATGAAAAACAATAGTTTAGAGACTAAATCTGCCACTTTACAGAGTTTAGCTAAGTCACATGGTGGCGAGTCTGTTACGCGAACGGACCCTACTACTAAAGAAAATAAATATCAACCTGATTATGCATTTAAATGTAGTTATTGTTCATTTTCAGCAGTTTTAATGAAGTACGTTAAAGACCATATTAAAACAGAACATTCTGATAAAAGAAAGTATTTAATTTGCAGTGTGTGCAAGAAAAGTTTTAAAACAAGGCGTATTTTAGAAAGGCATAACAAAAATATACATGAAAAGAAGTTACTTGAGTGTCAACAATGCGATTTTAAAACGAGGTATTTAAAAAATTTAAGCACTCATATGGAATATCACACAGGTACCTTTTCTCAACTGTGTTATATATGTGGATTTCAAAGTGCCAATGAGAAAAGTATGACTCTCCATATCTTTAGACACAGCGGTATTAAACATTTATCTTGTAACTTATGCAGTTTTCAGTGTTCTAACCTTTCACAGTTAAGTTCACATATGAACACACATTCTGACGAACGACGATATTCTTGTAACATCTGTAGCTATCGTAGCCGCACTATGGATCATTTAAAACGACATAAACAAACTCATTTGGAGATTAAACCATTAAAATGCCACATGTGTAACTATAATTGTATCAGCAAGATTACTCTGATTCACCATCTTCAAACTCATTCAATGACACGGGAGCGTTTTCATTGTTCTGAATGCGGAAAGGAATATCTAAAAAGTAATTCTCTAAGACGGCATGAACTTTCTCATCAAAATATTAAGCCTCACTGCTGTACATATTGTTCGGCTACCTGTATGACTAAGGCAAGCTTAGAAACTCACATGAAGCTCCACACAGGTGAAGGACGCATGTATTGTTTTGAATGCAATTATAGTTCTGTCCATAAAGCTAATTTTTCAGAACATGTGAATAAAACTTGTGCAATGGCAAAGCATTCCAATGAAAATAAGATGCGTTGTTATCGATGTAGTTATATGTCCAGTCACAGATCTAATTTTGTAAATCATGTAAATAAAGGTTGTTACAAATTAAAGCGCAAGAGTGTACCGATAAAACGTAATTGTAAATATTAAAAAATATTGGTAGGTTATTAGTGTTTTTATTTCTAAACTATTTACTTTATGAATAACATATGTATTATATTTATATTACATACTTTGAGCATCACCAAAATATATTATTACTTAAGTTTATTTTATCTTTTGAATATGTATCACATACCAGTATTACTATTTTGAAATAAAACTCTAGTTTTTGTTTTGTTAGTAATTGTTGAGTAGTTTCAGTTTTAAAAGTTAGATCAGATACTTTCAGCTACAAACAAACCCAGAATGAGAAATTACTGTATACAATTTTAGTTTTAATTTTAATTAGGACAGATTTAAGGCATTTGTGTTTCAACTACAATCCAAACATCGAGATATGAACCACTTGTTTTGGAGTCATTCTAGAAAATCTGTAAATGTTTTATTTATGGAATTTCGGGAATGTACTTAAAATACACTGGGAAGTCAGCTTTATTAAAAGTTTCTGCGGTTTTTACTTATGTATCTGAAAATCCACATAGTGAATTTACTTGTACAAATCGAACTGGTATTTGCATAGCCATTACAAAACAATTACTTGATCATTTCATAAGGGGGATAACATGCATTGAGCAGGTTTCGGCCTTCATTGGAGTAGTTTGTAATGGCTATGCAAATACCAGTTCAATTTGCATAGGTAAATTATTGCGTGGATTTACAGATATACCTTATGTTAATTGGTTTAATTTAAACTGCGGATTGCAGAAAAAATGTTGTCCAAGTCCTCCAGAAAAGTTCTATAACTTTTTTGTTATTCAAAATATCAGCTTCTGGTTTTTTTAAACGATAGCCACGGCTAGGCTGCGCAAGCTAAAAATATTTTCCCCTATATACAGAGTGTGCTAATATGGTTAAATGGAACACTATATTTGGTACCATATTCTGAAAGCCCTTTTGATAATGATAAAAATGATGTAGAGGTAACATGGGTCTACACTGGATGGTTTCCTATTTATGAGTCATTTTATGGAAAAATCATGTCTAGTTTGATAAAATGAATAAGTTTTTGTATTGAACTTGAAAAGTCGATTCTTTCACAAAATTTTCCTCATCCTGAAGTATTATTACCCATATCATTTGTTGCTTGCTTTTATTTTCTATTACACAGGGCGATTCAAAACGCAAAATGAAGAAAAGTCAGTTTTTCGCATAGCGCCTGCCATTCTGGATGTTGCCATTGAATAGAATTTTTAGAGAGCTTTCCAATCATATAAAATTTTGTATACGTTACATGAAAAAATTCTTAAAAATTGTGAAAATATGATTTTTCTATGCAGTTTTCACAATAGAGAAAACGAAGTAGGATGTGTTCTTAAAGTAGACCGTTTTTCGGTCTTTATAAATCCAATAAAACTTGTTTTAAAGGTATTTTTCTAGAATAATAATCTACAATTGCAAGTTTTACAAATTGCTGTATCTATCACAGCACTCCGAGCAACGCCCCAAAGCGAGGCATTATCACATCACTCTTTTAGCGGCACCTCAACATGCGGCCCTATTCACAGCACTCTTTTAGTGACGCTCACAACGCGGGCCTTACCACAACAATATATATTAATGTAAAAAGGGTCGCACGTTGAGGCGCCACTAAAAGTATAATATAAGGTCTCGCGTTGGAGAGCGTCACTAAAAGAGTGATGTGAAAATGGCCGCACGTTGAGGCGCAGCTGAAAGAGTGATGTGGTATGCCCCGTGTTGGAGCGTTACTAAAGAGTGCTATGATACGCCGCATCACTAAAAGAGTGTTGTGAAACAGATACAGCAATTTGTAGAACTTGAAATTATTCACTTACCTTCCTTTCTAACGTTGCCTGGCTAGCTCAATGGAATTGATGGAGTTTTCAAAATTAAATCAAACAGCAATACCACAAAGCATTTATAACAGCATGAAATATTTTCTCTCATACAAAAGTATATAGAACATTTACATTGTTTCTTTCAAACAAAATAATTTCTAGAAAAAGTGTTTCTTACCTTATTTTAAATTTACAGAATTAAATTTCTTCTTTTATGGATGGTTTACCTGGTTATGATTATTCCCACGCCTGTAAGATTTGTTTTGCTCAAAAAAAGCCTTAACATACATAATGTATTAAAAGGTCAGAGTATTTCGAACTTTGAACACAAACTTTCGTGACCAAAAAAATCTTCCCAAAAAAAATATTATATTATTAACACATTATTCTACCTTAAATTAAATATAAATACTCCAATATCAGTTAAAATAAATCTACAAATAATACTTACAGAATCCACAAAACGCTCCTCGTAATTAAATATCTTTTTATTTTAAATTGATGTCAAATCAGCTTACAAGATTTCCATATTTAAAATCCTCCTTTCATGTTACCAAAGTACATTTTGCTTAAATCTTCCTTTCAATTATTTAATAAAATTTATAAAATAGCGTTGTATTGAAGAATTTTCCCTCTTCATTGTAATTAATAATTCCATTTTTTATGTAATTTGCATTTAAAACATCACTTCTATATTAATTGCACCATCGTAATTATTAAATTATAGTATGCTTTCCTGCATACTTCAAATATCTTCGCAAAACAACAGCTCGCGACTTAAATCAAAATATCATTTCGCGTTCGAATTTAAGAATTGAATGAATCCATTAATTAATAAACGCTTGCTTATATGTACAAATTATCTATTTTCTAGAACTTAGTAGAATGTGTATGGAATATTATGATGCAAGGATTTGCAGAAAAACTCATTAGCGTCTAAAATCGCGGCGTTTATTGCTTTGTAATCTCGTTCCACTTATTCGTGGCGCGCGCTGTTTGTCCTTGTTCAACATGTACCGAACCGCCGCTGTATTAGGTATCCATTAGTTATTGTATTCTCTAGGTATGTCAGTAGGGTTACAGGTGCGAGGCGGAACGGTCTTTTTATCAAGGCTCGTGGCTTTTATGTCTGTACCGAATATAAATGTATTTGTAAACTTAGTGAGGAGCGAGATTTCAATTAGCAACAGTGTAGTAGTGATTAATAGCATATGAAATTCGAATCTAATGGGATAACCTGTAACAGATAAGTTCGTAGTTATAAGAATTGTTTATTCCTTTGTGTGGTTATCCTCGACATTGCGAGTATATTAACTGTGCAGCGCTGCATATTGTATATTAACTGGAGCTATTGATTCATTTATTAAGTTTGTATTAAATGTGCTGCAATAAACGAACTACGAATTGTTCATTCCTTCTTACAGGTAGTAACAATCAAAACTACGAGAATCCACGAAAATAGGAGCGGTTGTTGCTAGCCAGTGCCAACATTATAGTGCAACCACTCTACCTCTTGAGCTTTAAAACCCTTAGTTCCCAAACGTTACAAACACATATACGATTATTGTGGCGTATCGCTTCTCTCCAACAGCGAAGATTATATATATTTTTTTATCAATTTCTATTACATTTTCTGGGTTTTTTAGTGTTCCAACCGCATCTTGGAATAAATATTTCATTTATTAATTAGTTTATTTACGTAGTTCTAAATACGTATGACTAATATTCTAGACAATTCTTTATTTAAAATAAATTTCTGTAATCCACTAGGTAATTAATTTAAACTTTAATTGCTTTTTAATGCAAAAGGGTTGCATTTTATAAAAATATTTGCTTTTAACATCAAAACGTGTTTGTAATACACCTATTAGAATTGGGGGTTTCAAATACATGAAATTACTTATTTTTATCCAAATGCATAAAGCTAATACTATTCTATGCTTATTACAGTAAATGAAAAGCATTTTTTTAATCAAAAATGTATTGATAATTAATAAGTGAAAATAAATTGCTTTGTATTTATCTTAAAATGATCGCTTTGCGTTGGCATTGAATGCGTTTTATGGTATCTTAGAATTAATTTTTTTTTACATAAACAACTTACGTTACTTGCTATTTATTTACAATACGCTTATATCATATAGAGTGATTATTTATACACAGGCAATTGCATTCTCCGCTTGTACCTCAATGAATAATAGTACGCTTGTATTATACAGGGCGTAACCATAAATTTACGAAAATTTTCCGTTTTTTCAGGATTTATTTGTAAAATTTGGGTTTCAATGACCTATCGTGACCCCTTATCACGTCATTTTCCCCCAAATTAAAATATAAAATTCGAAGTTTGCGTTATTTTTTTTGCATATATGAGTAATTTTACTATTTCTATTTCTAACTACTTGCCATCTATAACTAATTCTATAAGCTTTATAATACACACGCATAATTTTCTCATACTGGGGCTTTTCTCCTTTTAACAATCCACCTGCTTCTATCTTATAACTAACTAAACTTTCCTTAACTCTTTACTAATATCATTTGCAATCTAACATTTCTATCCTATATCTCTCATTTTTTACATTTATACACGGTCTCATCAAGTTTCATTTCAAACAAACTTCTCTTCACTATTATACATAATTCATCGTACTATCGCACATTCTTCTCTAAATTATCATAATCTTGGAAAAATATGAGGTATAAGATTTTCATAAAGTTGTCTCAACAACTACTCAGCTATATTACTTACGTCAAAAAAATTATGGTTTAGAATTTCCTTATCTAGCCTACTTATCTTACTTTTAAATCATACATCTTTCTTTCACTTCTTTTTTAGAAATTATTTTATGTTTGAAAGAAACGATGTAAATGCTCTATATGCTTTTGTATGAGAAGAAATATGTCATATCGTATAAATGCTTTGTGATATTGCTGTGTTTGATTTCATTTTGAAAACTCTGTCAATTCTGTTGAGCTAGCCAGGCAAAGTTAGAAAGGAAGGTAAGTGAACAATTTCAACTTTTACAAATTGCTGTGTCTGTATCGCAGCACACTTTTAGTGACGCTCACAACGCGGCGTATCACAGCGCCCTTTTAGTGACGCTCCAACGCAGAACTTACCACATCACTCTTTCAGTGGCGCCTCAACGTGCGGCCATTTTCACATCACTTTTAGTGACACTCTCCAACGCGAGGCCTTATCATATCATTCTTTTAGTGGCACCTCAACGTGCAGCCCTTTTTTCATCACTCTTTTAGCGGCGACCCAACCTGTGGTTTGATTAATTCGTCTGTAAATTAGAGTTTATTGTCTCGTAGGATTTGTTTTGGAATTTATTTTTTCTTTTGAGATTTCTGATTAGTTTCCAGTATGATTGATAGAATGACAGAAGCTGGTGAAAGTTTGAGAGCTGAGGGAGTAGAAATTGGTTTTCAAGAAAGTGTGGAAGAAGCGAAAAGAAGAATCCAGTGGCCAAGAGTGTAGGAGAGACCCAGGAATAAAAATTTTTATTAAGTCTAAATCAAAGTATGCAGGAATGAAAAGAATTGAGCGAAAAGAATGAGAAAGGCATGCAAGAAATGAAAGAGAATATGAAGGAAGTGAAATAGAAAATCAAGGAAATGACTGAAAAATCTGATAAAAATACTCAGGAGCTACGAGCAGAATTTGGAGAGAACATAGCAAAATTGGGGGGAGTTTAAGATTAGAAACTGAGAAGAATGAAAGGAAATTTAAAGAGATTAGTGAAAGAATTACAAAACCATTGAAGAAATGAAATTTGAAATTAGAGGAAAGGTAGTACAAATTTTAGAGGGTATGGATGATGTTAAAGAAGAAATTGTTCAGATAAAAACCAATCAGGATGCAAGTGAGAAAGAAACGAATGGGAAAATTAAAATTTTAGATAAAAAATAAATGAAATAGAGGGAAGCTGCCAAGCTGGTTTTAAAACATTTAGAAATGATTTGGGAAATCTTAAAACAGACAAGGAATAAATTTGAGAATTTAGAAGATAAAGTTAAAAATATTCATGTTGGGGAACCGTTTAGATGGAGTCCATCCAGTGTTCTGTTGGAACAACATTCGAAATTTTATGGGGATAATAACCTTAACCCTAAAATATTTTAAATAATTTACAATTTTAATACATAGCTGGGATGAGCAAGCGTTAAATATTGTGAGGTCTATGTTGAAGGTAGTGCCGAAATTTGGTTTGGACTGATTGAAAGCAAGTTAAGTTGGTTTAAAGACTTTGAGATTAAATTTTTAAAGCATTTCTGTGGAGATAACCAGCAATTTAAAGTTAGAGATAATTTATTGACGGGCAAATATAGTAACGATTCAGGTATGACAAGAGAATTGTATGCGATTAAAAAATTTAGCGTTGCTAACATCTTGATCCTCCTTGAGAGGACAAGCAGATTTTAAAATATTTAGCAGGTCACTACGAAACAGAAGTAAGGCAATGCATAACCTTGCAAAATATTGTTGATAGAGGTGTGTTTTTAAAATATCTTCAACGTTACGATGAGATGGGTCAACCAAGGTGGATGGAGACCAAACCAAGGAGCTAGTCTATGAATACGTTTAGATTCCAGAGGAATAATTGACAGGAGAGATATTCAGGCATTTGAAAGGTGGAATAGCCAAAGAAATAATTGGAATAGAGGAAATGTCATCAGGAGAGACGAGGAAGGGGAGAATAATGAATACCGGATCATTGAGAATAAACCGGTACTCAAGGAAGGGAAAATATGGCAAACGCACAGAGAAATGGAATAGTTGGTAGCAACGAAAATAGAAGGACATATGCAGATATAGTTAATCAGCCTGGAACGTCAAGTAGGCAGGATTTTTAGATGCAGACAAATCAAATGACAAAAACAAAGATTAATAAATATGAACATGCACGTGAATTCATAAAATTTGAGTTTGAAAATGATGAAAAAGTTAAATAAAAAAATGATGTACTACCTATAATAAAATTACAAATAGAGAGAAAAGAGATAAAATTACTGGTAGATAGATACAGGAGCTGAAGCAACATTAGTAAGTGAAGGTTTTATTAAAGATAACTCGGAAGAGTTAATGCAGAAAGTTATCCCTATTAAAAGAAATAATTTAGTATCGCCGAATAATACGAAGTTTGCAGTTATCAAAAGTATTATAATTCTGAATGTTGGGAAAGATGGAGGTTGAGCAAGAGTTTTTATAGTGCCAGGAATAGAGTAGATGCCATTCTGAGAATGCATGTTATAAGTAAGATGAAAGGTATAATAGATACAGAGAATAAGGTGATAATTATGGGAGATGAGAGGGTTAAATGCCCATATAGAAGTACAAGGAGATTGTATGAATTTGAATCAATTTGAGCAGGAGATGGAAGGTGAAGGAGATATAATAGTTTAAGTATTAAGTGCCCTGGTGAGGTTACAAGTGTTAGTTGTAGCGTTTTTAGAGAAAAAGACAGAATTATTGGAAACTGCAAAAGATGAGTTAAAGAAATGGAAATAATATATGAAACTGTGGAAAATAGTATAATTGCAGGTGTTGAAAAAGATATAAAGGAACTTTCTGTAAATGCAGCTCTTAAAAATAAAATGAATAAAAGTAGTAAAATATTAAATAATGATGAAATTATTTAAAATTAGAACTTATTAATTTGTTTGGGATAATTGCGATTAAAGAATTGAATCAATATTTGAAATGGCGTATGTATCAATATGGAGGAGTAGCGTTTGGTTTGTCAAAACATTCATTCAAATATAGGGATGTAAGAAAGAATTGGAAGCGTAGAAAATAGAAAGAAATTATTGAGATGAAAGAGAATGAGGTAGTTAAAAGTATAAGTGTGAATTATTTTGAGAGAGAATGTGAAGATAATGTAGATAAAGGATCAATTGTTGCTAAATGTCCAAGTAAAGTTATAAATGAAATAGAATCGTTGTTAGAAGAGGGATCTTATGAATTGAAGGATAGAGAGTTAAGAATTGCTACGAATTGTGAAAGTAAGTTCGAAGTTTATTAATATGGTTCCATATTAATAAACTTCTAACTTACTGAATCGCCACTATATACGAGCGTCTCGCGGCAGTAATGACATGGCTGCAATGACAGTTTAGTACTGTTAGAAATAGATATTATTATTAAAAAACACAAATTAGATATTATTATTAAAAAACACACAACACAAATCACTTAACAAGGCATATCAGAACAGTTTGCAATAGTTTTAGAACAACTGTTCTGATATGCGTGTTAAGTTGATTTGTGTTTTTTAATAATAATATCCATTTCTAACAGTAACCTAACCTATCATTGCAGTCATGTCATTACTGCCGCGAGACGATCGTCACTATATTTGCCCATCAATAAATTTTCTCTAACTTTAAATTGCTGGTTGTCTCTAGAAATGCTTTAAAAATTTAATCTTGAAGTCTTTAAACGAACTTAATTCACTTTCAATCAGTCCAAACCAAATTTCCGCACTACCCTTCAACATCGACCTCATAATATTTAACTTCGTTTGCTCATCCCAGCTACCTTGTATTAAAGTTTTTAAGTTGTTTAAAAATATTTTAGGGTTAAGTTTATTATTCCCATAAAATTTGGAATGTTGCTCCAACGGAACACTGGTTGGATTCTATCTCATCGGTTCCCCAACATGAATATTTTTAACGTTATCTTCTAAATTCTCATATTTATTCCCAGTCTGTTTTAAAATTTCCCAAATTATTTTTAAATGTTTTAAAACCAGATTGACAGCTTCTCTGTATTTTATTTACTTTTTTATCTAAAATTTTAATTTTCCATCAGTTTCTTTCTCATTTGCATCCTGATTCGTTTTTATTTGAACAATTTCTTCTTAACGTCATCCATATCCTCTAAAATTTGTAATACCTTTCCTCTAATTTCAAATTTCATTTCTTCGACGGTTTTGTTGTTTCTCTAAACCCAAAATAATTATTTCACTAATCTCTTTAAATTTCCTTTCATTCTTCTCATTTTCTAATCTTAAACTTTATCCCAATTTGGCTATGTTCTCTCCAAATTCTGCTTGTAACTCCTGAGTATTTTTATCAGATCTGTCAGTTATTTTCTTGATATTCTATTTCACTTTCTTCATATTCTCTGTCATCTCTTGCATGCCTTTCTCATTCTTTTCGCTCAATTCTTTTTGTTCCTGCATACTTTGATTTAGACTTAATAAAAGAGCCATCATTTTTTATTCCTGGGTCTCTCCTACACTCTTGGCCTCTGGATTCTTCTTTTTCGCTTCTTACACTCTTTCTTGAAAACCAATTTCTACTCACTCAGTTCTCAAACTTTCACCAACTTCTTTCATTCTGTCAATCATACTGGAAACTAATCAGATCACAAAAGAAAAAATAAATTCCAAAACAAATCCTACGAGACAATAAACTCTAATTTACAGACGAATTAATCGAGCCACAGATTGGGTCGCCACTAAAAGAGTGATGTGAAAAGGGCTGTGCGTTGAGGCGCCACTAAAAGAATGATATGATAAGGCATCGCGTTGGAAAGCGTCACTAAAGAGTGATGTTAAAATGGCCACACGTCGAGGCGCCACTGAAAGAGTGATGTTGTAAGCCCCGCTTTGGAGTGTCACTAAAAGAATGCTGTGATACGTCGCGTTGAGAGCGTCACTAAAAGAGTGTTGTGAAACAGATACAGCAACTTGTAAAACTTGAAATTGTTGACTTACCTTCCTTTCTAACTTTGCATGGCTAGCTCAACAGAATTGACAGCGTTTTCGAAATGAAATCAAACACCGCAATATCACAAAGCATTTATACAGTATCTCTCATACAAAAACATCATTTCTTTCAAACAAAATAATTTCTAAAAAAAGCTCCTTACCTTATTTTAAATTTACAGAATTAAATTTCTTCTTTTATGGATGTTTACCCGGTAAATATTATTCCCACGCCTGTGAGATTTGTTTTGCTAGATACCTTGTGTCAAATCTTGTTGTTCAAATTCAAGGTCTATGTGATGTGACTAAATGGCAATATATTTCTACAACTGAAAACCTTGCAGATTTACTACCGGAGGAATTATACCCAAGCTACCTGCATGAACTTGAATATAAAATTCCACAAAAACCTTTAATATCAGCAGTTTTAACTGCCCTTACGGAACAGCAAATTGAAAAATGTGTGGAGTTATTTCCATTGAAAATCTACTCAAAGCTGAAAAAAATGAAGCGCATTATGGCTTATTGTTCACGTTTCATTGCAAATTTAAGGAGAATCAAGGGAAACTGAAACGTCAGTCTTCTAACTACACCTGAATTGCACAATGCGGTCATTCACTTATACTTAACGAGAATCTTATCCCAAAGAAATTTAAAACTTTCATTCAACAAACCTATCACAAATAAAGTTAAGCTTTCCACCTTACACCCATTCTTGGATACCAGAGGAATAATGCATGTTGGGGGACGACTGGAAACTCATTCTTCAAATATAACAAAAAAGTACCCCATCATCATCTTGTGCAAGCATGCATTTGCTATTCTTGTTTTGTTATGAACATGAAGCACTATTACATGCTGGCCCACGACAATTACTAGGTTCCATTAGAGATGCTTTTTGGCCAGTAGGTGGTCGCAGTTTAGCCAGAAAAAGTTTTTAATTGTGTACGATGCTTTAAAATTCGACTTAGAGATATGCATCATTTATTGGGTCACTTACCTGTCGAGAGAGACACCCCACATCCTCCATTCTACATAACTGAAACTGAATTTTGCAGTTCCCTTGTTATAAAGGACAAAAAGAGCCATGGCGTATGATTCAGAAAAGGGTATGTGTGTCTTTTCGTGTGCTTCAGTACAAAGGCCGTTTACATAGAACTTGTTATAGATTTGTCAACGGAAGCATTCATTTTTAATTGGATATTTCTACTTCTATATTCTTCTAACATTGGTGATTTATGGGAAGTTGCCATTAAATCAACCAAATTACACATGAAGTATCACATGATACACCTTTTACTTATGAAGAACTGGATAGCGTTATTGTGCAAATTGAGGGAATTTTAAAGTCGCATCCTTTGCACCCACTGTCATCAGATTCTATAGACTTAACAGCTCTAACACCCTCATATTTCGTAATTGGGAAACGCATCACTACTGCATCAGATCCAGAGGTGATTCACATACAAGAGAATAGATTATCCTGGAACAGACAACATTGTTAGAATTGTGTCAGTATTTATCTTATCAAGCAAGACTCAATGTGCAATTTCAAAAGTATGTCCTCTTCCCATCAAAAATGAAGTGGATACAACATAAACTGTATGTCTTCAATCAGGTGCTACTCATGTGTCCTCCAAGTGCAATTACTAACTGTAGTTAATTTAATTCGGTTGTTGTAATTGACATTTCTAATATTTTGTTAATTGTTTTTACTATATTTAATAATTTAGTTTTCAATATTTAGTTGAAAGCAGTAAATTTAATATTTCAACAGGAGGGAAGATGTTACAATTATTTTACCATCTAATAATTGTATCTGTATTTGTTTGCAAAGAAGGTGACCCATTTTTTCCCGTTTGGCTCAAATGTCATATTATTATGTCAAGTAGCACGTTTGGTAGTAAAGGTTAATTAATAAATGTACCATTTATTAATACAAAATCACTTTTATTTGAAAAACTCTTACTAACAAATACGGCTGTTCTGTGTCTTTGCTGATAACCATCAAGAATGTACAATTCTGCGATTATAAATGTAATAATAATCCACCACAATATTGTTTCTATAACTACAAAAAATATTTAACAATATATGTTTATTACATGTACTTCGTTCTATCAATATTCAGTTATAATACAATCTGTTGTAATCTCCGGTAGAGGGCACTAAATGGCACCTATAGTGTTGCTTACTAACGTGCAGAGCAGTCTCCTGGATGGCTTTGTAAAGCAAGCATTGTTGGGGTTTTCTTGTATCATTTATTCATTTTGTATGATTAAAGTATCGTTATATTTCCTGTATGTTCGTTGTGGTGTGTTTTGTATTTTTCTTAATCTTTTTGGGTATTAAACCACTCAGAGTTTTTAAAATTGTCTTTATTTACATTTCGATCCATGACCACGTTGGTCAAATATCGTTATATTTACTTAAGGGTTGTTTTACTGGGGCAGGGAGCTCACAGCTTAGAAGTGGAATTGCAAAATAACTTCGAGAACAAGTCAAAAATATAAAGATAAAATTTTCACATGGTACTTATTTGTTGGCGTATAGCAAGATGAAGTGGCACGAACATGCGGGAAAGGCGGTAGATGATTTTAAGATTCTTATGCTACAACAAATGAATACGATGCTGCAAATGCTGAATACTAGGGAACAAAACCATGTACAAATCGAAAAATTATTTTCCACAAGTAAAAATTTGCATTAAGTTATACCGGGTTTAGACAAATCCATTTCGAATTTTTGTGGCGATAGCGGTAATACCGCTATGGAATTGTTAGATCGCATAAACAGCTGTACTTATTGCACCGCTGGCTGGAAGAGGCGAAATTAGAAACTGCACGAATTTATTTAATAGGTGCCACAAGGAATTGGTATAAGGTGCATAAAATCCGTATTATGTCTTAGTATAATTTTCAGAGTTCAAGAGTACCTTTGACTTGAAACTGAGTGTCACATCCTTACGGACAACCATGACAAAGCAGATACAGTATGAACGTGAAAATATGGAATGCTATTCTCATGAAAAATTTAAATTATGCGTGCGTTAGAATTATCGTTTAGTGAAGTTAAAGAACAAATCGTGGTAGGCATGAATAATCAGCAAATTGTGTTGGATTTATTAATTAAGAATCATACAGATGAAAATCACCTGCTACATGATATCGTACATTTATACAGAGTAACGGGCACACAGGATAAGCACGTTCATTCAGTTTCTAGAAGCAATAATAGTTTTGCGCTATTTTATAAGAATAAGCAAACATCTGGTATGACATATCAAGCTATGCCAGATAGGATGAAGCGAGCAATTTGTGGTGTTATAAATGTGTCGAAGAAGGACATATTTTTACGAAGTGTCCAAAAACGAGTTTATTAAACGCTATTTTGAATGTGTTTGTTTATGGATGTTTAAATAAACTTTTGTCTTACAGGAAAAATCACAACGGTCACACAAATAAGGTTTTTCACTAAAATGTGTCGTCATATGCAAACTTAAAATTGACTGGTTAAAACACTGATAACTGCATATACTACAGACAATATTTTTAATGCTGCTATGTCGATAAATACGGAGCGACATATCCCTTGAATGATACTGAAAATGTAATAGAGGATGAAGTGGAAAATGATACTGATGATTTGTCTAGTGATTGTTCTGAGACAAGTAAATCAACTGAATTACCTCGAGCCAATTGCTCTAAAGCAGAGTCCTTAGCTGTTTTAGAAGATAATCAAGATCCTGTTTTTAAATCACTCCTTGGCGAGATAGTTGAGGCGACAGTGTCTGCACCACAGAGGGTCCAAAGAGCACGCACTCATAGTGGATATCTGTGATCCATTGGACATGCAAGTGTTTATTTTATTAAATGATAATTTACCGATACAACAAGTGTAGATTACATTTAGGCAGAAGGTATCTGTTTAAAATATTAAGAAGTATATACGCATCGATTTAAAATATTTGGAACGGCAATGAGCAGAATATGAAAAAGTGGGAATTTAAGGGTATTTTTTTGTTTGTCGTTAATAATATTTCCAAAGAAATTGGGATTTATAAAGGGTTTGTAATTAAATATTGAAAAGAGGGAAAATGTGTAATGATGAATAGTTTTGTTGATGAATTAGATTTGTCTTCTTAGAATTTGTTTTATTTTAGCAATACCTGGCCAGAAGTGAGGTTAAGAAATTTGTTGTTTTTAAGGAAAGTATATTTGTATTTTATTGAAGTTATTTTATGTTCATAGAACTAACTTAATCTAGGTTGAATTGTTTAAATTTATTTAGGAACCCGGTAGTCAGCTAATTGTACATGATTTCCAGCTAGCCTCAGTGATCGAATCTTATTTGAAAGAGGCATTTTATTTTGAGAAATTTCTTTAATAATGACAGAATTAATAAGGGCTCCTAATGTATTTTCGAGAAATGTAAATATAACATGATAAAATTTAGGATACCGAGGCAAGGGAGACTTATGCAGAATAACCGTCTTCCATATAGGAATAATATTGGAAGGGATTGCTGTGACAGATAGTTTGGCGCTGCTCAATTATGATAAGTAGAAAAGCCTTTCAGCGTAAGTGATAACGTACCGTAGTAGTTTTTGTGTTTCAGCACTTGTATTTATTATTTTTGTTTCGCTATTTTCTATTTCTTTTATAATTTTTCCATAGGAACCTACTCCTGTACCAGGGCAGTTAGTCAGCATACCCTTATATTGCTACGAGGCCCCTGTCCCTTCGGGGCAAATCAAAGTTTCGTAGCATAATGTACATTGCACCCGTAAGTGTTTACTTTAAAAGAGCCAAAAGGGATATAATTATTATGGTAGCATGGGTCGATAATCTGTTAATTTTCAGGCAATAATTTAAAAGAACAAGTAAAAACTTGATTAGCTATGATCTTCAAAATGACACACAAGAGTGCAGCAAAATACATAATAAGTTTCCAAATAGAAAGAAACAGAAATGAAAGTTTCAATAAATCAACAACCATATATTGAAGAAATATGGAGACGTCTTAACATGTACAAATTCAATCCAGCTGTTACACCAATGTTTTCGATTTTGAAATTAGCTAAAAATTAGGTTCCACGTGAAAAATGTGAAAATGTTCCTTATCGCAAAGCTGTTGATGGCCTGCTCTTTGCCTCCCAAGTATCACGACCTGGCATATTCTATGTTGTGAAGTATGTTAACCGTTTTAGTAACTCTCTAGGTATCAATCATTGGGTAGCTGTGAAAAATCCTGCATGACAAAAAAATTGGAATACGATGGTAAAAGTGGCAAAACAAACAAATCTGTGTTTACAGTGGTGCTGATTGGGCTAGTGGCCCAGAACATGGACAAATTAAAACTAGCTTCGCATTTCTTTAACATGATGGTGCAGTTTCGTGGAAAACAGAAACTACTTATAATAGCTCTTTCCACAACGGAAGCTGAATATATAACAATCTCAGCTGCTACTCAGGAAACCTTATGGCTTAAAGTGCTATCAGAAGAGATCTTAATGATGTCTGTCACCCAACCCATCATAATATTTGTAGATAGTGCTGGAACAAGAAATGTAGCTATGGATGGAAGGAACAACAGGTCAAGAACCAAACATATTGTCATACGTTATCGCTTTATTCGTGAGAAAGTATGCAATCATGTTTCGTAGTACTAGGACAAAATGGTAGTGGACTCATTAACCAAAGCATTTGATAGATAAATTGATTTTCTGTATGTTATGTATTGTAATATAATATAAATCTAAGTAGTTACCTTGAGTTTTAATCCAACAGGTGAGCGTCCCTTTGTGGATAGCATTCGAATCAGATGTCTGTCGTCATAGCATGGAAACACTAACACGTCACTTTAGTTTGTACTTAGTTTGCTTACACTATATTTATTACTTAATTATTATTTGAAGTAGTATGTAGTAGTTTACAACACAATCACATCTCATTATCCTATTTGTATCAAAGTAGTTTATTAGACCGTACCGCACTATTACACGAGCACCCAACAACTTCCATCTCCTGTCCAGGTGTAACTTGTTCGCGTCGTCCTCGGTCGTATATCGAATTAAAGGTTGTTTACAACGTTTAATGCAGTAACGGATTAAGGCATAATTTGTATATACCGAATATACTACACTCCCCTACACCTATTCAGAATTATCAATGACTTCGCTGTATCTTTGTGGGGCACGAATTCGGTTTCGAGGGCGTAAATTAATAAAGCTTCTTCGAAAATTGTTTCCCACAGCAGTAGAAATAATTGGCGATGTTGGGGCAGGAATTATAGGTGTTTCAGGATTTTGTAGAATTGGTAGGTATTTCATCGGAATTATCAATACGGAGTTGGTTACTGTGACATCTGAACTGTTTATCATCGACGTTCACAATCCATACTCAGAATCCATTTCTGCCTGTAATAATACCTCGTGACCAAGTAAATGAATTATTAGCACGGAGCTTTTTTACATATACTTTTTGTCCAACAAAGAGATTTTTTTCTTTAGTTCCTTTGTTGAAATTTGTTGTATATGTTTCAACTGATTTTTTATTTAATTCCGAAGGATTCGGATGTAGTAGATCTAACGGAGTACGCATTTGTCTTTTCAGCAATAATTCGCTAGGAGTAAGATTTGTAGTGCAATGAGGAGTACTACGATATCGCAACAAAAAATTTTGTAGAGCATTTCTGGTATTTGTTTGCGGATTATCGTAGATTATCTTTTCCATAGAAGACTTAAATGTTTGAACATTTCTCTCAACTTGACCATTTGATTGTGCATGATAAGCTGGTATGCGTATGTGTCGAATACCATATTCACGGCAGAAGTTTTGAAATTCTTCAGATACTAAGTGAAGTTCCATTGTCACTAACAATTTCTTCGCATATTCCATATCGTACAATCATGTCCTTTAAAATTTTTATTGCAGTAGTTGAAGTTATGTCTTTAACTTGAACGATTTCTGGCCATTTCGAATGTGCATCTATTATAAGTAAAAATTGTTTTCCTAGAAATGGGCCAGCAAAATCTATATGGATTCTTTTCCATGGGTAATCAGCGGTAGGCCATGTATTTAATGGAACCTTTTGAGAATCTGAAGCAAATTTTGTACAAGCTTCACAATTATGTGCAACAATTTCAATTTCTTTATCAAGGTTAGGCCACCAGAAATTTCGTCTTGCTTCCGACTTCATTTTTACGATGCCTTGATGTGTAGAATGTAAGTATTTTAAAATTTGTTTTCTGAATTTTTCAGGAATAATTGTACGTATACCCCATAATATGCAACCACAATGAACAGATAGTTCATTTCTTTTTAAAAAATAAGCTTGACATTTTTCTTCTTGAGTGTACGACGGCCACCCAGTAAGAATTGCTTCTTTGACCTTTTTCAGTATAGGATCTCTAGAAGTTTCAACAGATTGGTAATTCGCTTAACATTTCTTCTTGAATTTGGTTTATTACATGGTGCATACTGTAATCATGTGACTCAAATTCTTTATCAAAACCGCAAAGCAATCGAGGAAGTCCATCTATTTTCCCAAATTTTTTAGTAGGAATGTATTCTATTTCGTAAGTATATCCCATTACAACAATAGCCTAATGTTGAAGTCTATTTGCAGTAGTAGTAGGAATACCTTTCTTTGAACCAAAAATAGTAACTAAAGGTATATGGTCAGTTTGTAGAATAAAAGTACGTCCCCAAATGTATCTATGAATTTTTATTTACTCCGAATATTATTGATAGCCCTTCTCTTTCTATTTGGAAATATTTCTGTTCTTCAGAACGTAGTGTTTTTGATGCATATGCAATTGCTCTTTCTGAACCATCGGGATAACGATGATATAAGGCGCAACCAATACCAACAGAGGAAGCATCGTAAGAAAGAATAATTGGTAATTTTGGATTAAAATGTGCTAAATATTCGTTAGAAGCAAGTAGTTATTTAAGTTTTTCGAAAGATGATTTACAATCTTTATTCCAATTGAACGGTACGTCCTTTTTTCTTAAACAATTTAAAAAATAGCACAATTTAGCCATATCTGGAATGAATTTTGCATAGTAATTTATCATACCGAGAAATGATTCTAGCGATTTTAAATCATGTGAAGCAGGCATATTAATTATTGCTTTTATTTTATCGTCTGTTTTATGTATACCATTTTTATCGATTTTTAAACCCAAGAATTGAACAGAGTCTTTGAAGAAAAATGATTTTTCTAATTTTAATCTGAAGTTATAGGATTGAATACTTTCTAGAACACATTGTAAATTGTAGAGATGTTCTTCATCAGTAGTACCAGTACAAATAATATCATCTAAATACCATGCAACGCCATTTAGACCACTCAACATCTGATCTATAATTTTTTCATAGATTGCAGGAGTGCTTGCAATCCCAAATGGTAATCGATTATAACGAAATAATCCTCGATGCGTATTTATAACAAGAAGCTTTTTGCTTTCTTCGTCTAATTGTAACTGAAAATAGGCTTCTGAAAAATCTAGAACGGAGAAATGTTTTCCACCATTTAACACGGAAAAAATATTTTCAGAATTTGGCAGTGGGTAATAATTTGTGTGTAATGCTTTATTTAATCCTGTGCTAAAATCAGCACTAATTCGAATATTTCCACTTGGTTTCCTGACAGTAACTATAGTAGCTGCCCATTCAGAATAATCGACTGCTTCCAAGACACCAATGGTGATCAACTGATCAATCTCTTTATCTACGGATTCTTTTATTGCCAACGGAAATGGACGGCTTTTACAAGAGACTGGCTTAGCATTTTCTTTTAAATAAATATGAACTTTCATCTTTTTACAATGTCCAAGATCATCATTGAACACTGCTTTGTATTTTTCAAAGATCATTTGTAGTGAATTATTTTTTAAATTTATTGTAGTCTCGTTTTCATTTGTAATATCTGGAGCAAAATGAACTCTTTTCTTTTGTAAAAAATTTACAGAAAATATAATGTTTTTTTCGCACATTTCTTTTAATGATACGTCACTTAAATTTAATTGATCTATCCAATCTCTACCTAAAAGATTGTTAGATACGCCTGAAGCAAAATATAATTTTAAGTAATTCGTTTTATTTTTGTATTTCGTAGAAACAGTTTTTTCTCCAAGTAGTTGAATTTTGTGACCAGAAAAACTAGTCAAAGTAGTAGATGGAAAATCAAGTAACAGTCTACCCAATTTGTTATAAATTTCTTCAGAAACAATGGTAGCGCAACTACCGGTATCCAATTCCATATTAACTAAATACCCGTGGATTTCTATGTGAACTAGAAATTTTGGATTGTTTGTAGTATTTATGGTATTATGAATTGCGAAAACATCATAATTTTCATTTTGTTCAGCATTAAAATTTTCTTGTACAGAATTTGTAAATAATTTTTTATAATTTTTTGAGTAGGAAGTAGAGGGTGAAGGCGATATATATTTATTTCTCTTCCTGTATTGTAATGATTGACAAACATTTGCAATGTGTCCCCTCTTGTTAAATGCATTGCAATTTACTTCATGAAATCGGCAGTTTTTTCTTAAATGGCATCCACCACAACTATGACATGGACTTTTATTTTTACTTTGTGTAGTAGAATTTGTTAGACGAAATTGAATTACTTTTGCGTCTGTATATTTTATTTGTATTAAACTGGACATTTTATGTTTCACTAGAAAATGTAGTTTTTGTAGCAAATAGTCCTATTAATGTTTTTGCACGTTCCACGGTTCTACTAAATTCAATTTGGTTTTCTTCAAGTAAAGAGATACGGACATTATTATCTTGTAATCCCATTGTAAAGGCTGTGATCAATGCTTGATCCAAAAAATCTTCTGGGAAATTACAATTTACGCTTAAATCTCTTAAATCATTAGCAAAATTTTGTAAGGGTTGTCCTGCATTTTGTTTATTGTGAAGAATTTGTACATTTCAGTACTTCTGAATGTTATCTTTTTGTAATTTGTTTCTAGTTTTTTAATTAATTCATCATAGGTGTAGTCTTTTAGATATTTTGGTCTACATAATGAAATTAATGTTGATAATGCCTTTGGAGATAATGAATCAACTAGTAAAGCACGTTTTAAAATTGGTTCATTAATACTATTTAATGATAAGAAATTATCAAACTTTATTTGAAACGTGTTAAAATCTATTTTAACTGGATCAAATTCGGTTGATCTTTGAGGCACTATATTTTCATTAATATCGTCTGGCATTTTAAGAGTTCGTTGTCACTTTAATCAATTATAAGTCCTTGTCGCCACATTGTTATGTATTGTAATATAACATAAATCTAAGTAGTTACCTTGAGCTTTAATCCAACAGGTGAGCGTCTCTTTGTGGATAGCATTCGGATCAGGTGTCTGTCGTCATAGCGTCGAAACACTAACACGTCACTTTAGTTTGTACTTAGTTTGCTTACACTATATTTATTACTTAATTATTATTTGAAGTAGTATGTAGTAGTTTATAACACAATCACATCTCATTATCCTATTTGTATCAAAGTAGTTTATTAGACCGTACCGCACTATTACACGAGCACCGAACAACTTCCATCTCCTGTGCAGGTGTAACTTGTTTGCGTCGTCCTCGAATTAAAGGTTATTTACAATGCTTAATGTAGTAACGGATTAAGGCATAATTTGTATATAACGAATATACTACACTGTACATTGCATCAAGGGCTACAAAATAAGGGAGGATGTTAAGTTGTATTTGGTTGTTTGGACTACTCGTGGTTATATAATTACAGTTGTTATTCTGTGTTTTGTGATAGCAGTTTATAATATATGTTTATTTCATGTATTTACATCTATCAATAATCATTTATAATACAATCTGCATCATTTACTGCATTAAACCATGCACTGCTAACAATTTCAACATATGTATTAGAAACAAACAAAAAATGAATTATATAGATCGTTAGAAACAATAAAATAAGGACAAATTAAGGTGTCACAATCGATGTAATACAGTAATAATGTAAAGTTACATTTTTGGCAGTTAATGAAATATATTTCTTCAATTACAATTCTCGGATTTGAACACATTAAAACATAATATGAAACATGCAGCTACTAATAGAATGACAGTGTTAGGTTATTTACAAATGCAGATAAGCAAAATTCAATCGGTATATTTCTAATCAATCCTTACAATTATTAGACGTAGCATTTAACGTTTTCTCTTTAATATATGACAGCACTTTACATGATTTAAGAAGTTAGATCGATGACTAGAAAAATATCCACACTGAAAACAATGCATTTGATTTTCAGTTGTATGTTTAGCCTTTTGACAGGTATTATTCACATGTTCTGCAAAATTGCTTCTGTGAAAAGAACTATATCCACATTCAAAACAGATCATTTTACCTGCATCTGTGTGGTTAGTCATATGATCCTCAAAATTTGGCATGTTCATAAACCTTGCAGAACACAATGGGCAACGATAAGGCTTAAAATTGGAATGATCAAGTTCATGTTGCAATAAAAAGCGATTTGACAAATATTCTTTACCACAAGTAGCACAATAAAACCGTGCACGAGCCAAGTTGTGAATTGCAACATGCTTCTTTAGAACACATTTAGTTTTGAAAGTGGAGTTACAAGAATGGCATCCGTATGGTCTATTTTGAAAGTGAGTTTGTTTATGGATGTTTAAATAAACTTTTGTCTTACAGGAAAAATCACAACGGTCACACGAATAAGGTCTTTCACTAAAATGTGTTCTCATATGCAAACTTAAAATTGACTGGTTAAAACACTGATAACTGCATATACTACAGACAATATTTTTAATACCGCTATGTCGATGAATATGGAGCGACATATTCCTTTCATGGGTGCTCTGAAAGCCACATATATAACACAGTTGTGAAAAATCGCCCGTATGATATTCCATATGCCTGATTAAATTAGATTTATAATTTGTTTTAAAAGTACAGTTAAGACACTGCAGCATCCTCTTTGCATGTGTAAATCTTATGTGTCTAATCAAATTACGATCATGTACAAAAGATGCAGTACATAAACTACAACATTTTC
Organism: Platerodrilus igneus; assembly: GCA_036346225.1. Lineage (NCBI taxonomy): Eukaryota > Metazoa > Arthropoda > Insecta > Coleoptera > Lycidae > Platerodrilus > Platerodrilus igneus. Next base: position 4,277,337 of record JARFIW010000932.1, on the reverse strand, counting down.
TTACATTAGTATGTTTGGTGGTCAAATGTTCTTTAAGATACTTCAATAATGCCCCTGAAAATGAGCAGTAGGGGCACTTGTATGGGTTATTACTGTTCACTGTTTCATTATGGACATTGTGTAATTGTTTTCTCAGTGTTTCATCAGACGCAACCGATTTTTCTTCAAGTTCATTTGGCACGTTGATATTTGTAGATATGGATTCTGCAGCTTCAACCACTTCTTTGAAACATTCATTAGCCGCTAGCAATTGCAAACACTTAGACTTAACTTCAGGCGTATAACATTTCATTTGTGTCATATGTATATTTACATGCCGTATAAAACTGTTTTTATGTTTCAATACTGAAGCGCAATGCAAGCACCTAAAAAGCATATCTCGAGTATGCACTCTACCCGTGTGGATTTTCAGTTCAGCTATATAATAAAATTGTTCTTTACAATCTGAACAAGCAAAACGTTTTCGACCGTGTCTTCTTAGATAATGATCCCTTAAGTATTCAATGTATTTTAGCCTAGCACCACAAACAAGACACCAAAATATCTTAGTTATGCCTTTGTATGTGACGTACTCGACGTTAGTACGTCCGCATTTTCGATTATTTGCTATCTCCTTGCCGATCAAACCACTTTCATTTAGGTGACACATTAAATGCGCTTTAAGAACACCATCATCCCTGGTATCAAAAGAACACAAGAAACATTTTAGAACCGAACTGAATACATGTTTTTCCCAGTGTTGTATAGCTCTGGTAGCATTAATAGTGATGAACTTACAAGTGCCACATTCAAACTCTAAAGTTGTCGTATTATACCAGAAAATGCTAGTATTGTGGCTTTCACTGCCATTATTAACAAAATGCAAGACAGCTTCCTTAATACAGTTTGTAGAAAATAAACAGTTACAACAATTGTAAGTGGTATTATTGGAACAGCACACAATTAAGCAGTTTTCATATGAAGTTAAACCTTCTGGAATATAGGAGTAAGAGCCATCCGTATGTGTTAGTGACTGGTATCTATGATTACATGTGACGATGCATTTAGCTGGGTCTAGAGGAACATCATTTATAACAATCTCCTCTTGTTTTATCATCTCTAAATCAGATAAGGAATTACCCCATAAACTAGGTGTTTCAGCAGTATATAACCCAGTACTCGTGTTTGTTTCACCTAAATCCGTACTATCAATTACTTCAGTTTTTATAAAATTCTGATTGATTTCTCCAAAATTTCCTACAGTTCCCGAAAACGTATTGGAAACATCTGTATTGTTCAAGCATGGTTGAGGTGCTTGATTAAAAATTAGAGTTCCCAATACAGGAACTTGATTAATAATTAAAGTACCCAACTGCATGGGCACTTGACCAAAGATTGCAGGATAATGAGAAGGTACGGTGAAGATCGGCCCATCATTTTCAGTTTTAATTGGTGTACTTGTCATAAATAAACCATTGGCAGTATTCAAATTAGGTAGTAAAGGAGCTTTTGTAATGGTATATCCCGTATTAATTTGATACAATAAATTTGAAGTACTGCTTTGGTCTGTTGGCACCCTAGATGGGTCAGTTGGCATGACATACATCTTTTAAAAGAAAACCGCTAATGTAAAGTTGTAATATTACCAATACTTTCCATTTAAAAGCGAGCTTTCTTGTTTTCTAAACCTATTTCTACTGATGTTGCTAACTATACTGCATCGTATGTCCAATATCTGTTGCTTTTCAAGCTAAGGAACCAACAGCTTCAGCCCATGAAAAGTCTCCATACTCTTTTTGAAAAATAAGAACAGGTGCTTCTTGCCTAAAATTGTTATTTAAATGTGAAAAAATATAATTCATTAAGTATGTAATTAACCTAAATGCATTCTTAAAGACTTAAAAAGCCTTGTATAATAAAATTTAACACATCTGGTAATGTAGTTTGGCTTGTAAATACAAATTATGACAGCTTCTGCTTTTCGGAGTTTCAAAAATTTTCCAATTTTAATCAAACGTATTAAGGAAATAAAATTTTCTATTTACAATTATTTACTATAAAATAAAAATAAATGCAATTTTAGGTTAGGAAGAGTACATACTATCAAGCCGCTGGTGTGACGAAATGTATTGTAATATATCCAGACTTGCACAGATTTCATTGTTTTTGATAATTGTTGTTTTAAGGAATCTTGACATAAAGTACAAATAAGGAACTTACAAAATGTACAATTCCAAATTTAAACAAATTTCATGGAAACGAAAAACATTTAATTAAACGTGATGTGATCTCTTTAAAATTGGATTAATCTAATGAAATTTTCACCATCATTGAGTTCTAGAATAAGTATTCCTTTGCCAAAATACAAAAAGCACAGAGATTAGGAATTACAAAGTTTATGAATAAATGTACAGTTTAGAAATAAAATAAAGCTTTAAACAGTTTTGTTGAAACCTAACTAACTAACGTACTTACAACTAATTATTATAAACGACTATGACTTTAAACGCTTTTTCCATAATAATTTAAATAGAAACTTACAATACAAATAAAGCGACAATAGTTATATATACCAGCGCTTACCATAGAGAGGGCGTACTATATTTTACGAAAGCATATGATCAATTACTTGTTATATTTCTCATTGTATTTTGCTTAATAAATTGCTGAATAACAGCAACCTTAAATGCACTGATAGTGTTTGTTTACGTATATCAAGCCGCGGGTCAGAATACTCTTCAATGGCAAATTTGTTGTCGAGTTCGTTGTTTACTTACAACATTAAACAGGAAACACAGATAATATAAGTACGGGACAAGTAAAGGAATTGCAGACAGGTAAACTCCACCATATACTATAATGCTGTCATGGCTGCTTGTTCTAACAATCGTTCATACCGTCCCTACTACGTTGCGCATTCTCATCGGTCGGGACAACGACGTAAATCCATTCTAAACGGTGTGAAACGTCTACACCACAAAATTACATAATAGTAAAGGTTATTTCCCGTAAACATCGTTGGGGAACTAAACCACAAGAATACACAATAATAAAGCTATTTCTAGAAATCCCTTGATAATTCACGCGACCTACTTTCTAACTAGATCACTATGTGTAATACCTCTAAATTAATTATACAAAAAGCTCCTTACAACGAATTATTAATGAAATAATTTGTGAAGCATTTTGAAACGTAACAAAACTGTTATGAGCTTGCTACGTACCATAACGTAGCCAGAAGAAAACGTAAATATACCAGGCTAACTACCAATGCGGTGAGGGGAGGGGTTCCTAGCAACATAAAAATAATACATCGCCAACGATTTTCTATCTACAATAAAAAACACAAATATAAAAATTTCTATTGAAACAGCAAAACAAATTTAACTAAGGTTACTATTTAATAAAACAATTTTATGGACAAATTCACTAATTGTTCCACGAGGTGCGCAATTCGTAGCCAACATGCAATAAATCTAATCAGTACCAAAAAGAATAACGCTGATACTTTTGTATAAGCGGATTGGTTAATTAAAAAACATTAAATTTAGAAACCTTTCTAGTAAGGATTTTACCATACGAAGCATTTGTTATAACTCTAATCAGTAAAAGAAAGAATACTGATGATACTTTCGTATAAGCAGATGGGTTAAGTACAAAAAGCAAAAGCATTAAAGTTCGAAACTTTTCTAGTAAGGATTTTACCAGAACAAACATCAGCGTATCTAATTTCAAATTGGGTTTATTACCGGGTATGTTAGAAAAGGAAAACAAGTCACATACATATGTCGGGATACTTATCTTGTCATCCCTCGGAAGCGAATTTACACAGCATTGCCGTGGTAGTCAGTAACAACCAGCAACGGCGATCTACATGCAAAAGCAGTTGATCTACATCAAGGAATAATCAGGCTACACAACAAGCAATTTAGCTTCCAGCTAAGAGCGACTACATCAAATCTACACATTTGATAGAGGAGAAATGTGCATCGCTCTTGGAGTAACCAAACAAGTAGTTTTTACAAGTGCATCGACGAACAAGCTGCAGAATCAAAGTTTGAAATGAGTTCAAAATAACACGAACTCGAAAAGCAAACATCCACGTTATCTAAACGCGATTGAAACTGGAAAACACGGTTTTACCGGAGAATAGTGGGATATATTATTTCGACAAATCTTTAGATGGGAAACCCACTAAAACGCAATTATACGTTACCGGAAGGTATAACACGCTCACGGATACCTAAACAGCATATTGACTTATTTAAATTTTATCATAAACTTGTCGTTTCCAAGCAAATAGATTTGTCGAGAAATTATTCGAAAGCGTATTTATTGCAGAAAAATAAAATATACAGGATGTGAACTATTTAATTGTAGCATAAACTTATCGTTTTTAAAGCAAAAGGGATTTGAGTTGAAAAGTATTAGACAGCGTATTTATTATTAATTAAGTTAACGGATGTGAGAATAGCAACGTAGTTAATTTAACAAAATTATCGTAAAGCGGACTTATGAGTTAACAAGGGAAATTTCTAAAGCAAAATTGGAACGTAACAAGCTGAACTAAATAATGCCAACCAATTAAATTTTTAATTACACCGTCCTTCTATTACTACGTGTATTGTGTTCTGAGTATCTTCGTTTTGGTTGACACCTTCAGCAATTTATTAAATTTTTATGTAGTGTCTATTTTTCATTCTTCATCAATGTTCTTATTTTCATCTACTGTATTTCCTTTTGGTGATTATGATTGGACCCATATTAGAGTTGGTTTAAGATCTTTTTGTAGTTGTTTGGAAAGTCAATTATTAACAATAAGTGTTGTATTTTTATTTTGAACCCCGCACCTATCACACATACGTTCCACAATGTGAATATCGGTAAAGTAAAAATGTTTAAAATGTGATGTATGATTAGATATCTTGCTGTACCCATTTTTGGTCTAACAAAAGATTGTTGATCTGAACCTTGGAACAGAATCTCATCCTTTTGACACACGACAAAATAATTTGCCACACCATCATCATCATTTTGTTATCGACCTTACTAAAGGTCGGTTTGACGCAGCTCTAACTTCTTTTCTATTCTGTGCTAATCTAAAAAGCTCTACATCACACTCCACACCATCCTTTGCTTTTTTTTCAAAAGCTGAAATATGTTTCTCTTCTTATTTGGTGTATGTACGTGTTATTAACTTAGGTTTATTTCTTTTTTCACTGCACATTTTAGTATTCTTTTCCAGACCTTAGAACAGAATTTAATTCTCTTAACAGTCGAAGCAGCAAATTGCCATGCCATCTTCTGCCTCTTTTGGAAGTTTGAAATGTTAAAGACCTTATTTTGTGTATTTTCTTAGATCTTAACAAGTTAGTGGCATATAATTTTGTCTGGTATTAGATGAGTAGTTTAAGCATAGAGAACGAAAATTAAATTGTTGGTTATTTTACAAAGAGAAATGTAACTTTCCTGGTCGCGGCAACAAATCTGTACTCTAACCTACCTGCGGACGAATGAATGCCCTTCTTGACAATGCCTGGCTGTGAACGAGTCGCCTAGTGACCGTGGTTAGTAACACCTACGTTGTGTGACCGAAACAGAACCCCAATATACACACTGAGATGGCGTTAAGGCGAGAAGGTTTGAAATAAAACTACGATAAGGAGCATCCCTACTTTAATTATTATACGATAACCTCAAAACTAGGTTACCAGCAGTTAAACATGAATTACAAGAGCAAACAGTGCCGGACTCCTTGGGTTAGCGCTAAGAAAACAGTATCAACAGATAAAATCTCGACAACCTTGAGCTTCTAACTGCATAAATACACATCTCCAAATATTGGGTGGCAAACAAGCTCCCTGGGTACTTTTAATATTACGGGATGTCAAATATGAAACTGCAGAAATGTTAGTGTAGACTAGCTAATCTTTTATAGAAGGTACCGAAGACGGCTGTGCCATTACTAACCGGCTAAAATTGAAGAGGTCAAACACCGGGAAGATAAGGACCTTGACTACTAATGTTCAACCCCGCACAGGCATAAAATATTAGTAAATTCAACAAAGGCTCGAACATACGCGTTTACCATACAAACCCTTAACAGTTTCCAGCCCATTTGGTAATATGGTTCACAATCACTAACCTACATTCCATTATTTGCATAAACATCACTACAAATATATTAACAAAAAGCAAATATTTATAAATAAAAATAAACGTATGTTATGATGGTACCAAACACAGGGCACACCTTGAATCGACCATCTCCTACATAGTTATACTGCAAACGCGTTAATAACTGAGTCATAGCAGAGGTTCGCTATAATGTTACAACCCCGGCGACCGCATTCAGAGCCACTTCTGCAGTTGGCAACACTGATATTATTCACGTTTATTGCATAACAAAGATATTACGACATAATTTCGTGTCAAATTGTATCACATGCCAATATGTTTACAGTGATACAAGATGCACCCTAAAAAAGATAAAAAGCACTTACCCAAAAATGTGAAACTCTTCATGATTTCGCGGTCATCCTTGCGCAGGGGGCCATGCTGATTTCCATGTATCTCGTTTGGGCGTTGTTTGGGGTGGGTTACGTTATGCCCTCGTTGAAACCAGATTTAATGTCTTTCCTCTTCTTCTGTTTGTAGGCAGGACGAATGAATAAGCTACAGGCAACGATAGAAGGTAGAGATAAAAGGAAACCTACATTCTGAAAGAGAAAAGACAAAAGAACGACACAGGTAAACGTCACTGTTCGACATCTCGTTGGCTAATAATGTCGTGTCACACACCGCGCACTTGCGCCATCACTCCGCGTCTGCGCATTCCTTTTGCGTAAACGCAACTGTCCGAAATGACGAAAATGCTCAAGTCTATTTGAAATAATGGCGGGAATTTACTCACAAATTTAAACTTAAACTAAATATGATACATAGCCGATCTTCGGCATGTAACGATAATCACATCGTAACCAGAATAAATAAATCTCAATATTAGTTACCGATAATTACAAGCAATTATACATGAATTACAAAACCAAACAGTGCCGGACCCCCTGGGTTAGCGTTGAGGAAAGATTATCGGCAGATAAAACCTCAACAACTCTGCGCTTCTAACTGCGTAAATACAAGAGATATGTGGCTAGCAATAAATTCAAGGAAAAGTTAACAGGTAGCAAAAAGATAGCTAATTTAATGTCAATAAGGCAAAAGTGTAGAAGGTAAGCGCTGTATAAAAAAGAAATGGCTAAATAAAGTTAACTAATTCATAGCAGGGGCAAAAAACATTAGGTAAATCGTTAAAGAAATGAAACGTGAAAAATTTAATTAGCCTTTGGGTCAGCAGAGAATGGTTTAAGGTTTCTGATATGCCACCTTCGTTGGCGTTTTCCTTCAGCATCTTGGAGTTCATAGATAAGTGGACTTACAACACGAGTGATCTTACATAGAATGAATTTAGGGGATAATTTTAAAGAAAATTTTTTAGTAGCATCCGATAAGACATAATTCTTTTTCCAAACATGTTCGCCTAAAGCAAAGGAAATATCTCGTTTACGCAGATTATAGTGGTCCTTACTCTTTTCGTAAGCTTTAACAAATTTTTTTTAACGTCGTTAAAGTAGAAAGTAATGATTGTTGGTCTTTTTCCCAGCGTAGTTTTTTCGTCAAATTCAATTACGTTAGTATCGTCCGGAACTGAACCATAATAGCTACCATCGATTGGGGCATATCTTCCAAAAAAGAAAGACGGAGTAAATTGGGTAGCTTCGTGTTTAGAAGTACGCAAAGCTTAAGCGACTTTAAAGATATTTTCATTCTACCAAGTGTGGTCTGAATCGATATATGAAGAGATAGCGGTAACTAAGACTTGATTTACTCATAACAAAATTGTTGAAGAACAATAAAAAATATATCTTACAACGCATATAATTGCTAAGGTGATAAGCTCTTTTTTGAGCCTCACCTAGACTACTAAACAAAAACTTCAACATCATCCTCAAAAAATGATTCAAAAATTACTAGAGCGATAAACTTACCACGAGTCTCGTCTAGACTTATGTAATGCTGAGTGACCAACTCTTCATGAGTCTTGTCTAGACTAATATACTGCTGAGCGACCAACCACGACGACAAGTCTCGCCTAGATCAAATAGATTTTAAAATGCTGCGTTGCAATATCGATATAAATAGAAAAATTTGCTATCGAACAAAATCATGCTCACAACACAAGGTAATATTTTAGCGATACATCTATAGAAAAACCCAGTATACCAAATTATTAAAGCATTAATTTTATATCGAGGAATTTATCAAGCAGCCATCGTAACTAAAGGGGATAGTAAATAAAAAATACGAAACATCATCAACCTCACGGTTGTGGTGTTTAAGAAAGCAGATATAACGAAATCAAATTTACTATACTGTTTTAGAAGGTATAGATATATCAAGACAAAAATTCAGTTAATTGCGTAAGCTGTATTTAGGGACAAAATTTTCTTTAAGAAGGAATTCGTAACCTATAGTTAATTATTTAGATTGTAAGGGAACACTAGAATTATGGCCAACTAAGATAATGTAATATTTAAATAAAATTTAAACTAAAAACAGGTTTCAATTTTAGTGTCATTTTAAAGGATTTTTTGTTCTTTATAATGAATGGTAAATAAAGCTATTTATGGCTAAAAATACTTACAGAAAAAATTATGTAATCCAAAAAGCACATGTTTAAAGTTAGGTTAAGGTAACTTGCTAAATACATGAAAGGTATATACTTTACTTTCATCCTAAATTAGGTTAAGTAATTTTTTGAGAGAATTTAAAATATTACAGTTTTTATAAGGGAAAATGTCAATTAATTCAGTTAGAAATAAGTTATATGAAAGGTAAACAAACACTATTCAAACATGGCCGACTAAACGCTTCAGATTGACATTTCAGTTGCATTCAATGTCACGCCAACATAAAATAAAAATTACCAAATGCAATGTAGCCAGATTGTATTTCTTCTATTCAAAAGCCATTAAAAATTTAAAAAAATGATTAAATATTACATTTGAGTGAAAAAATCCAATTTCTACAAAGATATTCGAAACTAACCTAAATCAGAGGTGAAGACAAGTTTTCAACAATAATCACATCGTAGCCAGAATAAATAAATCTCAATATTAGTTACCGATAATTGCCAGCAATTATACATGAATTACAAAAGCAAACAGTGCCGGACCCACTGGGTTAGCGTTGAGGAAAGAGTATCGGCAGATAAAACCTCAACAACTCTGCGCTTCTACCTGCGTAAATACACTTCTCCAAGGATGTGGCTGGGGACAAACACCATGTGCACTTTTAATATTACAAGATGTCAGCTGTTACTCGGACATACTACATGTGACAACTGGAAAAAGATTAGGATAGTCTAGCTAGTCTTTTCTGGAAGGTATCGAAGACGGCTGAGCCATGACTACCCAGCTAAAGTTGAAGAGCAAGAACACCAGAAAGATCAGGGTCTTGACTACCAATGTTCAACCCCGGACGGACATAAATGTTAGTAAATTCAACAAAGGCTCAAACATACGCACTTACCGTACAAACCATTAACAGTTTCCAGTCCGTTTTTTAATATGGTTCACAATGACTAACCTACATTATATCATTTTCATAAACGCCACTACAAGTATATTGACAAAACTTTTATAAATATACATGACGTTCAACATGTACGTATGCTAAGATAATACCAAGCAAAGGGCACATAAATTGAATCGACCATTTCCAATATAGTCATATTGCAAACGCGTTAACCAACGGGGTCATAGCAGAGGTTCGCTATAATCACATCGTAACAAGCATCATTAAATTTCAATATTAGATACCGATAGAATCATAGGTTAGAATACGTCAGATCACATCAAACTAAAACTAACGTACGCTTAGGTTTTAAAATTGAGACAAGAATTATGCAGTTATAAACGCACAACTAAAAACTGAGACAAAACAATTACATAATCATAACAAGTTTATTAGAATATTAAAAACAAATTATAAAATAGGGAGTGATCGCACGACCACCACTAAATTTATCGTGCGCTATTTTTGCTAATTTAGCAAAAAGCGCATGTCCGCAGACATTACGTACGGTAAGTGAATAGCCGCGGTCCGCTATTTTCGTAAAATTGCGTGTACAACATATCGGACGCTATTTGTTTTATTTGACGTTAGTTTTGAAAACTTGAAGGTATCCTTGTAATATATTATTGGGTTTTTAATTGTGAATTGTCATTAATAGATCAATCGGAAATTAAATATTAATTGTCACATATTCAAGGTTAGGTTTTTCGTACGGTAATATAGTAGGATGCGATAACTCTAGTTTGTGTTTCTACATAAAATACATTAATCTAAACCATCACGTGGCATTTAGCTTTAACGGATCTTTAGCGTTGTACTTGCGATAACTCCATAATATTATGATTGCATAAAGATAAACGTGCTTTTAAATTAAACAGATCAAGTAGTATTAAAACTATAAATAAAAAATATGCATGACAACTTTATCATTAATTCAAATACTATCTTAAGACAAAAACAAAATAACCCTAAATAATTATTAAAGCTTTGATGCAATCAGATAACTTAAAAATAGAATATAATTAAAACATTACCTTTAATAAAACCGGCAAGTAAAGCTTTTTGACCTTCCATTTTGATAATGCTGAAAATCAAGTCCAGTTAAAGCTAGTAAACAAGATCGATCGTCCTTATATTCCTTGTGCCTCTTTAACGGTAAATTCTGACGTCACGGAATGCGTTCGGAAACCTGAAACTGTTTACAGTGCTGTTCAAAAATACCATCAAATATGCAATAATTATCAAGCAATGAGAATCGACCGAAGAAATACTCCGGATCACTACACAATGCACAGAATTACAACAAGAACTACAAACTGAGAGACGCGCATTACAAAATAAGAACACCAACGAGATAAGAGTTTCACAAATAACCACAACAATATTGCACAGAAGAAATCTTGAAGAGATCAACTAACGCTAACAGACAATGGTCATTTCTGGAGTGACTATTTTTTTACCGGAAGTGACGTTTTAACCAAATGTGGCAAGGAGTATGTAAAATACTTCTTAGAAACCGCACACTCAAAGGACTCAAAATGCTCAGCGCATTGTAAAAATGAGAGTCAAAGACTTCAAATGAGCACAATCTAGATGTACATCAAATTAGGTAAATTTAGTCATAAGAACCTACTAACCTGGCGGTGAAAGGAACATTAGTAGATTAAAACTTTTTAACTAACAATAAAAGAAGAGTAATATTAGGAAATATCTAGTAACTAATATGAGCCGAAATGTTAAAATACCTTGTTACATGTTACAAAGTGAAGGTGGCAAAGTTTAGGATGAAGCACTGGTACGAATTAGCCCTGCCAATCAGTCCGACAGACTTCGGTAACAGAGGAAAGAAAAAATATGTTAGGGATAGCAGAAACTTTGTCGGGATCAACAAGGAGACCATCTCGGTTAACGAAGTATCCAAGATAGCGGAGTTCGAAAGGCAGCAATGACATTTGTCTTGACGGAAGGTAAGGCCAGCAAGGAAGAGACGAGAAAGGTCTAGGTCGTGGATCTGAAGGTGTTCTTCGAAAAAAAGGGTAGCTATGATGATATTATCGAGGTACACTAAGCATAAAGGTTCCGGGTTAGAACCAATAACCTGATCCATAAAGCGTTGGAAAGTAGCAGGAGAATTATAAAGTCCGAAAGAGAGACGCCAAATTGAAATAAACCACGATGAGAAACGGTGAAGGCCGTGATAGGTTTAGATTCGGGAGCGAGAAAGATTTGCTAGTAGGTGGAGCAAATATCTAGGCAGGAGCGGAAACGAGCATCACGGAGATGATTTTTACTATTTCTTTATTTTGTCCTCGATGATTGCTACCTTCTACTTTTCATTTTCCTATGTCGTTTATACATCTTGGTTTGGTCCAGTATACCAGTACTTCGAGCCTGATAAAAGTTCTTTTGTTGATTTTTGAGTCTTTCTTGTAGTTTTCTTAAGCAAATTTTCTTTTGATTCGTACTATTAGCGTGTATTGGGCTTTCGAGCCGGATACAAGTTAATTTTTTTTATTCTTTGCTTTTCTTTGAGTTTTTTAAACTAATGTTCTTTTGCTTTATGCTAGTACTGCACTGTCTGCTTCGTTACTTCTGGTTCCCATCCCGTACATTTAATTTTGCGGGGGGGGGGCGAATTTGGTACGGTAACTTTTTGAAATAAAGCAATTCTGCATGAAAGTGCAACTAACCTCCATTAAAAACGCTAATCTATACATTTTATGTTATTCTCAAATACTACAAACTTAACAAATACGTATTAAACCGTCCTGCATAAATGTTCCTCAGTACGTGGATTATATCCTATAACCATTTTTAAATTGATTGGAACGTTTGCTGGTCGTAAACCATTTCTAAAAGCTTGAAGTTCGCTTTATCAATTTCCTGAAACATATTTTAATCGTTGCTTGTTATTTGCAATTCTTTTCCTTCTCGATCACCCACCCCACGCTATGACGTTCTTGAGCTAGCCCAAACTCTAATCCTTTTGGAGTTCGATCCTACAATTCTGTCCCTGGTTTTTGTTGCGGTATTTGGTGTAAACGAGTTTCTCTACTTACTTTGCCGCTTTCTTTCTTGGCTGCACGGATACCGTAATTACATACTGAAGATGGTTTAGTTTAAAATCCAACTCACTCTCCTTCGACACAAAATGGGAGTTAAGGTAGGTTCATTCTGTTATTTTTTTTATGCTTTAGAGAAGACCGATTTAACTTTGTGCTCTAGTTTTACGCGTGGTCATTGCATGCTGAATGCGCAGACTCCGGTTCAAAATTAACGATGCAGTATAAGTACAAAATGTGATTAAGCGATTGTTTTTCAAGTCACAATCAAGTAAACGTAAGTTTGTGTAGAAGTACTCTGATAAAATTTATTTGATTTAGTTAAGGTTGCAGAACGTAAGTTTGTGTAGAAACAACTGGATGAAATTTAATTGCTTTGATTAAGGTTGCGGAACTGCGAACGTCAACAGCTAATACTGCGTAATTGTAAGCTAAGGTAAGCTATTGTTTTTAGATTTGTCCTGAAATGCATTTCAATAGGTAAGGGTTACTTTTCTATTTTATTTTATTGCTGTATGTTTTGTACTTATTTAGGGCTATGGACAATATGTATGTTGGTATGTGTCAACGTTTTTCTTTTATAGCATAGCAAGGTTTTGTAAATATTTCTTGGGATACCATGGTTTTTTCTAAAAGCTTGCAATAAATTAAATAAATTTATTGCAAACTTTTAGAAAAAACCATGGTATCCCAAGGAATATTTACAAAACCTTTGAGATTTCCTATTCTTCTTTCCGGATGACCCACCCTACTTTACGACGTTCAGCTAGCACTGTAAGTCCTTACAAATTCGTATAATTCGTTCTTTCCCCTTTTTTGTTGTTGCGATACTCGGTGCGGGCTGTTTTCTTTACTTTCTTTATTTTCTTGCTTATCCGCACGGATTACCGTAACAAATTTGTTATTTTTTATTAATTCTATTGCAAGGTTAAATTCTATACTTCGCCGTAATAACAAATTATGTACTTCAGGTGTTTGAAAATTTGTTGTAATGTCATTAAACCATTAAGTTAATCGTTTAAAATAACACTTTATCATTAGGAATTGTAAGTAATACGTTATTATTCTCAAATATTTCAAAGTTTTTCCAAGTTGGTTTATAAACACCGCTCGTGGCAGGTCCTAGATTTGTTAAGCATATGTCTTCAATGGCATACATTCAGTCTAGATAGGGTTTTCCAGGACTCATATTTCTTATGCACCGTTAGGGTAATATTGTTACTTCTCCGAGAAGTTAATAATGGGGTTGTTGATGGTAAAATCTAATTCTAGAAAACAGTGGTTTAATCTGTGTTTTTAGCGCAAAATCTAAGGACTATAATACCGCTTTTCATTTCAGATGTATCTGTCTGGAGTAGTTTGCTCCGTTACACGAAAATGGGTTACTGATGAAATTTCATGGTTTGAACCTAGTTAAATCCTGCAGCATAGCAGAGTAGTTCCGTCGGTGTGACTATCTATAACTTGCTATTAAAAGCGAGTGGTTTATTTTGTTTCCGTATTCGTAAATAAATTTATGAAAAACTGGTTGTATTAAATAATCTCCCTTAAAGTTTGTAACGCCAATTCCCTCATTAACCGAACTAGAAATGAAACTACCATGATTGCAGTCAGCAAGATTCTTTTCGTAAAACAGATATTATATTTAAAATTTGTTTTTTTGGTTTCAGATATTTTATTAAAAGGAAATAACTTAAGTAAATAACTATTTAAAATTTGTAACAATTGGAGCTTTCTCATTTGTGAGAGGCTGACCCAAGGTATTATGTTAAGAGATTTCTTTAAGTAATTATTTGCAGCAAAATTTGTCTTGTATAAAAATAAAAAAACTATTTAGTGTTTATTTCTCTTTTATAAATTAAAATTTAGCTAATCTGAACATGCAGATGGAATGACAGATCGGACAAACTATGGTTAAGATACCAAGTTTGTAAATGCACAAACTATTAATAAATCCTGTTTGAGTAACTAAAGCTAAAAAACCTATGATATTATTTGATACTGTTATTGAATATGAATTTTATAGTGTTGTTATGATAAACATATTTATTTCTCGAAAACGAAATAGACATGTAATTACGTTAACCAATTTTTTTGTGTCTGGTAATTTAAGAATGGCATTTGTTAAAATATTTTTGTTGTTGAGAACGATATCAGATTAGTTGAAACAAGATCTACCTTACATTTAGTTACTATATTTAGCTAAGAATCACGATAAAGAATAAGATTAACAAACATAAAACGGTTTTCTGTATCAGCCCTTCAAGATTAATTAATACAGTGGCGTCCAACTCAACGTTACATTTTCTTTTATTCAATTAAGTAAATTCAGCCCCGACCCACCTCTAGCTCTCCCTTGGGGTAATAGTCAAGTTAGCCAAAGGCATACAGTTTTAGCCTTCCATCTTATTAGTATAGAACTTTAACTTTCTTAAAGTGTAAAACCGTGTAGCAAGACTAAAAATAACCATGTGAGATTAAAGGAACAACATTAAGCTTCTACAATTGCATTTATTCGAAGCTTTGAATGGAAATGCAACACAAGCTAACTCAATTCGTTTCTTTATTGATACGTACAGGACTGATATAGGCAACGACACTTTTGAAATTGAACAAAAACTTTATAATACTTGTTGAATTGTGTACAGCATTTAAATACTTGTAATCAATACATCGGTGTAGTTCCTATTGTTTTAATAATAATAATAATAATAAGAATATAAATAATAATATAATAATATTAATAATAATAACACACACACACACACTCACACACACACACACACACACAAACACAAATACAGGCAAACATAGAAACAGACACAGACACGGACACAGACACAGGCACAGACACGGGCACAGCCACAAGCACAGGCACAGGCACAGGCACAGGCACAGGCACAAGCACAGACACAGACACAGATACAGACACAGACACAGACACAGACACAGACACAGACACAGACACAGACACAGACACAGACACAGACACAGACACAGACACAGACACAGACACAGACACAGACACAGACACAGACACAGACACAGACACAGACACAGACACAGACACACAAACAGACACACACAAACACAGACAAAAACACAGACAAGACACAAACACAGACACAGACACAGACGCAGACACAGACGCAGACGCAGACGCAGACGCAGACGCAGACGCAGACGCAGACGCAGACGCAGACGCAGACGCAAACGCAGACGCAGACGCAAACGCAGACGCAGACGCAGACGCAGACGCAGACGCAGACGCAGACGCAGACGCAGACGCAGACGCAGACGCAGACGCAGACGTAGACACAGACGCAAACGCAAACGCAAACGCAAACGCAAACGCAAACGCAAACGCAAACGCAAACGCAAACGCAAACGCAAACGCAAGCACAAGCACAAGCACAAGCACAAGCACAAGCACAAGCACAAGCACAAGCACAAGCACAAGCACAAGCACAACCACAAGCATAAACGCCAATACCAACACCAATACACAAACACGAACACAAACATATCACAATTACACATACCGAACACACAAGAACCACACAAAAGTACCAAAGTCGCAAATCCCGCGTGCATATGTGATTTCCAGCTGCCGATGGTCACGGAGCACGCAAAAAAGAAAGCCAAGTCATAGGAAACGATTCTGATTCCCAGCTGCTGATGGTATGGATCGAAGGCAAAAACTAATGGAAATACAAGCGACCAAACAACAACACACACACACACACACACACACACACACACAACACATCTACACAGAGGCACACACATACAAACACTATACACACAGACACCACACACGCGTACGCACGCACACACGCGCGTAGAAATCACGGTACGCAAACACAACACATTATTCTCTACACAAATTACAATTATACAAAACAAAAGACAGGGATGGTAACGAGGTTTAGGTTACAGGTACGCAATGCAGAAGGGGAGAACAAACCGAAGAGGGATGGCAGATGTTCTGGGGTACACATAAACTCCGTGCGTACAGGAACTGAATAAGGGTGAGCCACATCCAGAACGACTGCAACAACTCGACGATGCACACAGTCTCCACGCTGTACGACTGAAATAAATATCCTAAATACGGCCAAAGCACCCCCGCAACTACACTAACTTCAAAAAAGCCAGGTCTGTCTTAACTTTTAGATGATAGACTAACCAAAAACAGTTAGTGAATAAAAAAAAGTCCAGGGAAGTCCCATACCCTCCCTGCAATTGATGCTCTCTAGAGCAAGCCGGGGTTAGACATTACGCTTCTCCCAAACCCACGGGAAGAAAACCTTTTAGTGAGGATGAGAGTATAAGGATTAGTAAAAAGGGCCAAATAGCTTTTTTAGTGGATGATTTTGTCCCCCTTAGTTTATTACATCAACTACTAATTACCGGAACTCAAATTATTAACAGTACTTTAAGCGGTAAAATTATTACGAAACAAAAAATAGAATTTAGCATTTGAATTCAATTTTTCCACCGGTAATAGATTTGTTAATCATAGGTATAACATTTTTTTAACGAGTCATTAAAATGCCAGCCTACATTTCTTCTCAAACGCAAGACAGCTCTTTTTTTACTTAATCAATCAACAAGTGGGACGCGAAATTACATATTAATAACATAACCTAGATATCGAGTAACGTAAAGCAAGTACCGTTTAAATCTGGAGTATGTTTAATGTTTAGCTTCAGGTTAACGTTTCGGAAATGGTTTCATTGCTGTTTTTGTCTTGCATCATGAACGCTAACGTTGTAGAAGTTCAGAATAATAATCTTAAATAGAGAAAGGTATGTTACACCTAGCAATTACTTACATTTACAACATTAGAGGTTATTAACTTGTACGTTTTCTCTGACCTGCTTGAAGTACGTACGTACAATACAAGATCTTCTTCCATACTTGGTTGCTCACATTTAACATCCTACCACTAAGTGATCCACTTCGATACTCGTTATTTTCGGTGCATAACCAAAAGACCTCAATTGTAGTACATTCTAGTTCGTCTATTGTTTAGAGAAATGTTTAAACAAATGATAAAGCGAGCTAGGGAAGTTTTAGTACGTGCAGCTATCGCCCTTTGGGAGTTTGTTGTTTTGATATGGTTGGCAACATATTATTTTTCGGAAACCTTTGTACTTACGATGACACCGGGCTTTTTCAGAAAGGAAAAGCGCTTAAAGGGAAAGGTTGTTTTAATAACAGGAGGTGCTGGTGGAATTGGTCAAGAACTTGCCCTTCGCTTGGCGAGATCAAAAGCAGAAGTGGTCGTTTGGGATAATAATGAGAAATGTAAGTATGTTTTTCTTTTTGTTGATTATTATTAATTAACTGGTAACCACTGAGGTGGATTATTTTCCTTTAACCACTGAAATGGAGTCTTACAGACTACGGCTAATAAATAAGGCTAATTAGAGTATAATAATTTAAATAATTGCAATACAAATGCTGCATCCTAGTGCAGCATTGGATTGATGTTTTTGGAAGCATATATCACCAATTTTAACAAGAAAATACCGTAATGGTGAAATAAAAATATTTATTTGTAAAGTATTGTACAAAAATAAAACACATTTTTCATTTTAAACCATTTTTAACATCGAAACAAAAAAGTAACTACATAACTCCGTAAGCTTAATAATAAAGGTTGAAACAAGGTAAAAATGTAAAAAATAACAAAATATTTTTTAAGAAAATAGTTTGTGCAGGTGGTTCTTGCTCCCTTTTTTCGACATAGATAGCACAGATTTTTTTAAAACATCGGATACAGATCGGCTTCTGTCAGTCAGTGCATATGTATTTCGTCTTCGTGTGCAACCTAGATGAACAGAGAAAGCAGTACTTTATATTTTCCAGGACAATTTCCTCACCAGGGATAGGAATAGGCATGTCCTGTCCAGTATTCGACTGATAAGCCCCACGTTGGGAATGCCCCTTCAGCAAAATTAAAAGGTAGGGTTAGGAAAACAAAAATTCGGGAATTGGCAGTACCAAAACAAAATCAAACACAAAAAAGAATTCGCTTAAGAAAAAAAACTAAAAAAAAATTCGTTTACGAAAACAAAAACAAAAAAAACACCCCAAAATAAAAAAAGAACTCTCATCCGGTTCGAAATCTAATATATAATAATAGAAAGAGAGATAATAAAAAGAATTCACTTAACAGAATTGTTACGTTTTTTTCGTGGCAGCCACGTTGGGCGCCAAAGTTATGTTACGTTGGCTCATAGCCGTGCGTAACACCAAGAAAATCAAAGAAATGACCCGGGCTCAATCGGAGTGTGGGGAGGGGGGTTGTAGAAAGCAGACTGACCTATGATGTATGCGGCGGTAAGGAGTTAGTAACAGTACCTGCAATAAAAGAAATTAGAATAGCAAACCTGCAATAAAAAAAGATTAGTCCTGCAAACCTGAAATAAAGAAAAAGAATAGCAGCAATGCAAAGGGTAAGTTATTCAGTACTTTGTAGAATGTAAATAAAAACTGTTTAGATAAACTATATAATATAACAACGATAAAAGCAATACAAAAATATTTAGTACAAAGTGAGGTAATATGGGGGAGTAGCAGAAACGTTTCCTCACACACCAATTAAACATAAATCAGACAAAATGTTTACAAAAGATAAATAGGTAAGACACAATTGATATGAGTAATTCAGCAGTATTGATTTTTCTTTCTTTCTTTTTTTCTATGTTTTAAAATAGCATGCAAGTCTATTGTAAAAGGTATATCAGAACGACAAAGATATGGTAAAGCAACGAATAGATATTTAAAGTACAGTATTGCCCGAAATAAACAGTACTGAAACTAAGTTGGCGGTGTTTTTTTGCGTGCGCTGTCACTCTCAAGTTAGCTAGTATAGACCTGTCAAGTAAACCTCAAACAAGTAATTAGTAGGGCCTAATTGTTAAAAATGGTGTTAAGTACAGAGGAGAAAGTGTTTCTGGTAGAGCATTATTTTCGTTCATACGGAATCGGCCGACGTAATGGTGCAAGTTTGCTATACGTGTCTGATCAATTCACACAAAGGTTTAATAAACGTTCTCCAAGTAATGCTGTAATTTTGAAGGTTATTGAAAAGTTTAGAAATACAGGTAGTGTATTGTGCCAACGAAAAGGAAACTCAGGGCGTCCCAGGACAGTTAACAACAACAATAACCATGAACGTGTTTTTGAGCAAATCTTAGAAAATCCGAAAGTCAGCAAGGCAAGGACAGCGTTACAACTTGATTTAAAAAGAACTTCCTTTCAAAGAATCCTGAAGGAGCTGGGTACATTTTCGTATGTGATTCAGGTACATCAACAACTACATCCTCGGGATTATCGCAGTAGAGTGGAATATTGCGCCAGAATTCTCGCGTTACAGTATGAAAATCCTGAATTTTTGAAAAATGTTTGGTCTTCAGACGAAGCACATTTTCACTTGTCAGGCTATGTGAATCGTCGCACAAATCGATTTCTGGGCGTTGCCAGACCCGATGAGGTTCAAGAGGTTCCTTTACATAGTGAAAAAGTGAGTGTCTGGTGTGCTGTTTCCGGACACGGAATCATTGGTCCGTACTTTATCGAAGAGAATGGTAGGCAAGTCACACTTAATCAACAGAGGTACAGACAAATTTTAACACGATTTATCCCTGATCTACGTCAATTCTGTCGTGCACGTAACTTGGCATTTTGAAACCAATTTTTTCAGCAGGACGGGGCAACTTGCCATACTGCTGCCGCAATTCGTCAATTTCTTCAAGAACATTTTCCAAGCAAATTCATATCACGATTTACTGACTTCCCTTATCCTTCACATTCTCCAGACCTCACACCTCCAGACGCATACATTTGGGGCATGGCTAAAAATGCCGCTTTCAAACGGGCACCACAAACCATCGATGAATTAAAGGATGCCGTTAGAGTCTTCTTCGCAGCCCTGAGACAACCCTTATTCAATAACATGACCAGAAACTTAGAACATCGTTATGAAGTCTGTCTCGAACGAGGAGGTGCACATTTAGAACATATAATAAAGTGTCAATAATATGTATTTTTTAAATATACAAAACAATTACAATTTCAGTACTGTTTATTTCGGGCAATACTGTAATAACCAGTAGGAAATAGTTCAACTTACAAAAGTCCTTCAGCAACGCTTCCTTGCTACTGAAGTGTGGGATTCAACGATGTCCTGCACTAACGAAGCACTTCACCCTTGACTGTGAGGGTGTTGATGGAACTTATCACACGTTACACTACTCACACCTACGTATTTCACTGGGGTTAGCATCAGACAATATCATGCTGATGGAACTATGTAGCATTGATAAATTTCTTGTTCATTCTATTTCCTGAGACAATAATTTCGAAATATTTGTGCAATCATAGGCACCAATAAATACTATAACACGTTAAAAGCATTAGGAAACTTCATTTTAGTAAACTAATTAATAATAATAAATAAATACTACAACAGCAATACAAACACTGCAGGACCATAATACAATTTGGCTAACAGATAAAAGTTCAGACAATATATTCAAGCACGTGCAAACACTAAGCAAGTCCGTCAAATGCTCCGCACAACACGCGTGCAGGTCGAGTCCAACAAGTTCTACCACTTTCATTTCCAACAGAAAATCAACAAAAAAACACAATTACTAAAGCACGCGTATCACTAAAACCGTCCGTTGGGCTTGTTCATGAACCATTCGAAAATTCATGCCGCATTAACTCTCACTATTTCCAAAGCAAAAAGGCAACAGTACTTTCAACGTAATTAACATATAGGAACCAAGAACAAACTACAACTCTAATCTGTTTATATGAACTCCTTGCTATTATAACCTCTTATCGTTTCTTATCTAGACTTGTATATCCACATAAGCAACAAAATTTATATGAATGCAGCTATCATATCTAAATAATTAATTACAGCGGTTTATCATTTCCGATAAGTTGGAAAGTAATTTACGAATAATCCCATTTAAAATTCGTTCCTCGCAATTTATTAATGAAAATCAATCTTCAATTAATCTATCTTTAAATTACTACCCACGAGTTAAATTGCATACAAATCTGAAAACTATTCGAAAGTATTTACTTTATACAAACAGCGATCCACTCGATATAATACGACGCCTTCGCCAACGGGTTAATAAATATAAAATGTAGACATAGTAATTGCAGAAAGGTATTTACTAATTGAGAAAAAGCGTAAAATGTTAAACGATTAAAAATGCACGTTACAGAATAAATTAAAAAAAAACCCAAAAGAAAGCGCTTTGAAATAAAAAAAAAGAATTCTCATCCGGCTCGACGAACCAAGGTACCGGATAAAACAAAAAAAAAAGAAATTGAAGAGAAGTACAGGGATGGATAGGTAGGTAGTAACAATGAGCGAGGACAAAGGTAAAATGGCATCAACACTGTCAAAGTCGTCAAAGAACGGATGCTTCTTCAGAAAAGAAACAGTAAAGTCTTCAACCTCAAACGAAGATTGGTTCCCTGCCCCTGCAGAAAAACCAACAGTAAAGAAAAAAGCGAGAAAGAAAACCAACAGTAACAGCCAAAATGACAAAAGTGTCAAGCCTCAAAGTATGCTCGGAGACACCAAGAATGCTGGATGAACAAAAAAATGTAATCACTTCAAGCTGTGGTACCCAAGAATCGCAACAAACGAAGGACCAAAGAAAAGAACAGCTAACTAGACCTAAAGTCGACTAAGTCGTGGTTTCCAAAAAAAAGAAAACGGACTAGAAAGTACCTATCACAGGAAGTGGATCGTAAAATATATCAAGTCGGCACCAAAACCGACAGAAAGTAATACCAGCCACAGGAAAAAGGAAAGGAATGTGGAACGAAAGGAACGAGGGGAAAATAAAAGAAAAAACCTAAAAAGAGTAACACCAAACAACAAATACAAGAACCAAAAAAACCTCAGAATCGCACAAAAGAAAATAAAACAGAATCCCAGTGTAGTTATGTATGAGTATGTGTGTGCGCGTGTGTGCAGGTGTGTGTATGTGTGTGTGTAAGTGTGTGTGTTGTTGATGTATTAGTATGTGAGTGTGTGTGCTGATGGATGAGTAGGTGAGTGTATGAGTGTGCGCGTGGGTATTAACTGTGTGTGTATGTAGGGTGCGTGTATAAGGTGTGCGTGTGTGTGTATGTGTTGGACCGCCGTAGTTGCTTCTTACGACAGGCAGGTTATACCATAGGGCTATCTATTCCCGGACCCACACGGGTGTAAGAATCAGCAAGAAGAGAACAAAAGAAAGGAGAACCAAACAGAAATATGTGTGTTTGAAGTGTGTGTCTATGAAGTGTGTGTGTGTGTGTGTATGTATGTGTTGGACGTATTTGTATGTATGTGCGTGACGTATTTGTATGTATGTGCGTGTGTGTATGTATGTGAGTGTGTATGTGTGTGTGTGTGTGTGTGTGTGTGTGTGTGTGTGTGTGTGTGTGTTGGACCGCTTTAGTCGCCTCTTACGACATTCAGGTACCATGGGGCTATTCTATTCCCGGACCCACACGAGTGCAAGGAGTACAAAGAGAAAGCGAAAAAAAGGAGAACTAAATAGAAAGAACTGTGTGTTTATAAAGTGTGTGTGTGTGTATGTGTGTATGAAGTGTGTGTGTGTGTGTATGGATTGGACGTGTGTGTGTGCGTATATGTTGGACCGCTGTAGTCGCCTCTTACGACAGGCAGGTTGTGGGACTATTCTATTCCCGGACCTACACGGGTGCAAGAAAATGAAAGAAAACCCAGCCAAACAGGGAAGTAAATAAAAGATTCTAAAGTTCAGAAATCAAATCCTAAGGAGAGCAACGTCGGCATAAGAAACTGGCGCGAGGACTAGATATTGGGCTTCAGGCGTTTGCGCCGCCAGCAAGAAAATAAAACGAGATCAAGGACATTAGGACTTCGCCGACATACATCTTCCGGTTCGGAAAGAGCATAAACTAATGTCTTCCTCTTTTGGGAAGTTTTCTGCCAAACAGTGTAACGATTTTTGCTTCTAGACCCACGTTGGATGGGCGCCACTGAAACGACTTCTGTTTTACAAAAGACTGAAACGTCTTTTTTCTACATTAAGGCGCTAGTGAACAAAAATCTTTCGACATAGCTAGGGGTCTATTCCTGGGTAGAGCAATGAGAAGTGGGGGGTAAGTCGAATTCTGTTTGCAAACCAAAGTTCAGCTAAATCAAATAGGCGCCTCCATTTCCTGAGATAATTACGATAATTGCAAAGCACAGTTCTAAGGGCGGACGTGGAAACCCAAAGATAAAATGATCGCCTTCGTTAACAAAAACCTGTCTTAACAAAATAAGACGCAGCTCCTGTAAGAAATTGCAAAGATTAAATAAATAAAAAAGTCGAACACCATTTGTGTCCTATAAAAGTATATAAAAATAAAAAAATGTATATCCAATATAATATTGGCACCAAACTATTACTCAAAATTTTACTTTTGTGTATTTTGTGTATTTAGATTTGATCGCATTTGACCAAAATAAAAGCCTTAAATTTGAAATATTTGTTTACTAAAAAAACTCTTTCAAAATATCGGAACTTTTTAACAAAAAAATTGTCATTACCAACTACAACAAAGTTAAAATTTTGATTTTTTCTTCAAAACGACTAACTATACTTTAAACATGCTTGTTATAAATATTAGAGTGATAATAATTTATAAGCAAAACACACTGAATTACGTTCTAACCTGGGCAGATCTTTTCAGGTAGATTACAATTACTAGAATCAAACGTGGATTTTAACTTTCATATTTACGTTTAATAATTTATGTATAGATAAGGCTGATCACAAAAATAGGAATGTTTTGTTTAAATTCCAGTACAGCGCACGAAGCATCTACTTTCAAAACAACATCTGTCAACTGTGCAAGACAAAAAAATATGACGTCGAAAACATACGTTGAATTTATCGAAGGTTCAAATGGAACAAAGCTTGTTATTATAGAAAACTAATCTGACAAAATTTAGTTCTGTGGCTTATAAAACCAGTTCAACAATAATTGAAACTTACTCAACTTATATGTTGTAACCATAATAGCAAGTTTCCGTGCTCTAACCTTTTAAACACATGCAAGAAATATCTTATAACTAATAACGAACCAAAACTGCTTTTGTTGTTTCACGATGAATTGAGATGGAAATTACGTTCTCCAAACAAAGTTACCAGTCATTCCTAATTAAATATGACTGCATCCAAATTACATCCATAATTTCTAATCGACTGTTTCCAAATGACGGTAATTCTAAATCTTTAGATCCTACATGACGAATTATATCTGTTCCATTCTTCGTTGTTGCGCTAAATAAATTAATTCAAATTACATTAGATCGCAAAATGTATACTATACCAACCGTTAGTAGAAGATACCTCAACAGTTAATAGTTGATGCGAAGATTGCCAGCCTCTAGCCGAAAATACATCTTAATCAAACTATTGCCAGCGGCCGACTGACTTGTCGAAACTAGAACAGAGTAGGCGCGACGTTAGAGGCGTGTAATACGAAATAAACAACTCGAGATGCGCTTGGAACTAGCTTTATGTGACACAGATATATTAACACAAGTAGATCACTAAGGAACGATGCACACTTAGCGCATTATTCTTGTAATTCTATGCAAATAATTATTATTGAAAATAAAAATGTTACAACAGGAACAGCAGGAGTGTAGAAGTTGTAGCACGAGGTTTAGGAGGTGGCAAGGGTAGTTTAGACAACTCAAAACACGTCATAGAAGGAAGTTGTTTGTTAGGATTTGTGGTAAGAAAGTTAACGGAAGAAAAAGAGAAAGTATTGGCTGTAAGAGAATCAATCTTACGAAAAGAAACACAAGCAGAGCACACTTCAGTCACGTTAGATAAAGACCTATGTGAACTTAGCACCCGACTATGCTAAAATTTTTTTTTCATATATGCATTCGATTAAACTCAGTTTGTACCCGTTTGTACCGCTTTCTATTTCGTTTGTACCTCAAAGGGGTGAAAGTTACAGAGGGTAAAAAAATCATCAGCACCCGACTTGGAGATACAGAAATTTTTTAAATACCATTCGATTAGGCATCGTTTGTACCCGTTTGTACCACCGCCTGTTTCGTTTGTACCCTTAAGGGGGTGTTTGTACCGAATTTTCAAAATAGGGGTAACACCTAACTCCGCCATTTTTTGAGATATTTTAAAGCTGCAAGCGGGTGCTGTTTCAGAATCGTTTGTACCCATTTGTACCCCCGCCAATTTTGTTTGTACCCTTAAGAGGGTGTTTGTGCAGAATTTTCAAAACAGGGGTAACAGCTAACTCCGCCATTTTTAGAGATATCTTACATGCTCAAGCGAGTGCTGTTTTGTGATCGTTTGTACCCATTTGTACTGCTGCCAGTTTCGTTTGTACCCTTACGGGAGTGTTTGTACCGAATTTTTAAAATAGGGGTAACACCTAACTCCGCCATTTAAAAAGATATCTTAAATGCGCAAGCGGGTGCTGTTTCGTAATCTTTTGTACCCGTTTGTACCACCGCCAGTTTCGTTTGCACCCTAAATGGGGTGTTTGTACCGAATTTTCAAAATATGGGTAACATCTAACTCCGCCATTCTTAATATCTTATATGCACAAGCGGGTGCTGTTTCGTAATAGTTTGTACCCATTTGTACCACCGCCAGTTTTGTTTGTACCCTGAATGGGGTGTTTGTGCCGAATTTTCAAAATAGGGGTAACACCTAACTCCGCCATTTTTTGAGATGTCTTAAAGCCGCAAGCGGGTGCTGTTTCAGAATCGTTTGTATTCGTTTATACCACCGCCAATTTTGTTTGTACCCTTGAGAGGGTGTTTGTGCCGAATTTTCAAAATAGGGGTAACAGCTAACTCCGCTATTTTTAGAGATATCTTAGATGCTCAAGCGAGTGCTGTTTCGTGATCGTTTGTACCCATTTGTACTGCTGCCGGTTTCGTTTGTACCCTTACGGGAGTGTTTGTACCGAATTTTTAAAATAGGGGTAACACCTAACTCCGCCATTTAAAAAGATATCTTAAATGCGCAAGCAGGTGCTGTTTCGTAATCGTTTGTACCCGTTTGTACCACCGCCAGTTTCGTTTGTACCCTTAATGGGGTGTTTGCATCGAATTTTTAAAATAGGGGTAACAACAAATACAAAAGAAAGCCATATGTAAAAATAACAAAAAAGGAAACACACCCATCCACTCTCACAAACATACACACATATACACACATATACACACACACGCACGCACGCACGCACGCACCCACACGCACGCACGCACACACACCCGCACGCACACACACACACAAAACACAAGAGGTGTAAATCCGACCGTGCAACCTCCATGCTGTACACCTCGGGTAATGCTAATGCCGGCGGTACTATAAATTTCAAGCCTCATGACTAGGAAAGTACCTAATAAAAAATAACCTAATTATACTGTTTTGGAAAATTCTCGAGGAAAAATAGGCGGTTCCATTAAAAAATTCAAAGTGATTTTTATTCGTCCGTCACGGTGCTATTCAAGGTCATACTGATATTACTATGTAATGTGTAACTTAAAGCTCTATAACTATTGTTTGAAATATTTTTATGAAAATGCATATTTTTCGAAAAATTAACGGTCCCGACAGTTTTGGCGGATCATGTATATACTGCATAAAAACATAAAAGTATACTATCATATAAATAAATATAGCAAAAAAAAATTAGCATAAAAATAAAACACAAATTCTAATATGTAAGAACTGCAGTATTCGATGCAATTTCTTCCCACGCTACGAAACTGGCGGTGGTACAAACGATTCTGAAACAGCAACCGCTTGCGGATTTAAGATATCTCAAAAAATGGCGGAGTTAGGTGTTACCTCTATTTTGAAAATTCGGTACAAACACTCAAGTAAGGGTACAAACGAAACTGGCAGCAGTACAAATGGGTACAAACGATTACGAAACAGCACTCGCTTGAGCATCTAAGATATGTCTAAAAATAACGGTGTTAGCGGTTACCCCTATTTTAAAAATTCGGCACAAACAACCTCTTAAGGGTACAAACAAAACTGTCGGTGGTACAAACGGGTACAAACGATTCTGAAACAGCAGCCGCTTGCGGCTTTAAGATATCTAAAAAAATGGCGGAGTTAGGTGTTACCTCTATTTTGAAAATTCGGTACAAACACTCCCGTAAGGGTACAAACGAAACTGGCAGCAGTACAAATGGGTACAAACGATTACGAAACAGCACTCGCTTGTGCATCTAAGATATCTCTAAAAATAACGGTGTTAGCTGTTACCCCTATTTTAAAAATTCGGCACAAACAACCTCTTAAGGGTACAAACAAAACTGTCGGTGATACAAACGGGTACAAACGATTCTGAAACAGCAGCCGCTTGCGGCTTTAAGATATCTCAAAAAGTGGCGGAGTTAGGTGTTACCCTTATTTTGAAAATTTGGTACAAATACCCCATTAAGGGTACAAACGAAACTGGCGGTGGCATAAACGGGTACAAACGATTACGAAACATTACCCGCTTGTGCATATAAGATATTAAGAACGGCGGAGTTAGGTGTTACCCCTATTTTGAAAATTCGGTACAAACACTCCCGTAAGGGTACAAACGAAACTGGCAGCAGTACAAATGGATACGAACGATCACGAAACAACACTCGCTTAAGCATCTAAGATATCTCTAAAAATGGCGGAGTTAGCTGTTACCCCTATTTTGAAAATTCGGCACAAACACCCTCTTAAGGGTACAAACAAAACTGGCGGCGGTACAAACGGGTACAAACGATTCTGAAACAGCACCCGCTTGCGGCTTTAAGATATCTCAAAAAATGGCGGAGTTAGGTGTTACCCCTATTTTGAAAATTCGGTACAAACACCCCCTTAAGGGTACAAACGAAACAGGCGGTGGTACAAACGGGTACAAACGATGCTTAATCGAATGGCATTTAAAAAATTTCTGTATCTCTAAGTCGGGTGCTGATGATTTTTTTACCCTTCTGTAACTTTCGCCCCTTTGAGGTACAAACGAAATAAAAAGCGGTACAAACGGGTACAAACTGAGTTTAATCGAATGCATATATGGAAAAAAATTTTTGGCATAGTCGGGTGCTAAGTACACATAGGTTAGATAAAGGGACAGAAAAAGATAAAATTTTATTGATGTTAGATAAAGGACTAGCAGTATCACAGTTAGGAAAGAAAACAGCATCCAATTCTTCCTCGGAATCAGAGGAAAGATAAGGAACTTCTCCGGTAACGGTGGCAGCTACATTAAGAGTTTGTGGGCTGGAAGAAGGCTGTTGATTAAAATCAGCAAAAGTAACCCGCTTGAATTTTCTAACAGTCGCCTCAACATCAGAACGAATGTTCTGTAAAGCGAATAATAATTTATTTTTCATAAGGGTTTCCTCCTCAGAACTAGCCACCATCAACTCACAACGTCGCTAAATGTGTACCCATAAGGAGCGTAAACGGGCAAACTTAGTATCAGTAACATTCCCAGCAAAGTCGTCAGAATACGGTCCAAGTTCAGTAAGTGCGCGTTTAATAACCTCATGATCCTCTGTAAACGTAATCGTATAAAGGCTATGAGTAAAATTTCCACTTGAATCGCGTTGCGGACGGCTTTACGCAACCCCTCGAATTTAATGTCAGAGCAAATCCTCGAGAAGATAACTCATATTGGAGATCCACGTTGGGCGCTAACATTTATGCAACGTTCATCGATGTAGTCTAACACAAAAAAACTAAAGAAAGACTAAACGTGCTCAGTCGGTGAGTAGGAGGGGTATTACACATACATACATTAAAGAAAGGCCTGAAATAAGAATACACACACTCATTCATAACTCACAACTAAACATACACAAAAGAAAATCTCTAATTAAAAAAGATATGTACAAAAGCACAGTAGTACAAAAAAAATAGACAATCAATAATTACAAGCTACACATATCAACAAAATCATAAGAAAAAATTTTTTTAAAATGGCGAGCTGCCGCTTTTAGATACCTACCCCCTACATTATTTAGTAACAAAGAAGAAAAACCCAAACGCAACACTAAAAGCCACAGCTCTAAATTACTGTAAATATAAAATTAAACATATAGGATGGTCACGATAAATACAATATTATTTTTATTAATATCATCTCATTTGACGGTAATCATTTTAAAAATTCTAAGTTTATTCAACACGTGCAGCCTGATCAATATACTCTTTCGACCAATTTCATAGGACCTATACAAGAAAATAGTGCATAAGCACTCACCCGAGCCTCCCCTAATGACACAGCGGAGCAGAGGAGCTCGAGATCCCGCAGTGTGGGAGTCCTCCCATAACAAAAGGAGCGGCAATGCAATGGGCTGTCAGGTCCACCGTAGGAAGAAGCACACTGTAGGGCGTGCACGAAATTCTCACAAAGAAAAAAGGAAACAACCAAAAATACAGCAAATGTTTTAGTTGTGTATATCGAAAAGAAAGTGAATATTAATTTCGTTTAACTAATAAGCAGAGCTCAAAGTAATATTGTTGTTAGCAAACGTGATTAGGAAACTTGAAAGACGGTTTTATCGGATAGTTCAATACCTCATTTCAACGAGTTTTAAATTGAAACAATAGAGAAAGTAATTACACGTTATCGCACGGATACCTAAAACAGGGTATACACTATTTAATTTATAGAATAATCTTTTCATTTTAAAACAAATAGATTTGAACTTGCAAATTACTAGAAGCGTATTTTATTGTAGTAAGGTCTAATATACCGGGTGTTGTTGGAGGATTTGAGCAGAATCTAAGTAAATAAAAATGAAAGAAAAGAGTAGGTTTTAATTTAGTCGTAAAATAAACGTAACAATTTTTATTTCTTTTTTATTCTAGAATTTCTAAGCCTAATTTCCATGTAGGGTTTGACGAGAGATATTGCCAAATTTTTTATGAAGTTATTTCGTAAAACGTCTTGGTTGTTTTTATAACAACCGTGTAAAATATAAGCATGTACCGTTGACATATCTAACATTTCATAGAATATGACCATGGGTCACCTTCGCGTTCGGCGACTTGTTCCATAGATCACACGCATGTCATCCAAGGAATCCACCCCGCCTTTTGTGATATTGTAGTATACTATAATTTCCGGCTTTCCAGTTGCAAGGCGGGGTGGTTCATGAATGATACCAGTGACGTCACTTTTCCTTTTTAAGGAACAATGCGACAATAAGGTAACATCTTTGGTGAATCCGTATATGCTTGTAACTTCCTCTCTTTTCTTCCTCAAGAATTGCCAAGTCACTTCCCTTTTTACGTTTCTAATGTACCAACGTATGTCAAGTGATGCTTCTTCATTTCGTCAGCTATTTGCAACGACGAAAAACCAATTGTCACATGTTACTTTGCCGTTGGACCCATCAGTTGGCTATGTCAAAGGTATTTCTGCTTGAGTCGGTACATTCCAGTTTTTTTTTGCAAATCAGTACAAAGCATTCTATCACTTCCTCTTCCGGAATAAATATAAGCATTGTATTAATATATATAGTTCGAGCATCAGTCCACATCGTTATCTTAAGACCATACTTGACAGGATTTTTGGGCATATACATTTTAAAGCGACGACGTCCCCTAAAACCTACCAAGTTCTCGTCTATGCATGCATTTTCACGGATTAAATACA
Organism: Platerodrilus igneus; assembly: GCA_036346225.1. NCBI lineage: Eukaryota > Metazoa > Arthropoda > Insecta > Coleoptera > Lycidae > Platerodrilus > Platerodrilus igneus. Next base: position 4,245,940 of record JARFIW010000932.1, on the reverse strand, counting down.
TTGATTGTGCGTTTCTCATAAAATTGTTGAAAATTTCACTCACTGCTGCAGTTGGATCAGTCTCCTTTTTTTCATTTTGATCGTCAGGGTTGTCGAATCTTAAATGTATGAGTAGCATGTTGAACCTTTCTTTCATCAATACTGCTTTAAAGATATTTCTTCCACTGCCATCTGTAGCAAACAGCAGCGAAGAGTCTTCATAATTGGACTTACAAGACATCCGAAAATACAAAAGACCAACGAACCCCCTAATTTCAATTGCATCAGCGTCCTGCAACTCCGTTCTCTTTCCATCTTTATATTTCGCTGCTTCTTTTCGCATTTTTACATTGGTCGATTGAACGATCATCGCAATCATTGTGTTCCAAATTTCTTCTAGAGTTGTGGTGTCTACCGCGTAATATTGGAAGCCTCAAAATACTGTGCTTGGGTGTTCTTACGTTTCCCGTTGGTGCTGTCAATGCCCACCTTTACCTACTATTTCTGTATGTATATCTTTTCGCCTCTGGTTGTTCTTCTTCGCTACTTTCTAGTTTACTGCTACTAAATGACCTTCCACGTTTTTGACTTCCTCCAGTCTCAAATTTTCAGCTTCAACTTCCGCATCCTCATTCAAATTTCTTACTACTTCTCCTACTGATTCCTTCGAAACGGTGTTGCGATCCCTGTGTGCAATTTCTTCAGTTAAACTGTAGCCAATGTTACTTAGATTGTTGTCAAGTTCGTCAAGTCCATCGATTGCAATTTCTTCAAAATCGATATCAAAGAGATTAATTGTTTGTTTATAAGTTTCTGGTTTGGACCTATTTTTAGTTAGCTTTTATACTAAAATTTTTATTATTAGCGAGGAGTGAAAATAATAAGAAAAAGGTAGAGTCTGCAAGCCTCTTGATCGACTTTAACTGCTAATAAAAATTTGTGCGATTACAACATGCGGTTGCTCTTTTTTGTGCACAGCTAGATTGATTCAAGGTCGGAAGGTACTGAAAGCGGTGGAGTATGGGATTAAAATTGGAAGTGGTGATGAGAGATAAAGATGGCGCGGGGTCTGAAAAACCCAACCTCAGTGGTAAAAGGTTAATATAGCGTTTCAAAAAATGCGCTATGGACAATACACTGTGTACTGAAAGTAGCAGACAATTCGTTGATTTATATTGAACACAAAATCTTATGACGTTAATATACAAATTTTCTATAACCCTCGCGAAGTCCAAACTTTTAGTCCTAATTAAGGATGTCTTCATGTTATTTTAACGTGTACCACATCCCTTTTGGTATTTAATTTTTATATGTAATTTCAACATAACTTTATGTTTAAATTGAGCGCATTTTTCTGAATATTTACTTCCTGTTGGGAATTGTATGGAAGCTTTAGGCGATCGTGTGACCGTCGTTCTTTAGCTCTAGTGGGAAAAGCTACAGCTTCCCGGCAGTAAAGGGTCACCCGTGCAAAAATTCTCTGACCTTATCCCTTTCTTTCCTTTTATCTACCTTGTTCTTAAGTCTATTCTGCAGAAGGTGCACGGAATTGAATAACCACGCAACCACCCTAAAAATTGTCTTGAAGAATTTAGGTTAAAAATCGTAAGTAGTGAATTTGCATGTGGCACGATACCCATTATCTTATGTTAATTCTTTGGTAATAATTCTTCCAAAATAGTCTCATTCGCAAATAGTTTGTTACGTTCCACTTGTAAATTTCCTGCCTCCCTACTTTATAACCATTTTAATTTCTACTTATTTAAATATACGGGTTCGCTACACTTTTATTATGTCAAGTTAGCTCAGTTAGGCAACCAACGCTACTCGTCCTTTATTTAATTTACAAGTCTACAAGTTTAAATTACACTTTCCGGTTTCGTATCTAGGCGGGCGGTTGATGAGAATTTCCTAAACGTTGCCAGTTCAATTGTAATTAGGTAAAGTGGATGTGTTATCTTTGAAAAATAGAAATATAAACCAATTTTGATTCTACAGGGAATTTCCGTGATTATTTTTTAGAAAAGAATTTTATAAATACATTGGTTAATAATATGGTAAATAATATAAACTCAATTAGGTAGTTACAAAATTCTTATTATGTAAAATGTACTTTCTCTTTTTACATGACTGGTAGGCAATTGAAGCATGACGTATCTGTAATAGAAATTGTAGTATTTTCAGTCCGGTTGGTAAACAATATTCTTTGGATTTTAACGCACATTCTGAGTCATATTTTACTCCCATATTTGTTAGGTTCTTTGAACTATTGCTACTTAGAATACTACACAGAAATTTCACATTGTCGTTACCACACATTTTATTTGGTTGCAGTTGATGTAGATGAAGTTATGATGAGATACGGATCTTGCAGGTACATAAAATCCTAAGAAACCTATGTGAACAAGCGTCATTAAATGCCAACAGGTACGATTGATACATTTACTTACGATATGTGTATTTACTGGTAATAGGTAAATATTTAGAGATAATGAACAACACATTGTTGACTACTTAATACTGTCATTATTAGAATAAGACCTTAGTATACTTGATATGGTAAAGCTTTTATATGGATGGATAACCGTGTTAATTTGTTTTGCAATTGTAGATAGATTTGATAATTATCCATCAGTTGTGGTATTTGATTAGCTGTTTATGTTGATTTCGCTTAAAGACATTTTTGTAAATATGTATTTTGTTTCTTAGGTGTTAGTAGGTTCTATCGAGAATGAGCTTGTCATAGTCAGAGTAGGTAAGATTCTTTTTATATTTATACAACATTTTTTTATTGTTATTAATTACAATGGTTTAATGCCACTTAGTTTTGTTATCCTAAATTATGCGGCAATATTTAAGGGATATATATTGGAGTAGTTTCTATATATACAAAACACCCTTCAGCTTCATTGTTACTAGATATAACTAATATCTTATATTAGTACGTGTGTAGTAAAGAATTCAGATGTTCGTCTTTAAACCATTAGCTTAATATTATTTTGACATTTAAATTCATAAAAGTTTATTATTAGAGTTATGTTTTACATGTGTTCTTCTGTTTAATTATCCTTTCAGGTACAGATGCTCCACAAAAGGTGGATTGGTTGGTGTGTACTGTCGCTTCGTTCTTGAGCACCCTCCCCAAGTCCCCGACTGTTTAGCACGGCATTAGTTTTCTTTTTCTTTCTTTTCTCACTTTATTACACGTAATTCGGGCCAGCATTCCGTTAATTATTTGGTTTTTTATTACTGGTCCGCTCATCTTACGAATAACATGTCGATAAATGAAAAATAGCATCAGATATACAAGAAATGCTGTCAAGCACAAGGCCACTGATAATAACTTTAGCAAAACTAGTTTCAGTCGCCAATAGTCGATACATAAATTCAAAACAGATTCAAGATTAAAAAGAAAAGCGGTCAAAGACTAAAATATTGATTGTTTCGCCTTTTGGGCGTTTTGGGTCAGTTCTAAAGGTAGATTTCCAATTACGTTATGTATTGATAACTTTTCTAAAAATAGTTTCGGTCGCCAATAGTCGATACATAAATGGAAAATAGAAACCGATTAACTAGGGATGCGGCAAAGGTCAATGCCGTTCTGTACTCCACAATGGTTCTAACGGTTCATACTGGTTATATCGATTGTTTCGGACTTAATAGATTTTTATACTTAGCGCTAGCACTGTACCAGAAAAGTGAAGAATCACTTTGCCGACGTTTCCAGTCAACTCTAAGATCTCTAAAGTTCCATAATAGTTCTAAGGTACCGACTGTTCTGGGCTTTACTCATTTTACAAAGCTAGCGGTAGCGTAACACCAAAAGAGTAAAATATAAGGTTACTGACATTTAAAGCCAACTTTGTGATATATTCCTATAGTCATATAATAGTTCTGGTTCTAACGATTTATATGGGTTATATCGACTATTCTGGATTTTATCGATTCTTTGAATTTAAGACCAACACCGTAGAGTAGAAGTAAACTATCAGTAAGCCGGCATTGCCATCAAACATTTGTATATTTCTATAATTCTACAACAGTTATAAACGATTCTTCTGGATTTTATCGATTTTCGTTTTATTCATTTCTTAAACACTTTCAAAAGTCGATTTTCTGTTATCTTCATTTTTCAAACATTTTCAAACAGGACCAATACCGCATTATAACGATAGAGTAGCAATTTGTCAGAAATTCCAATTAAGTTTTTAGTATATTTTTATAGTTCTAGAATAATTCTAAATATAGGAGTATGCAACCAACCATACTCCTAATCAAATCACGATTAAGCACGCAGTATGCAAACAAATAGCATGCACGCAACGTACCTTAAGGAATGACTGGTCCGACACCCCTCCAAATACAAATAGAACTGTCCATACGTACAAAGAAGCTCCAAATGCTAGAACAAATCACTTCTTTTTATTGTCTCTTTGAGAAAGCCACCAAACTTTATGAAGGGAACTTAAGAATAGTGCAAGACAGAAGTCACCAAGCTTCTCGAGCACCAATGGTTTTCTTGTTGTGACTACCAAATCTAACGAAATTAAACAAAGTGAACTCTCACAACACTACGGACAGGATCCTGCTAAAACACACCCGCTCATCCACCAAAGCCACAGCAATCAGTACCACCTCCAAGAGCACTTAGCGCCAACAACTCCTCAAGGATTGGGAACATTTACATGAATCGACTGCTATACAAGTTGGCTAGCGGCTATACCTTTGCAAAACATTGAAACTGAAACGGTAACCAAAGCATTCAGTTGCGACTCAAACTGGCGGCCTTGATATGATCAAGGCCGTCAGTTTGAATCGCAACTATTCAAACAATTATAAACCTTGATCCGATTCACAGTAATCCTTTTAACAGCATATTCATTCCCATTTTCATGTCATGCTCGAACGATTCCACCGACAGCTAAAAACTTAATTGATCTGCTACTAGACCGAAAAATTGACAGAAGCATCACCTCTAGTCCTACTAGGAATCAAAAATACTTGGAACGAAGAACTAAACGCTACAGGCACAGCCTACATTTGGCAAAACGCTGAGCCTACTACAAGAATCCCTCTCAAGTTTGGGCAAGCCAACGGAACAAACCAACACATTCTGAGGCACTTGTAAACGAGCTACGTTACCACTTTCAACGATCAGAACAAGTCCAAGATACCAAGCATAACAGAAAACAAAAGTTCATATTCAAAGAATTAAAAAATGTAAACCCCATTCTTTTACACTGCAGTTGCAACAAAAATGCTTTACCAAGTACATTCGATGAGCCAGACAAAGCAATTTACATGGACGACCAAAGGGTCACCATCCACAAGTAGGGCAAGAAAACTACTGTTTCAATCGACAGGGTCAACCCATTGTACAAGGCGAACGAACGCTGAGAAACAGTCAGCACGAATCTAAACGTACCAAGTTGTACGACTCCAACGAAAGTTACAAGAAGCGATAGAAGAGTGCACTTCCCAAAGAAATATATCACTCTTGATCGTGACTAACACAGTCGCTAGAAAGAGGGTATGTAGGAGTATACAACCAATCATACGTCTAACTAACTCGCCAATAAGAACGCAGCATCCAAACAAATAGTCTGCACGCAAAAAAACACCCCAATGAATAATTGACCCGTCCTACTCCGCTGGAAATACAAATAAAACCGTCTGAACGCACAACATAAACAACTGTATAAAAGGAACTCCAAACGCTAGAGTAAATCACTTCTTTTTGTTCTCTCTTTAAGAATGCCACCAAACTTCTTGGAGGGAACATAAAATTAATGCAAGACGGAAGTCACCAAGTTCTTCGTGCACTAAGGATTTTCCATAAGATTATCTCGTAATGACCACTAAATCTAACGGCATAAAATAAAGTAAACGTTCATAATACTACGGAAAGAAATCCACCAAAATACAGCTTAGACCCGCACACTTTCCAAAGCCACTGCCATCAGGACTACATCCTAGGGCACGTACATATTTAGAAAAAATGGAATGTGATCAGTATTTAAACAACTCAAGATGAAATAACGACATACTCGTAATAATGCCTATGAGGTTACTCAGTTTTAGCTATTAATGCACCTGAAACTGGAACCTGTCTGTAATGTGCTGAATTGACATTAATTATCTGAATTAATTTTACTCTACAAAAGCGAAGTCACGTAACAGTGAAATAGTACACCGGCTAGTTTTCAGTGCGGGATGGGTTCTATGAAAGCAAATTCAAAACTTTTAAGGGTAAACAGATTATATCACTTATACTAAATACTTTTACACCTACTTTGAAGGGTGTTTAAACTATCTTTGTCTAGTAGAGCCCTTGATCGTCCACCTACATGAAGAAACTCTGATTACAGCTTTTCTAGAGGATAGGTGTTCCGAGAGACGGATCAACAGTTCTATTAATTAAAAATGAACACAAATAACAAAAATTCCAATTTTTGCTCACCTAACCTGTTTCAAACATGAATATAACAGTAAATAGCAAACAATAAAAACTAAAATCTTTCCTAATTGACCAATGTGTGTATCTAAAAAAAAGAACTCATCATTTATCAATTATAGATATTCAACCAAATTAACTTGTACATACGAGTTATGCGGATACCATTGTAGTGCTCTTCCATATAAAAAATTCTATATTTACAAAACGCTTTAAATAAGCATGCACGAACGTAAAAGTCCTTTTAATAATAAGTTTAACTCAATTCTATTATTACAGCCAATCACAATTATTAACTATAGAACAGCATGTAATGTTTATCAGGTGGAAAGAAAAAATTTAATAACTTGTAAGCTTTATGGTCTTTCACAAGGCTCCGAATGATCTTTTGGTTGCAGATAATCAAATACTCCAACTTTGATCCGTCTTTTGGTCGTACAAAGTATTTGTTTTAATATTAGGAATAAGGGATTTTTTAAATCAAAAAAGGGAAAGCTTTTTTATTAATTATGTAATTACGTCTAAATTTTGGGGGTTTATGGGTTCGTACAAACTGAGGTCAAGAACCTTTAATTTATCGTGTATTCGTTTAAGCACGCGTTTTTCGAGGCCATAGCAATGTGTAGTTATCGCGTTTAGTCAATGAGAAATGTTTTTTGATAGAGACAACGACGAGTTCTTACGAATAGCGCGTTTTGAACTTCACTTTACCTACAACTACCGGATGATATCGTATTAAGCGTGAGGGGTGTTTAGTGCAACGAAGTGTACCTTTGCATTCTGTTCCTCCAATTACCTTAATAATGCCTGGTGTTTTTTAAAGTTGTAGGTTTTAACACTTCGCTAAAAGAATCGGGGCAAAACATAAAAAACGGACTCCATGCAACTTGTTCCACGAGACGACGTCAGCGGTGACTTTCGGCTGGAAGCAAAAAAGGCAGCAGCATACCCTTGGCTACAGTGTTACACTTAACCTTTTATGGTTAGAGAGTGCCCCATATATAGATAGAGTAGAACACCTAGAGGGGTTCAGCGGATCTCTTAAAAATTGAGATAAGCCATGCACTTGGGCAGGGTGTACGGGCGGCTTTGAAAGTAATGGAATTGCTGTTTGTACTTTTGAACTAATTTGATTTTTGCGTCACGTGGAAGCATAAGAGTGATCGTGGGATGAAACTACCAACGCAAAAAGAAGGGAGGTTGTGCCACTGCATCACTGAATACATACAAGATAAACCGAATGCGGAAAGCTATAAAATTCTTATCGTTTTTTATTGCCCTTTAACGTTAACGCTCTTAGTATCGGAGCATTTATTGATTTATTGACTTTTAAAAACATTTCTTAGTATTTGACGTATTTGTCTATATTATTGACGAATATTCTAGAATACGTGTTATTTTAAATTTCCTAAAATGAACATTTTATTACACACACACACGGAAAAATAACTAAAGCTTACGATTGTTTTCTTTATGGTTGATTTGTATACTAAGAAAGTACAGATTTCAGTATAATTACATAATTAATTAAAGCTTCAATTGCTTTTTTAACGGCTTTGTAAATGCAAAAAGATTTGAATCTTGATAATGGTAAAAAATTGGTTTTTATGGTAAATAAAACGAATATTTTATGTAGGGGAGTTGTATTTTTATAAGAAATAAATGCCTTTATATCTTAAAGATTGAAACTCGTTTCTACTACGAAGACTGTATTTACATATACAAATAATATGCTTTTTATTAACTCGAATGAGTTTATACATACAATGTCCTTATTTTTATACAGGATGAAACGATGAATATTCGGAAATTTTAATTTTGCTAATTTTCTTCTATTTAGGCAGGTTTTATTTGTATAATTTGGATTTCAGTGACCTCTCGTGAACTCTTTATCACATCAATATATTCAAGTATTTTGCTTGTAAATAGATTGGAAACTGAGATTCTACAACAGCTATTTATCGAATTGCTAAGTTCTAATTGCTTTCTTTGCATGTAAATCAGTAACCGTTTGACAGCAATTATGTGAGACCACGTAATAAATTACGCTTGAGGTTCACGTTATAATTGACGCCCAGCTGGTAACGCAATAATTTATCGTGGAATAAAAGCTTCCAACATAGGGTACTTTCACCCGTAATGGTATTTTTAATTACGCGCCTTCACTTGTGTTGGGGATCTTACTCACAATTCCTGGGGTTTAATAAAGTCCTTTAATTACCCAATAATCAACCTTATTCTACACGGTGATGGTTGCGTGTCAATCGAATTCTTCAACTGATGATAAAAGATTGATAGATCTCCTCTTTTATTATCCGTGGGTTGTATAGGTTTTTTGTCCCAGGGTCATATTATGCTATTTTTTGTTTTCAAAAGGTAGTGCGTATAATTGCTCGATTTTTAAAGTCAATGTAGTTTTATTTATGTGACCTTTCATTTTGTTCTCACAGCTTTAATATAGATATCGAAAGCGGCGTCATTTTTTTACGTTCGCTACAATTTTCTTTAATGGCTGTAATTTATGTTTATATTAATATTGCGGGTAACGTACCAAGGTGACAGTTTCCTTGAATTCGCGTGAGCTCTTAATTTCTACCACGTTTTACTTGTAATGCAGGTTTTATGATTATTAAGGTTATAGGGTGTGTTGGTCCAATTCCATGATTTGTCTTTAAACGCATCTGAATGTGTACACATACATTTTTCCATGCCGGTTATTTGCTGAGATCTATCTGTATTTTTCCAAATTTAATGCGAAAAGTGTAAAGTTATTGATGTTTGAATAAAAATGTACTTAGTGTTTTACTATTTTAATTCTTTCTTCTAATTTAGAATCATATTAGAATGGCCACGTTATTAAATGTGCACGCATTTAACTAACTGAAATTAATAAACACATTTTTACTATTTATGTAGATTTATATAACGCGCTAGCGTTACATGTTTCTATGCCATCTTCTCAGAGACAGTGACTACAATATGCTACGTACTGTCTGGCCCCCGAAATCTAGCCGGTAATCCACATAGAAATTCGGTAAAGTACCTCCCTAAAAATTCAAGGTTTCGATAAAGTTACGAAAACCTGTACTAACAAGAATGGTGCAAAGAGCGATGTAAGCGTTTGAAGAGAGTTCCCAGAATGCTATCGTGTATAAAATGCGTCTTAATAAGGAATTATCTTGCAGTTCACCTAATTTCGAAACAGTGGGATTTCTAGGGAAAACCCCTGAAGAAATAACAGAAGGATGCCAAAACTCAAGATCAGGAAAGTTATTTTGGCCTAAAATTCCCAGGAGAAATAATAGAGTACACTTAAGCTAAAACTAACCTAAAGAAAACGTTACGATAAGGACACAAATATACCTATTTAAAAACTGCTAGCTAAAAAAAGATTTAGATGTTTTAAGTCAAAGTAAAATTACCTCAATATTAATCACGCTTCTGGGTAATTGCAATATATTTAATTACAACAAGGCTGGAACTATCACCTTTACATTACTTTTGAAAACCAAATATAGGACTATTACACAATTATGTTTTCAATACAAATACTTATAATCATTGTTAAGCAAAACAAAAAAAAAGTCAAATATATAAAAAATTACTTAACCGAATGAAAAAGGTTTCTGGCGAATAAAATAACTTTCTAAATTCTTAAAATAACAACAAGAACGTACTATGGGTACATTTATAAATTTATACTGTTAAATAGAACAAAATGTTCATTTACTTACAGTTACTGAAAGTTATAGTTTCAGACGGTTTATTATAAATACCTGATGAGTGACTTACGACTGTAGATAACGTGGAAACAACTAAAAATCATTATCTCCTCGACTGATTTTGTTTTAACTAGATCCTACTGGGACTTTGAAAAGGAAACTTTTGTCCAACATGAAGTTGTCGATTATTGGAAACCAAGGTGTTCCTAAAATTAAAAGTAACCAACGTGGTGGGATATTATCCGAACTTCATTGACTGATCGCTTTAATCAGTTCGATACCTTATAATTCAAAGTTGAACAGTACCTACTCAAGTTGCCTGTTATTCCTTTTGATGGTAATCACGAAGTGCCCGCCATAAATCAATTTAAGGTTATATTCCGCAGAATTCGGACAAATAAATTAGAATTGTAGTTGAAATTACTAAATGTTTTTCTTTATCTAACATACTCAATGTTTATCGTACTGAACCTTTAACCAGAAGCAGGGAAGGGGCTTTTCATTTTTTTTAATCAACATAGTTTTGTGTGCGAAACTTCTTCATGCCAAGACAAAGAGGTCATAGGCGCCAGTGTTGTACACTATTAATCAAAACAAACGATGTTATAATTTAGAGTACAAAGTAACTGTGTTTCATTTCTAATCTTACAACCATCATAATGAATTTAACAATCTTTGAGTATGAACAATATAAGATACAAATCTTCCCTAGATCAAGAATGCGTGTAACCTAAAAATTATATTACTCAAAGGAAATAGCCGTGACCCTATTCGTTGAATTTACCAATACAAAAACTATTAAAATGAATTGTGATTATGAACATTTCAAAGGAACGTCACAAATGATAGATGATCATGCCTACGGAATATGCACGGTACTACGTTTAGGTTGCAGTATTTTAAGGACCGTTCATTTACATTTCCAATGCTCCACCCAAAGGTACTACATTGGCCAGGAGCCGAGTTTTTTGTTGCCTGGAAATTTAGAATTTTGCCGAACCCTTGCCGTTCCAGGCAAAATAGGAATCTTTAACGTGCGTGACAACACTCACACACGGGACCTCCATTTAACCTCTCATCCGAACGAGGACGTAATTTTTGTGAAAAATGCTCACCTGCCATTTTTCAAGCAGTCGGCCGTGTCGGGATTTGAACCCAGGACCTTGGGATCCGTAGTTTTACGCTTACTACATTGATCCACGGCGACGCCAGTTTTTTTAAGGACCGCAGCCATAGTACATCGACAGTTCCAGAAGGTGGTCTTCACGGACTATCCTGTTCACAAAGCAAAGGAAGAATATCCAGACCACGACTTGAACCATATAATTCAACGTTCATTATTTCCGTCAACATCGCACCCATTCCAGAACCTGTTGGTCTAAGTCGTGATGACGAGAAAAGGCTCGATGGTTCCATGAACAAGAGGACAGACGTTATCAGCGCACACATTTTACTGACTCCTACCTTCCAGTCTGAAGGCATATTCTGCAGCAGAACTAGCTAGTAAACAGGAGTACCATAAATACACAGCTACTTAATCTTCAAATCATCTTTCTAAAGTCATGGTTTTCAAAACTATAGGTCATTGGATAGAAGAAAGAAAAGCTTTCAGGGGCGAGATCGGGTAATGGTTAATCGATGTATCAGGTGACCTTCGAGCAAATCTTTTCCTGTACCAAACTCTTTCACCATGGATCAATTTTATTTAAAATAAAATTATTTTCTTCCTTTTCTGTTCTATATACAACTAAAGTTTACGTAGAAATTTTAGGTACAAACTCGTAGAAACAAAAAAGAATAATCAAAATAATTACTTGACCGGATATCTCATACTGACATACTTCATCATAGACCTCGCTTTCATTCCTCGTTTTTAAATAGTAGTCAATTACCGTATAAATACATAGAAGCAGTACCGTTTCGACAGCAGAATGCAGGTGCTGTTATGTTTAAATTTGTCAGTGTGTGTATGGTAATGTACAACGGAATAAATTACGGGTTTCAATGTGGGTACTATACAATAATTTGTCGCAAATTAGGTTATGTAAATATCTGACAGGTTATTTGATTGCAAAGATAATAAGTAATATTACAAGAAAATCTGTCTTTAAATTAAACGCTTGCGAATTCTTTAACAAGTTTTTAAGAAAGTTAATTTGATCTGCGTGAACCAGGTATCCTCTATGGCACGGATTTTGATAGCTTTCGAACTTTTTGTTTAGTGTCCCATAAACTGTTTTCAATGTCTCTCATATTTTACAATCTACAAAGTAGTAGTCAAGTAGCAATCAACAACGGAATACTCTCCCGAATTACGATAACAAAGGAAGGAAAAAAAAGAAGAAAACGAAGGCCGCGCTAAACACAGTAGGAGATTGGAGGGTCTAAAAAACGAAACCTGAGTATACACGAACCAATTCTTCTTTTTCTAAGACCATCTGTACATGAAATGATAATTAGACACAAAATACATGTAAAATATAACTGTAATAAAGAACTTTTATAAATTTAAATGGCAAAACAATATTAAATTGCCGAATTTAGAACATACATCTGAATTCTTCATTCCTCGCGTACTAACAAAATATTAATTATATCTAAGTAACAAACAAACTAAAAGGTGTTTTGTAAATAAAAGAACTGCTCTATGATACACACCCCTTAAATATTGCCGCATAATTTAGGATAACCAACACTAAGTCGCATTTAACCACTGTAATTAACAACAATCTGTACTGGCACAACAAACAACTAATTAATCATACTTACACAGCGGCCTAAACATACATATAATAAATATAATCGAAATCTTAATTACTATACTATGTTGATACAAATCCAATTACTTACTATATTGAAGCAGACCGAGGGCGGTCTGAATAGAAGCTACTAAAACATACAAACACACAAAAAATACAAATTTACAATAATACATTTAAATAAAAATCGTCAAATTATTGGTCAAATCTTATCGCATAAGGTATTCCTTTTAACATTGCTAGAATGTAAGCAATCTACATACCGTCAAGGAGTCAAGAAACCAGTTGTCGCACACAATAATTCCCTCATTTAGGCTGCGAAGGGTATCGGTAATTTCTAAAAAGGTAACGGACAGTTACACCCAAAGGAAATACGAAGTATTAATATTAGAATATTTTAATAGTAGCGAAACCAAACTTATGCGTTACGCTTCAGAACAGCATCAAGATTTTTCTTGCGCAACTACCTGGTTGCCTATACAGTTGATAAAATAATATAGCAGTGAAGAAACAAGTTACGATTTTTATTCCATATATGACCAACGCGAAATACACTCTATATAGAATCTTTTAACCACGTCTTAGTAACAATGCTATTTTGCAAAAACCAACACACGAAATTATTGTTTCAACGAGCAACTACACCAAATACAATTTTGAATAGTATATTTTTATATTCGCAATATTCATGAAATTCTTATCAAACATGCCTAGATAAGAAACCAGAAAATGTGATCTAAAATATGGATTTGCGATTAAATATAGGACGAGTAATGTTGGTTGCCTAACTGAGCTAACTTGAAATAATGAAAGTGTAGTAAACCCGTATATTCAAATAAATGGAAATTGAACGAAATGGAACGTAACACAGGATACAGAGAGTCGTTCAGAATTCAGAACATAGAAATATACTCTGCGTTATAGTAAAATAAGCGTTACGTTATAAATCCAGATTTTTTAGGGGCAGGAACTCCGTAATAATTTTAAGAATGCTCCTTTTAACTACAGTGGTATGGGAGCAGGTGCCTAGAAAAGACATAATAAAAAAATTTACATTTAGAACCGCTAAAATACAACAAACTACGTTACAATATCTACTTACTCTGATACTTTTTTTATTGCTGTTATCATTGGACGTCAAACAATCTTGTCTCAGCAATCCCTTTCGATATTTTCCCTACGCGGCGGACGGTTATTCCAAAAAGGTCTCTTTTGCTTTTAGTTTCCAAATTAATCCCACTATACTTTACCTTATTCTACCACCTTAAAAACACATTAAAATTTGTCATATTAAAGAAATTTTAAAAATAAAGTACCTTTCCCAAATACAGCTCTATCACTGGGGTGACTGAATACCTCTTCACAAATTTGTCCTTTTACTTAGTTCCTAACATCAAACTGGCCAGGTATAAAAATAATCGTAAAGCAGAATCATTAAATCAATCAATAATACAATAACACCATTATGCTTGTTTCCAATATTGATATTCATGACGTTCTAAACCCTATTTCTGGAATTAATATTAATATTAATATACATTATTACATTAATATACATTATACATTATTAAAATTTCATATAACAGCTCATAATATTACTCAATGTTTGATTACAATTTTTGAAACTTTCAGGTCCAAAGATCTCCATGTAAATTTTTTGTCCTTCCAACCAACACAGCGTTCTTCCTACTGACACAGCTACCTTTACACAATCCGCTTATTTTAGATATGCCCGCAATTAGTCTTTCATCGCGACACATACACGAGTTTGCAAAATCCCACGCATGGCTAATCTCTGTCAAACCTGCACACAAAGTTTTACAAAAGCTTGCCACCGTTCCAATATTCCTTCAGAGAAAACCAAGCTACATCTTGAAGCTGGTTTTGTTGAACTTATCCGTTTGCTTATATTACGTTCTAAAATTCATCTTCTACGTTACTTCCTGAATAAAGTTTCAGATATTAACTTCTAAGTTGTTTTATATCACCCTAACCGCGCGGCCCCTTCCATCTTATTACTTATACATATAACTGCATTTCAACCTGTTTACTTCCCTGTTGGTGAATAATGAATTCCGTAATTTTCTCCCACTATGTTCCGTTTCGTGGGGTTTATGTCATGGTACAGTCTTTCTATTGGGTTTTATATTCAAACACGTAAAAGACGCGTAATATCATGTGATTTATTTAAGTTAATAAGCCCTGCTTAGCATTTGTTTGTTTTGAGTAATATACACGAATACGTTGTAACATCTTACATTGTATTGTATGATATAATTAAACCACCTGTGACTTGATATTTGTGAATTTTATTAAAGAAACGTCTGTCTTTACTAGTAATAACATTTATTGTCCGAACATGCTTTGATATTATCTAGTTTTACTTTGTATTCCAACTACGTAACATTGATTCTAATTCATTTAACTAAAATTTGTAAAAAGGTCTCCTATATTAAAGATACATATTAATAAATTCACTGTTATTTACTTCGCAGTTCTAAAGTTTTCTTAAAATGACACGATTACGCTATAAAAAGTTACTGTTTTAGGTATTAGGTTTCCCTTTATTGCGGATTTCTACATTAATTTATTTCTTCGATATAAGCGTGGTTTTATTTATTTCATGAAACCCTGATATGATTTTCACTCTTACTTATTTAATATATTTATTACATTGTATGTTTTATGGTGTCGCGACGTTGATCCTATTGAATGACTAATGCGTTACCTTAGTATTACATTAAATTGTATCGATTTATTTTAAGAAAATTCATTTTTTTTATACTAACTGCCCTAATTAAAATAATATTTTTTAAAAACAAAAGAATTAAAGTATCATGCTTGATTAGGATGAATTATTTGTGAAATCTATCATACAAGTGTATGATATTTATTTTGTTAAATTAAAATGTTTTTTGCCATCTAATTTAAAACTAGTGTAACGCAAACGCAATACAACCTATTACGTAGAGTTATTATATTGCTACACAGGAGTGAGTCATAATATTTATTTTTAAACATTTCCATTTAATAAAATTAATACTTTTTCATTTTAGCTATCGAAGACCTAAGAATGCGACTGCATGCTGATGGACAAAAAGTACACACCTATACAGTTGACGTCACAGATCGTCACAGTATTTACAAGAACGCTGATTTGGTAAAAAACGAAGTTGGACCAGTCGATATTTTAATAAATAATGCTGGAATCGTATCCGGACAGACATTTTTAGACATCCCTGATCATATGATAGAAAAATCCTTTCAAGTAAATGTTATTGCACATTATTGGGTAAGTATTATTTTATCTTAAGACAGTTAAATTAATCCAGAAATTGCACATACAATGATGAGCAACTTAAAATTAAAGCACAAATTTTAAAACTTAACTAGACCTGCCATCTGGGCCACTTTGCGCCTTAAGTTCGGTTTAAAGGTTCTTCGGTGTTTAACTTGCTGACATTTCATAATTATGGCACTTACAATGGAATCATTGAATAAAAACGTATAGGAGTATACCACCAACCATATTACAAACTAACTGACCAATAAACACGCAGCATGCAAATAAATAGCACTCACACATAAAACACCCCTCAATCAATAATGGGTTTGTCCAACACCCTTCGAAATACAAATAGAATCGTCCGAACATACAATACAAACAAAACCTCGGTAGAAAAAGAAGCTCCAAACGCCCGAGCAAATCACTTTTTAAGAAAGCCACCAAACTTCTTGGAGAAACTTAAGAATAGTGCAAGACGGAAATCACCAAGACCTTCGTGCGCTAACGGTTTTCCTTCAGATTATCTCGTTGTGACCACCAAATCTAATAGTATAAGGTAGAGTGAACTCTAGCAACTACAGACAGGCTCTCGCCATAACACAGCTTGGACCCACTCTACTGCCAAAGCATCGGGAGCATCTCCTAGAGCACGTGACGCCAACAAGTACGCCAGGATTGAGAATATTTTGCCATAGCCCTCTTCAATTTTACCAACCAAGGAAACCGCCGTACTTCAGCGTCAGCCACCAGCTGTTAGTTACCGTAGCTATGAAAATGTGAATGCGATCACCGCCCCGAGGTGCCGCATTGTATTTAGCGTAACCCGGCCTAGGGTTACCTACATCAATGGACACAATCTCCGCTTATACGACGTTGTGAAGTCGCAACATAAAAGCTGGTTTCGCAACTTTACAAACTAAAGGGCTTTCAGCTCTAGTGTTAAAAGATATTTGCAATTTAATTACGTACACAACAACTTGTAAATAATTCCTCTGTGTGTGTCAGACCTTTAATATTAATGTATAATAAGTTCATATCTATATTTTAACTTGTATATAAATGCTATCTTTGTTACTATAAAGCATTAAGAAGCTGACCACAGACAACTAGAACACCACAATCGCATTTCAAATACGTTTTAATCAAAGAAAAGGTGCAAGTTTCTTCTGAAGCTCTACCAGGACTGTTTAGTTTGCTAGAGCTACGAATACCTACTTTAAACCAAAGAACTAAACAAAATTAAAGAAATGGCAACACTAGTGGTAGTAGTAGTAGATAAGGGGTTTGAAAACATGAAACAACTAGACCAATTGGCCCTATTTTTTAACAGTTACACTTCCCTTAGTTTTTATAACCACATTCCTCTGCATCTTCCCTCTTGTGTCTTTCCACAGCAAACCTACCAAACTTCTTAATCAAAGTCAACATGCCCGGCCACGCAAGGAAAATCAAGTGGCTAAGCTGCCAATATCCAAAACTGCGAGTTTCAACCTCATGTATGTTTCATATTCTCCTATATAATGAGCAGCAGTTTTCTCCCGCTTTTCACAAATCTAATACTCAGGATTTGCTAACTTCCAGAAGAATAATATCTTAACCCACCGTGAACGGTGAAACATCCACCAGCACATTAGTGTTTTCTTGTCTTTATGGAATAATACCTCTTCTACGTCCGCAATTTTAATTCGGACGCCAGTACGCCTCTCAATAAACCTATACATGCAGGTTCTAAAAAAGGACATAAGCTTTTTTATTTTCCTGTACACCCTAAATTCGATTTTCTAATGCTTCATCCGAAGGTACTACATTGGCCAAGGAGCGAGTTTTTTACCTGAATTGTTTTTGACATTTTTTCTGACATTTTTCAAGCGATCTGCGTCGGGACTCAAACCCGGGACCTTGGGCATAGTAGTCACATACGAACCAACTAACCCACAGAGCCGCCTTTTTTTTGAACACCCTACATTTGATTTTCTAATGCTCCACCCTAAGTTACTATATTGGCCAGGAAGTAAGTCTTTTACCTGATTTTATTTTAATTTTGCCATCTCTTGTTATTCCAAGCAAGGTAAAGATCTTTAATGTGCGTGACAACACTCACACACGGTGCCTACATTTTACCTCTCATCCGAACGAGGGCGTATTTTTGTGAAAAATGCTCGCCGAATCCGAAGTCCCGATCCTACGGAGTCATACGCGAACCTATCTAACCCAGGGAACCGCCGATTTTCTGCACAGCACAGGACCTTGAAATTCAGGAACGCGGTCTTTTTTTGAAAAGCTAATTTTTCCGGTGCATCTCTGCACTCCTCGACCAGTGGGCACTGTCTTAGAGGTACTATCTGAGCAGAGTAAAAACCTTGGTCTTGCTTGCTCCATTATTTCCCGGATTATCACCACCTTCAATATTGTATACACCTATGCTTGGTAAACTATAATGTGTCGACTTCAGCGTACCCCCTTGCTTTCCAGGCATACCGCTGAGCCAAGGAATTTTGTATTCGCTGAACCCGAACTGTCACTATAGCATGCCACTGACTCATGGGGGAGATTTAAAAATTATTCTATTAATAGCGTGTTACGGGTGAATGAAGCGTTAACTAAGTGCAGTTTCAAGCAACCTTAACAATAACATTTACCTTGAAAGGCGTTTAACAGTGTTAAGTTTATTCGCGCCAACTCGTCTGGTCTAATAATCATGTGGATGACGAGTAATTCTGGGAATTTTAATTAGATCAACCTCCTGGTAGAATAGAGTTTATTTTACAATCAATCTATATATTCAATCAAGAAGAAAAAAACGGACTCACTACTTCACCTAACTCTATTTGTAGTACAATCTCATATTATTCTTCCTGTACACAGACACATAAAATTTTTAAGGTTACTTCAATAAACTTCAAACTGAGCTGCATAACAATACTCCTGAAAACAGGTACATATAAATTTTTAATGTTACCTACATCCAATTCACTGTAAATAGCGTAACAATCTTCCTATAACCATTTATTCAAACTTGTTGTTCTTTAATGGGGACATTGCTAGGTGAACAAGTGATTGCGATGTCCAGTAAAGTTGATGTGTTCTCAAAGGTAGGCATGGTTATCGATGGTGGAGAGTTATGGGGTGAGGTTGTGTGGTTTTTACTAGTTTTTGGTAGGTAGCCAAGGGGTCTCGTGTTATACGTGGATTAAGTCCTGATAGTGTTGTTTTCTGGTGGTATTGATAAGATCTTTGTGCCGTTTCCTGCCTGTTGTGTAGGTGTGAATAAGGGTGTATATTGTGGTTGCGTCGACGTTTCCACATCTGGCTCTTTGTTGTCTCTATCTGGATTGTGTTAGTGTACGTCTTGTAGTCGTGAGTACTGGGGTTGGATGTGGTGTTTGCGCGATATGGAGTACGTGGCTGCTGAGGGGATATTTTGGACGGTGGAGTTGGCTAGTGAATGAGGTTGCAGTCGGCGTAGGAATCTGCGGGGAATTTGTAGGTGAACGTTGCCAAGGGGTCTAGGGCTTTAATCCAGTTTGCTTTCTGTGAGCTAAGGAGTGCGGTTTTGCAAAGGGTTCTCTGGGAGAGGTTGGAGAGGATATCAAGGGTTATAAGGTCGTGGTCGCTAGTTTTATGTATATGTGAGACCGTCCAGAAGAGGAGTAGGTTGGAGGCAGAACGGGGTGTGAGTGTGAGGTCTAAATTGAATTGTAATTGTGGGATTGCCAGCTAGATATGTTAGAGGGGAAGGTTCGGATCTGTATTTGGTGATGTTAAACCATCTTCCATTAGGGATCCGTTTTCGTCGATTTCTTCATTAAACCATATCGTGGACTTGGCGTTGGCGTCCACAGCTGTAATGGTTGGTGTGTCTCCTGTTTCTGCGAGGATGCGTTCTAATTGACGCAAGTATATGTTGCTGTCTTTACTGAATTGAATATACGCGGAGATTAGTAGGATGGCGCCTGTCTTTCAGTGTAGTTTGACTATTACTATTTGTGGGGAGGATAAGAAGGAGCGGTAGGATGCACCGATATGTAGATCTGTTATGATAATTGCGGAGGAGTATTTTGGGCTGGGTTGTAGAAATGTGAGCGTGTGGATTGGTAGTTTCGAGATTTTGTGATTGATTAGGTATGGTTCTTGGACCAGTGCTATAAAGGTGAGATAGTGTTGTAAGATGTGGTAAAGTTTTAAGGTGATGATTCGGGAGTGTTCAATGTTGATCTGGATCGAGTTAGGAGTGGTAGTCGTGTGTGTCTTTCTATGTGTTGTCTAGTGTCCATAGTCGGTGCGTAATTTCATTGTGTGCAGGTATTGTTTGTAGACGTGGCATTTAGAACTGGTAACGGGTTGGTTGTGGGGACGGTTTATGCGAGAGCAGTTGTTACAGATAAAGGCTGTGGAAATGTGTTTTGGGGAATTCTATGTGAGATGGCCGGCGCAATGGCCACATGTTGAAGGTTAGCGGCACAATTTGGCCAAATGTTCAAAGCTTTGGTAATTGAAACATTGGGTTTCAGCTACGAGGGATTTGTTGTATATGACGATATGCGTGTTGGTAGCCACGATAGTGCGAAGTTTTTGTAATACGTTGAGGATTAAGTTGTCGGTTTTATGACGGCGAATAGCAACAGATATCTCGGGTCTGTATGTATTTTCTGAGATAAGGAAGTCTAGGGAATTCTGGAGATAAATGTAGTCAAAAGCGTCAGTGGAGGAAATCCCATGTCTAGGTCGGTCGAATAATATCAGTTGGGTAGTTTGGGCATCGGGAGGTAAATATTACAAGTATTCTGAGTCTGAACATCCTAATACTTTAACCTACGTCTTTGCAAATGATCTTGCCTTTCTAATTCAGGACAACTCCAGAGCATCCCTAGAATCCACCGCTACTTTGTTGATAAACAAAATTATAGCCAGGTCCTTCTTGAATAAACAGTCAATATCACCATCCAAAACCAAAATACTCCTTCTTAAAGGCTTCCTAGACCTCCGAAAAAGTCCCTCTATTAGAATCCTAGACAGCTCCATTACTTTCTCATCAACGGCATCATATCTCGGACTACATTTAGACAAGATTCAAAACCAACACTTAGCTCTTTGAAATTAAAACAAAGCTTGTCCGTAGCAATATCCAGCATGACTTACCAAAACTGATATACCTAAATAAACTTACTGCAAACATTTCCTCTACCATATCATAGTTTCAATCATTCGTTATGCCGTTGACTCCTGGCCTCCCTTAACAGCTCCGCCTTCCAGGCGCTCCTTAAGTACTTTTTATACTCCTCAAGAGCATACCAAACCATTTTCATAGCAGCATTGTACACTAGGATGCAAACAACTCCAAATGAAATCTTCTTAAATTCAGTCATCCAAATCGCGACAGAACAATAAATCTTAATGTATATCTAACCTTAACTGAAACTGAAGTCAAATCCAAAATCCTAATTTCCTAAACTACTCCTGTCAACAACACTGGTTCACATCCTCTACAGGTGAATACACATATGGCATTTTCTCTGACATTATCAACACCCCCACCACACATTTCCTTCTTCAGTGGAACAACGATACAATTACTGACTGGACACGGCAAATTCTGTAACAACCTAGTTCGATTGAACTTAATCCCTTCTCAATCTTATTCCTGCTCCGACCATTTACATCTAGAAACTTTAACCCTTTTTTTATATTCCTGCCTTCTAAATACGCATCTACAAGTAAACCTCAAAAACGCAATTCAGGTAACCCCCTTATTCTTTACTCCTCAAGTTTCTAATAACTCACAAGAACTGAACCTATACGTTAACAAAATCCTAGTCAACAAACCACCCCTGAAACAAGCGGTCCCGATCTACATATACAGTTCCACGCAGTTCAGCGTTATCTGCCACTCCGATGTGACCAAAGGCAATATCCACCAAAGCAGATCGAAATGACAAGAGCAAGGGCTCATAAGCTCCGACTCAACAATTTTATTATTTTGATCATTATGTATTTAGATTATTGAGATCACGAAAAGGACACCACACTCAATCAGTATTGTGAGACAGAAGCCCCGTATGGAAAAATGTTCGGCATCCTGCATGTGGTGCATTTGTGTGGCAAATACTTTGAACGAATTTTAATCTATGAACTATCAGCTTTCCCCAAAGAAAATTAAAACAATTCTGACGTTGAGGACATAAACCAATATAAGGAGGTACAAGTAGTAGTAGTAGTAGTAGTAGTAGTAGTAGTATTAGTAGTAATTCAATTCAATTCAATTCAATTCAATTTCTTTATTCAATTTGTTTTACATTTGCATCTTAAGCTAGCCATTTGCTGCTTGACAAGACGCTATAAACCAAATAAATTACTGCTAGCGAGTACACATAAACATCCTAAGTTAATTATTTTATAAATAATTACACTAACAGTAAAACTAGTTCCGATTCTTAGAGTTATATTAATTCATTTAAGCTCAACCCTCTATAATTTCATGTTGTCATTCCGCATTGAACGTATGTTCATTATAATTGCAAGGTGGGATGTTCAGTTTAAGAGGTTGAATTCATAACTTTCAGCTGTTTCTTATATCATTATACAATATATACTTAAGACATCATAAGTCACGTAAAACAATAATTTCAATTTCTATATGTAGATCAAAGTACGAACCCTTATAATAATACTAAGTGCAATTCCATAACTTAACATACATTTTGTAACATACATATATCAAATACATAAGTAATTGCAAAAACCGTATTTAACTGCCAAAAAGAAAAACAAATAAAAATAAAAATAAAAATAAAAATCTTTAAATTCCCAAAAAAAAAAAGAAATCCCCGAATCCAACATAAATTTCTACTAATCGTTATACTCCTTATAATAAATACATCCTTAATTACCAATTTTGTAAGAATCTAAGTATATCTGTTACCCTAAACTTATTAAATCACTCCTAGAGTGCTAAATAATTCCTAAACCCCTTAAATGAATCAAAATAAGTAACAAATAACACAAGTAAAATAACATTACTAAATTCAGATGTTTAAAAATATAAATGTTTGTTCGTGGTATAATAATAAAGCATTCGTTCTATACTAATTTATGGGTACTGTGAGTTTAAGAAATCTTTTAAATCAGATTTTAGTTTTTCATGTTTGAAAAATTTTGAATTTCAGGCGGAAGTTTGTTAAAAGTTTGGGAACTATGTATGACAAATTATTCTCACCATATTTATTTAGCGCTAACGGAACCACATAATTGTTAGATCTTAATCCGTAATCGTTAGTTTTTCTTTCCAGATATGTATCTTTAAAAAAATTATCTATAACAATGTTAAAATAAAATAAACCTTTAACGCCTAATACATTAGATTGTGTAAGTAACTCTTGCATACTAGTACCTGGGTCAGCATTGGTAATTAGTTTTAATAATTGTCGCTGTACAACTCGAATTTTGTTTAACTGGATATTACCAGCAAAACCCCAGGCTGGTAATCCATATCTAATTATAGATTCAGCCAGCGCAATGTATAAAATCCTCTTAACTTTTAATGAAACCAAATTTCTGATATAGTACATTTTAACAAGGACCATTTTCAGTTTTTTACAAACATTATTGATTTGATGATCCCACCGAAAGAAGTTATCCACTGTGATTCCTAGGTATTGATAGATGGAGCACTGTGCAATATTCGTGCAGCTGCTTGTGCAAGAATTAAAGCCTCTTTTTTTCAATTGGAAGCATCTACAAGAGTGTATTATAATATTTGGTTCACCTCTTTGTATATATGGAGTTGTGATATGCATTAATTTGGTCTTCTCTCTGTTCAATACTAGGTAGTTATCATGAGACCATTTAGTCATGTTATCGGTATCAATTTGTAAAAACAGTTGTGCTGCTGGTAACTTTCTGTGAACTGATATTAATAGGACATCATCTGCAAACATAAAGATTTTACAGTTCTGAATTAAATTTGGCAAATCGTTCATGTAAAGTATAAATAATAAAGGGCCCAGCACCGACCCTGAGGCACACCGATACCAAGTGGTTGTTTCCTGCTGTAAGTGTTACCAATTTTGACAGAAAACATTCTAAAAAGTAAATAATTTTGAAAAGTTTGAGGAAGGCCCTCTAAAGCCGTATGTTTCTAGCTTATCTAACAATATTTTGTGCTCTATGGTGTCAAAAGCCCTCGAATAATCCACAAATAAGCATAAGATATTCATATTGTTCTTTAGGTTATCGTACATAAAGTTAGAAAAATTAGATAATAATTTATTCGTACCCAAGCCTTTACAAAGCCATATTGAGTTTTAGTTAGAATCATGTTTTCGTCGATATATTTGTAGATGCGCTCTGCTATATATTTCTCAAATATTTTCTCAATTATTGGCAAAATTGAAATGGGTCGGTAATTACAGAATTCAGAGAAGCTACCTTTTTTATGTATTGGTCTTACAATTGCTATTTTGAGGTTTTGAGGCACAACTGTAGTCTTTATAATGAGATTTATTAATTTTGCGATCACTGAATACATATCTTCTCCTAAAAATAGCAGGTCTTTTAGTCTAATATTATCAATTCCAGGAGATTTTTTTATGTTCATTTTTGATAATTCTCTTTTCACAAAGTCAACCGTTACTCTATTTAAGTACAAGCTACAATTTAGTGGATTAATTCCAGGGTACCCGTCTAACAATTTTTCACTACAATCGTGTTTAATAGAAAGGACACTGTTATAAAAAAATGCAGTAAAATTATTTGCGATTACTAAATCCCCAGCATTTGTAAATGCTTTCCTTATTACCTCATCAGTATTTGATTTCTTCTTATTCTGTAGTAATTCATTTAAATTACCCCATAACGCTTTTGTGTCGTTAACTACTGACTGAAATTTGTTATTATAAAACTGTTATTTTACTTTCCGTATTTTTAATTGTAGCCAATTCCTAAATTTTTTATAATTGTCTCGATCCGTTTCATTTTTTGATTGTTGCCATTTTTTATACATATTATCCCTCATTTTTATACTTTGAAACAAGTCCGGTGTCATCCAATTCTTTTTAAATTTTCTGTAATTTTTGCTATTTTTGTGCGTTAATGAGTGGTTTATAGTTGTGCAGCTATTTTTATATATTTTGTCAAATTGCCCTACAATTCGCTTGTAGAGAACCTCAGGATGCTCTGAATAATTGAGAAGCGTATAATTAAAATTTTGAGCGAACGCAGTACTTTACTTTCATTATATATTTGCCGTAAATCATTATGTTCCATGATAAGATGATTATAATATATTTTAATACTAACATATAGTGATCCGAAATTTTTGTTTGCAATACTCCAGAATAAACTTCTTCACAAATGCCTCGAATGAATAGATGGTCTATACTGAACACACGAGGGTTTCATTGTAAAATTCTTCTCTAGTATTTCCCAAAATACATTTATAAAAGCCCTTGGAGCTAAGAGTAGCCTCATACTCATTCGTGGTTTTAGAGTGATCCATCAGATTTATATTAACATCTCCGCCATAAAGGATATATTTGTCATCACCACAATTTCGTAATTGAATTCTAACTTCATTAACAAAATCGTACACATTGCTGCTGGGAGGTCTATATACAAATATTACCTTACACAATAAATTATTGGTCATCGTAATAGTTCCCTGTATATTCTCGTAGGACGTGGATGTGAAACTAGTTTCCTTAAACATAAAATTTTGATTTACATACAAAAGAATTCCACCACCTTTTGTTTTAACACGAAGCTTAGAATAGATATTATAGCCTTCTATTTGATAATTTTCAACATGTTCTGCATGTATGGAAACTTCGATTAGGACAATTAAATCAAATTTGGACTTTGAAATGTAGATTAAGAATTCATCGAAATGACTTTTAATACCGTTGATGTTAAAGTATAGTACTATAGTACTACATATAGTACTATAGTACTATAGTACTATAGTACTAGTAGTAGTGGTAGTGGAATTGAAACCATGGACCAACTTGGCCAATTGACCCTTTTTTCTAACATTCACACTCTCATTTGTTTTCATCACTCAATTCCTCTACATCTTCTCTGTTCTGCCTCCCACGCCAAACTTACTAAACATCTTAATAAAAATAAAAACGTCTGATTAGAGAAGTCAATTAATACAAATGACAGTTACAGTACAGTTATATATCACTTGCCCGTACAGAGGGTGTGATCGATGCCACCTGAATTTACAGACAATATTCTTTAAAACAGTTACAAATTGAACACGAGTTAATTATATCAGGATTAATCTTACGTTTTGTCCATCTGAATAATTAAATTAAGGTACATCCAATTACTCAATCTTTGTATTACGACCTTGGGATATTACTACGTATTGTTCCTCCTTCTTTAGTTCTATAGGTCGTAAAGTTTCAATGGCCAATCTTGTTACACTTTCGAGCATTTGTTATACTATTGCGCAATTATAGTTTTACGCGGTATAATTCCCGCCATATTATAACTGATACCGACCACGTTTTTAGGATGATGCAACCGCTTTTTAAGTCAATTTGCAAGCACAATTTAAATTAAAACAAATTACTTACGTGGTAGCATCTCCAAACTTAATCTCAGGGCACAACGGTGAATTGCAGGTTAGGTTCAGTTACCCATGTTGAATCAAATTACCATCTGTCCTTCCTGTAGCTTCTGTACTCGTAGGGAAATGACAGGAATCAAAGTTGCTTGATTGATAGTTGTTGCTTCGTCAAGGTCTCGTAACTTAATGGCGTCTTTTAACACCACACGCGCACGCCACCTCGTTTTGCGCAGACGCGGCTGTCAGGGACGACGGAAACTGACGTATTCATTAAAAAATATACGCGGGAATTTATTTACAAATTAAATCTAACGTGATATATGCCGGTTGGCATGTAACACTCCAGATCAAGTTTTCAATGATGTTCGTTGTTTATATAAAACATTAAGGGCCAAAACAACAGTAAAAGTACGACACTAGGAAAGGAATAAGGATTCCATGAATGAACACACGACTACATTATTAAGCACTACTTCTCACTCACCTATCAGATACAGCAGTTACGTGTAGAATCCATGATGACCGCCGTTGTTCCCCAACTTTTAAACTACTCCTTGAGCGTAGCGTGTTCTCATTAGCCGAAACAATAACGCACATCCTTTCGAATGGTAGGAAACATCTTCACCGCAAAGTATATAAAAATAGTAATTAATTCCTCCAGCATTGCTGGGAACTCAAAACCGCATTTGTAGTGCTTCATAACTTACTTATTTATACAAAAAAGTTCCCTACAATAAATTATCAACTAGAAGCTTGTGATGCCAATGAAAACGCAAGTCTGACTACGGAAGGGAGATTAACTACTCTTCGGCTAAGATACTAAAATCCAGGATATTCTACGTCTTCCAGAAGGGTAGATCTTCTTAATTCATAAATAAACCTATTCATAAATCTATCTTGTAGTTTTATTATGATCATCAAACATACAAAAACTTTTTAAACTAACTAAATATTTCCTAAAATATTCTAATAGCATTAAATAAAAATTTATTTTAACTTTTTGCAACTAAACTTTGAAATCTTCATTTATACATCTCTCGATACCGTTCTATTTCTATTTTTGAGAATCGCTTGTACAAGAAAACTCACATCGTTTAGAGTAAATTTATTAATAACATGAATTAATTGCTACGATTTTCCAATTTTTTACATAAAATATCTTGGAAATAAAGTTCTTTAAATCTTAACTTATAATAAATTTAAAAACATGTCATCTCCTCTTTAAACAAGCTTATAATAAATTGAAATCAAATTCTACCTTATATGTAATTTCAGAAAAACGTATAAAGCTTATAATAAATAGTATACATACTGCTCTTTCCACTGATGCTCGAACTTATAGCATGTCTAATAAAACCTGCTACATGCTCTTTTCAATCGTAAGACATCTTCTTTAAGCTTGTATTAAAAGTGATAAGGTATACCGACAATAATTTTCTTCTTGTATTAGCGGCGTTTGAATAAGCTGTGATATGTATTAACACAGCTGGTTTATTATTCTCTGTTTTTAATAACTAATTAGGTGAATTCGGTTTAACGACTCACAATCTCACTAAATTTGAATAATGATTTTAATAATCGGAGTGAATCAAGAATATCGCGAATAACAAATTAGTAAAAAAAGAACAAATTGATTCTTTTGCGGTTATTTGTGTAAGCCGGAAGCGTGATTTTCTATTCTAGCCACTTCTGGAGTTCCAAAAAACAACATGGGTATTTTAAATGACCTACAGAGGATTGTGGGTAGAAACAATAGCATTCAGACCCTTATTCTCTATTAATTATTATTAAAGGGTGCTCATTATAAAGTTTCATGAAACCATCAAGATTAGTTTAAATAAAAATCTAATTTGCTAACACTTAAAGACGCAGTTGTCAACATTACAAAACTGTACAGATGTTAAGCAAAAATTTCATCCCGATTTTATTAACTAACTCAACAACCTATTTTAAAAGCTTACTTCTCTGTATCAAATATTAAGGATCAAACTTAGTTTTGGTCGATCAAATAAAGAATAATTTTTATTGAAAGCTATTTTTTTAGACAATCAAAGCTTTTTGGACGATATGATAAAGCGCAACAAAGGCCACATAGTATCGATTGGCAGCTTAACAGGAATGCTTGGAGCTTACAAATGCACCGACTACAGCGCTACAAAATATGCTTTAAATGGTTTACATGAGAGTCTACTAACAGAACTTCAGGTTTGCTACTTGATAATTAAAACATACGTTAACAGTTTCATAATTTTAGGCACATGGTCACCATCACATCCATATGTCTCTTGTGTGTCCATATTTTGTTAATACTGGAATGTTTGCTGGTTGTAAGCCACGTAGCCTATCAATGCTGGAACCTAGAGATGTTGCCAAGCGTATAATTACTGCTATTAAACGAAATGAAGTCTTTGTTACCATTCCAACCATTGCCAGATTTGTTTTTCCTTTGAAACAGTTAAGTAGACGCACTAAAATGCTTAAAATAACATAGTATTTTAGCTTTCTCCCGGCTAAACTATCGTGGGCTGTTATGCACAGAATTGTTCAAGGACCACGGAGCATGATGGGGTTAAAGAAATATGACGATGCTGTTGCAGCTTAGCTCTGCCTTTTTTTACATAGTCGATTGTTATAATTATAGAAGTACAAATAATGTTTATTTATCAACTATACCAAATAAATAAAATAGTGGACCAATATAATTTTTAATAAAGTGTGTTTACACTATACCCGCGCAAAACTTCGCCAGCCCCTCATGAGGTACTGTGATTGCGTTTTCTTAATAAAATTATGCATGGAATGGTATTCTCATAATAATGTTTTTCCATATAGATTGTCAGCTATAGTCGGAACCACAAAATAATGTTTTTTCTGCAGTCGATGCAGCGGGTGTGGATAGCCTCAAACTCCACCCTGAAGATTGTCTTGAAGAAATGAGAGATAATAGAGTACTACATTTAAAATAGTAATAAAAATCAACTAGTAAAAGATACGAAAAAGTCTTATATTTATAACTAGGCCAAAAAGGACAATATACATATAACTCAATAGCTTGCATATTATAACTTTACTTGTATAAATTGGTTCCACAGTCTATTGTCTAAAATTAAAAAAGAAAGTACCATGCAAAATGGTAGAGCTGTTCTAACAATAATATCAGTACCGTACGTCAAATTATATAAAAGATGCTATAATCAAATGATTTGTTACAATAATGTAAATGAATGTATATTTACGCTCTACTCGCGCCGCTGACCATGCATGACTCTGGACGTAAAGTATTACGTCCACAAATTCGGTTGAATGGGTTGCCGTCACGGGTAAAACCCATAAGTGAACAAACAAGCCAGGAGGTTACCTGGTTTTGTTACGCTATTTTTTAATAGCTCTAACGTTTATTGTATTAGTTAGGTTCAGTGGACTCTTAAAACCCAACACTGGGAAATTCCCAGTAGATTAGTGTTGTAATGCAAACGTAGGTGAAAATCACACAAAAATTTTGTTTTCATGAAAGTCCAGTCATTGGTTTATTTATGTAGTGTGAAAGAATGTCAAAATTGCATTTCTCAAGCCTTGTACAGCATTGTGCCCACCAATGTGCGACAGAGAATTTTAACCTCTCCTAGAGGGGGTAGACATTTTCGTGGAAGCGAATGTAGCGACTCTTTCGAGTGTAGAGTGTGAGTAGTGCTTTACTTATCGACATGTGATATCCTCTTCCGTTCGTATCCTATCGTTCATCACATATCGTATCGGCACTTCGTCACAGAGGGCTACAGCTAGGCAAACACCGGGTCAGCAGGGCGCCACCATGATATGTCTGCAGAACCGTGAAAGCCAATGATTCAGAAGCAAGATACCAGGGGTAGGTGTTAGCGATAATAACCTAGCGATACATTTAGTCGCCTCGGGGAATTTAACCCCCGTGTAAATTTCAGGTTTTGCGCGGTACATATCATTCTGCCACGCTCTAAATGCGGCGGTTTTAAGGCATTTCAGATTTTACTGAAAGCCACGACTGTCTATTGCTTTTTAGGTGCGAGTCGTCGCTGGGGGTTTCTTCTCACTGTTTCCAAATATTTGGACGAAGAACTGAAGATGCCTATTCTATAGAAGGGCACAGAAATAGCTTTTTAGGTAGACGAAGAAGGTACATGAATCGAAAGGAATCACTTCGTCCAACTAACGCATACACAAACGTCGATTTCTTCGATCGCCGATAGTCTAGTCCCTTATTTTAAGATTCCTCGTTCTTACAAGCTGTAGTAACTTCACCCTTCCATGCTTTTCACGACAGACCGTTTTAACCACATCCACAATCCTTTAGCCTGAGAACGCGGGCGTATGAGGTTTACATGCTATAAATCATGAAGTTGATGCCTTGGGGTTCATAGAAAGCCGTAATCGCGAAACTTTTACGTAGAAACTCAAATTAAGGGTGGGAAAAAAGTTCCTAAACCTAAATATTTGAATAAAATATAGATCCAAAAATTTAAATTATAACCTTTGGCTATGGAAAAAGGCAGTTGAGCCGGATCTCCTTCGTGCCGACTGTTGCTAAAAACCTGTGATGTCAGGTGAAACAACGCGAAAACACAAATTGTGAACTAGGTTATGCTGTACGTCCTATAAGGTGTCTGTATAAAATATTACAACTTTGCTACTCCTGTCCTGATGAGCCCCAATTAGGGCGAAACGCGTCGACAGGATGCCCTCGTGGCTGAATTTGAGTCACCGCCCAGTAATTCCTTTCTACTTTGCGTGTGTGTATATATATATAATATATATATATATATATATATATATATATATATATATATATATTGCTACAATATCGCTCTTCGCCAGATGTACAACGATCAATTGCCTGCTAATCGCCACCTCCCTGTGCCTTTACAATAATTTAAATTAACACAATTAAATTTATGCCTAACTAACTCATTCCTTTCCAACACTCAATATCCCCGCATAAGACAAACTAAGTTCACCAAAAATTGTATAATGAATTAAATAGAATTACTATTTAGAAATCTGCGCCCTTTTTAATATCATGTACTTTTTATAGAACTTTTAAATAAGTCTTTTTATCAAATTAGCCTTTTACGAAGATAATAGCTTTTTATAGAAATTAAAACCAGCAAAAAATATTGTGTTTTACCACGAATAGTTTCGTTGAACGTTCAAAGAAATATCTTCTTTATTTTCAAACATACCTTTACGTACTAACTAAATTTTTGTTGACCTTTTACACAAAGTATTTAAATTACATGCAACTTTTTTGCTCACATACTACAAATTTAAAAAAAATAGCCCTGTCTTATATTTCTCCGGTTTTTCTTGTTGGAGCTTCCTTACCCAAATCGGTCGTTTGTTCAGCAGCTTAGCGTGTTGACCCAGTACTTTGAAATATTTAGTAGCAACTCGGAGTCGTTTGCCCAATAATTTGAAGTATTAACCTTAGAGTTTTAATCCAGTAGCGTGGTCTTTTATACCAGTAACTTAGAATTTTAACGTCGTGATTTGGAATATTACTTAAATATTTTACTTTGACATATTACTTGAAGCCGCTTGTCTCAACGGCAGAATTTTATACACACTTATTTCAATGCACTTTGCTTTTTCAATCACTTAAACTTATGTTACTTTCAATTTTACGTAATAATCTTCTTTCAACTATTACAGTCGGCGTGTTTATTATGAAATGAATCTCGGTTATCTGCTCCAGCTAGTTTTATAGACAAATTCCTTCCCGACGTTACAGGCGTTCTCATTGGCTGACAGCCCGCTATCGGTCTTTAGTCCGGGGAAAAGGCGTTTCAATTATGTGTTATATCTGCAACCTGTTGGGTTTTATTAAATATTGCATTCTATATACACTCTAGATGTCACGTATCTCAAAACTTTGTAAAGGGACTTATTAAATATTGCATTTTACATCCGTTTAAATCTGCACGTACATATTAACTTTGTATTTTCATACTTTGTTTACATATGCTTGTTTTGCCAAGTCTGGCACATCATGTACGTTTCAAAATGCACGTACCATCGCTTCAAATATCTATATGTTATGATATATGCCCGCTTTTAGATTTTTGCTTATACCAACTGGTATAAATTTACATGCGTTTATTAATCTTTTTACCCAAATGCGTTTAGATTGAATGAGATTTTATTTTACGGTAATTTTTTTGCAAATCTGTTAAATTTTGATTTAATTTTAAGCTTAACATGTTTTAAATGTTCTAAAAATGATTGGATTGCTTCCACAATTATTTATTTTAATGATTGTGGTGAATTCATTACGGAATGGGCTGTTTTTAATTAATTGTAGCTTGCTATTGATTTTATTCAGAGTGATATGTATTGGCCTTTTGCATAATGAATGAATTGTGTACATTTTATGATTTAAATGTTTGGTTTTCATGTTTTTTATTATATTTACATGAAGTATTCTTCTCTTGTAACCTTATATGACTTAAATAACCTTATTATCATAGCCATCTATAAAACATAGTATAGTTTCGAATCAACTTCTGTACAGTTTCACCCTTAGTGCTGGTTTTAGCAACAGATGGCGCTCTATTTTCCTTTTGCCAACGTACAGAGGTTTCTACGTGCATATACATTGATGTTGAACTAGACTCAGGGGTATGAACTCTTAGTTACGGGTTTTTTTCGTGGATTACTTAAAAACATGAAATGAAAAATTACTGAATTCCAGTTACGTGGTTTTATTCTCCACAATATTTAAAAAAAATAAACATCCTAGTTAACGCTTATACTCACTACTAAAAACAAAAACTTAAATAAGTACAAAAGAACCTTACTGCATCCCTCCTATTATAGCCAATATATTCTTAACTATTCAGGCTCAAAGAACTACCGGACATACGTAGAATAAACTTAAGTATTGATAATAATGCTAGCTACCACTTATCCTAAATTATGCTAATATTAGTAACTCGGATTTTCCGCGCCAATACTATTTCACTTTAACGCGCCTTTGAAGTTTATTAATATAATTCTTTTCCTAGGTTCCGCGGTTTTATAACGTCGACGAGGTAAAACATAACACCAAACGTAGATAAAATAATGTTAGATAGGGGCCCCTTCCTGTACGAGGTTGATCGTATGCAAGCGAATATCGTCATACTAGGCAAGCAACTACCTTTTCACAAAACACACGTGATGGTTGAAAGCAGTGCTCGATAATATTTGTAACCAGACTACCACTATCTACAAACCGTGAATTCTAATATTTCTTCATAACAAAAAGTTGGAGCATACTTAATACTGTAAATTTATAAGATACCTTCAGATTGTTTTCTGTTCTCAAACCAAACTTAGCACTTCGTCACTTTGACCGTTATTCTCTAAGCTTTAATTAATAAAGGAACTACATTAAATTCTCAACGCAAATATAAACATAAATAATCACCTAAAAACCACGTTTCTTAATGAATATCTCGCCTGACATCTCACTCAGCCGATCGTTCAGGCGCAACTAACTGATTATGTATCTGCCGGAACCCGCAGGGTTATACCCTAGTTTCACCTCACGCTGCGCTTAACACGCGTAACCGACTTAGATATAACTTACTTTCTTGAACACAACATTGTTTTTGATGCAAGGACAGAACTTAAAAAAAGGGAAGATTATAACTTAACAAAACAAACTATGTATACCGGGCGTGCCCAGCACAAGGTTGCTTGATGTTTTTAGGTAAAGTGACCATGGTGTTGCGTGTGAAATCTTTGGGTATCTCGCCTGTCTCGTTAATATAGTTTACAAGTTGGAAGAGATATTCTGTTACTGCTTGTCCAGGGGCTTTTAGAGCTTCTGCTTGTACCTTATCTATACCGAGTGCCTTATTATTTTTTAGATTTTTTAATGCTAGTTCAAACTTATCTCTAGGTATAGGATATCCCAAGTCATCATTTTCAATGTCTGATTCTTATTCCAGTACTTCTAGTTCCTGTTCTGCATATAAATTTGTTATGTATTCTTGCCATCTAACCACTTTCTCTTTTTCTATAATGATGTCTCCTCCCGCACTTCTTACATTTTTGTTATTCGGTTATATATCCCTAAAATTCATTTTAATTAATTTGTATGCTTCGTCTGTTTTTTCTATTTCCATCTTAGTTCTTTCATCAAGTCATTGTTCTTCTGTTTTTCTGCATTTGCGAATAGTTTCCAACTTTATAGCTTTGTATCTCTGTAGTCCTGCTTCGCCTGGTCTGTTTTTGTATTTTTGCCTTTTCTTTATTAAATTCAGAATATCCTTTGTTACCCATGATTCCTTACTCTCTTTTTGTTTATACTCCAGAATATCTCTGACATCCATGTCTAAGCTGGATTTAATGTCATTTCTTTATGTCTACTTCCTTAGTAATGAATAATTTTGTCTAGTATTGTGAAAGTAATTCGGGTATAGTGAACGTAAATTAATATAAACTGTTGTTTTTTTTGCAAAGAGAAAAGCCAATAATCGGTTTCACTGTTGTTGCAGCTCGTCAGACTAACGCATTTCTCTCTGCAAAACAACCAACCAAGTTTTTGAATTATACACAAATCATGGTGTATTAATAAGTACAAAATATTTCTCATGCGCCTTCAATACTCGCATGTAAACAAAATTTTAATAACTAGTCAAAGGACAACATGAAAATGAAAATAAACAAATGCATTGGGTGCAGCACATTCTTAGAAAGTCGGCCAGTGTTGAGTAGGTAATCGATCATTTGTTTGTTTTCATTTTGTCTATTTGGCTGGAACCAACTTCTTCATTTAGCATTGGGTGTAGTACTTTATTAGAAAGTTCCCCAGTGTTGACTACGTAATCGGTTATTTGTTATTTTCATTTTACTCCTTTAGTATTAGAAATTTTCCGGATA
The DNA here is from genome assembly GCA_036346225.1 of Platerodrilus igneus. Taxonomy (NCBI): domain Eukaryota; kingdom Metazoa; phylum Arthropoda; class Insecta; order Coleoptera; family Lycidae; genus Platerodrilus; species Platerodrilus igneus. The sequence continues at coordinate 4,210,272 of JARFIW010000932.1, read as the reverse complement.
TCTTTCTGCAATTCGTTTGACTTTATCTCAATATGTTTCCGACTCTTCTTTTGAACTTGCCGATCACATCTTCCGAAGTAGTCCCCTCCCGGAGATCCGAATGGGGACTATTTAACTCGGAAATTTTTTACTACAGAGGATGCCATCATTTTTAAAACAATTTAAGTTCACTGTCTGCTTGAGAGGTAAAGCGGGATTTCTCGTTACCTTCCACATCGCAATAGTGTCTAAGAATGCCGTACCAATCTTTATGTACTGATAGAGCTGCTGTCCTCTTTCGATGAATTACCTTAGTCTGGTTCCTCTCTAAAGACTAATTTGGTTAAACCTATAGTTCGGCCCTTTAGTTCACTGAAACACGCAAGCCATTCTACCCATTCTAGCATTCTAGAGCTTTTTCAAGGTGCATGCCCGTTCAGAGCAGTGTATTTAACTAGGAAAAAAGAAAAGCAAATGTTTTAATTTGCTTCTTCCGATTAAACTATTTAATTAGGTTTAATCATCAAAAATACCAAAGTAATTTTTGTATACAGAAATTCCAACAAGAATAGTGAGAAAAGCACATACTCATCGTCCTTGTGTTGTAGCTGGAAACGTTTCATTTGACTGATCATATTAAACATTAAACAAACACCCAAACTGTGCATAATCGTATTTAGATAAGATAACCAAGTGTGTCAACGTCGGTCAATATAATACCAAAAATTCTGAAGGTACAAGCAGATATTAAATTAAAACTGCTGCAGTAAACAAGTTAAACGTTGCAAATTCAATTATTTAAAATGAAGCTAGTGTTTTTAGCAGTTTTGTTAATTACAGCTCTTGCAGGATTGGTCCATTCCAGTGACATTGAAGGACCTTTATGTTTCTGCACTGATATTCATGCACCCGTTTGTGGCAGTGATGGTAATACGTATGGAAATGAATGTGAATTTAACTGCGTTCGAGACTATTATAAAGAACGGCAATTGGAGATTTTAATATATGGTTCTTGTTAACTTTTTACTATAAATTGAATTTAAACAATGGAGTTGTGTTAGTTTTTTTCAATAAATTAGACGTTGTTTTTTTGCAATTTTTGTGTATAATACAAATAGGTGAGTTTTCTTGATAGTTTTGGAAGAAAGATATCTTTGTACGCGAAGTCTCCCTTTAAGAACTGTCACTTTGCTGCATGAACAATAAATAGTGTTCAATATGAGCAGAGTAGGATGGGGCAGAAGTGCGCACTTAATATTCTATTTACCGTAATTCATGTACGGTTATTATTATTTAAGCACACTTCTGGTATGTATAGGGTAGACCGGGGGATTGCCGCCACCTTAAGGAACTTCAATTTTTATCATCATCAAAATTCGTATTTATAAGCTACATCAATTTTTGGAACATAGTACGCAATCTTAAAATGTATACAAAATTTGTTATCAATAAATCTTTAAAGGAAATAGTCACAAACTTCTTAACCTCTGCACTGTATTCTTCTTAATCTTCTTTGGGTATTAAACCACTCATAGTTTTTAAAATTATCTTTATTAACGTTTCGATCCATAACCTAGGATCGTTTTCAAAATAATAAAAACTTCAAGTTTGACATTTATGACATAAATTGAAGGTGACTTTGATTTATTGATGTTTGAAATATTTGGTTTGAGAAGATTAAGAAGAATACTAAACAAACCACAACAAACATACAGGAGTACTCTGCACTGTGGCGGTATTGCCCAGGTAGCTGAGGTAATGACACCACTAGACAATATGACTAAAATACTAAGAAGGAAAATTTATTTAAAACCTTACATGCAATTAGCATTACAATATAGGAATTGAAAAGCAAAATAAAAGACATTTTTAGTTTATACGAGTGAAAAACAGTGTATTTTAAATTTATCTGATTTCTTAAAATTTACAAAAATCACAAATGTAGTTTTCAGCTGTTTCAGCATCGCTACACTCTGAATGCACCCACATGCCACAACAAGTGCATTTGTACCACAGTTCGTTGGTTCCATATTCATTGCATATGAAACAAAGTTGAACGTTTCGATCGCTTGGATCAAAAAGGTCATCATTATCGTGTCGTCACACAACTTTTTGACGTCGATGTCCTCATCTGAAGAGTTTTCAAAACTAAAAAGTCGCTTGCCCTCTTTCTTAACAGATTTATTCATTTTCTTTTGCCGTGTTGTCACTGCTTTTTCTTTGCTTGCGTTGGATTCAGTTTTGATGGACATTCCGAAAACTTTAGCTGCAGATTCTCTTTCGGCTTGTTCCGTTTTAAAATTTCTTTACCTTTCATTTAGCTACTGTTTCTTCCAAAACTACCTTCATTGGGGTTCCCGTTATAATTGACGAGTGACTTTTTCTTTTAGAACTTTCCACTACCCTTTCTGCTGCCAATTTTGGAATTAGTGAAAACTTTTCTAGCGATTGAAGAAACGTTTTTTAAGACACTACCTGAACGGTCTTTGATGAGCAAGGTTCTACATCCAGTAACCCAACTTCAGAGGTGTTGCTCGCATTTACAAGATTATCTTCTCCAGTTTCTTTTAAGATGATCTTTTCTGCCTGTTCTTGATTTTCAGATTCTGTGTTATCTGGATCATCGATGCATATTAGCTCCAGATTTTGAACAGGGAAGAAATATTCTTCCTGGAAGTTGTTTGAGCTTACTGGAAAGATCCCAGTGCTGCGAAATCCTGATACTCCCTTCTCTATTGTCGCAACTGACATATAAGCGCCATAAAAGATTGATGCTATGTCAGAAGGAGTGATTTTCTTCTAGGTGCTTGCTCTCATAAACTTGTCACACTTCTTATTGAATGCTCTTTCCAGAGGTCCAAAAAATGAGACGTCGAGCGGTTGAATCTTGTGTGAGGTATGTGGGGGGATTGAGAGCATGTGAATATAGTTCTCACGACAAAATTCATAGCTTTCCAGGGACACGTGGCTCCCATGGTTATCGAGGATAAGTAGAACAGGATATTCTATCGAGGAATTCACGTTTTTCTGAAAATGCTTGAGCCAATCTAAAAAAATGTTTTCATTGGACCAGCCGTTATGGGAACAGGTATATACTGAACCAGCAGGTCCCCCCCCTTTCCAACAACGGTGACATTCTTTTCCATGGGTAGATAAACAACGGAGGGATGAATGAGCCAGACGCGCTCATACAGTAAACAACTGTGATATTACGCCCCTCTCCCAACTGGTGATTCCTCCAATTTGATTTTTCCCCTTAGGTGCAAGGACATGAACAGGCTTTTGAACACTAGATATTCCCGTTTTATCCATATTGAAAATGCGTGTCGGTTCAAAGCTATGCTTATCCATTAGAGACTCTAAATTATGATAGAAAATATCAACTTCTTGTTTATTAAAACCCATTACCCTGTTCATGCTTGTTGCAGAGGGCTTTTTTAAAAAAATCTTAGGGTTTCTTTTCCGAAAACCATTCACCCAATCCTCTCCGGCCATTCTTGTTGTGCGATTAAATTTGTGTTTGATATTTAAGTCTTGTAACATGTAAAAATTCCGAACTGAATTATTTGTCAACATTACTGCTACAAACCCGTTAATTTAGCATTTATTTATTTAACGCTTTACCCAATATGAATTCCAATACTCTTGTATATTTAGTAAACCAATAAAATTAAAGCATTTTATTAATATAGCTGATAACACTATTACAAATCTTGCACGTGTTCCTTACTCGTATGTGGAATATCTAAGATCCTCATGTTGTTTGTTGACTTGTGTCAGATGTTCACTTTTTGTCTTCTCGTCGAGCCTAAAGGTCACTTTCACTTGTCTGTGATATAAAACAGACGAGACGTTACAGGAAATTAAGTTTTCTTGGCGTAAGCGCCGAAACAGGTAACACCGTTAATTTAGTTGTCTAAGACAACAAAGTTATGAAGTAATCAATCTTTACAACGGTTTGTTTTATAGGTAATTAATTACGATTTTTCATAAAGTATATTACAATGCAACTTCCGTAATCTACAATGGAACTTCCGTAATCTACAAAGGTTCTAATGGAATATTAAGATTATTCTACTTAGTTGATGTGTAAATAATTTATCAACATGGAAATTCATTTCGTATAAAAATTGTAAGCAGATTTGTTGGATATTGCTGACACGTGACAGAATTCTGACGTCGCAACAAGTGCCGACAGGTTGTTAGGTCGTTGACGCCGGTGGGTAAGCCCATTTGATTTCCTGAAATTTTTGCTGCATGTGCCGTATTTTATTTCGTATACACATATATGAATCGACATAATACTTAATTGCTCATTTGTAAATTACTTATGCTTTGATGTGCAAATACCTTCCCATACAGATTTACCAGCCTATTTATTAATAGAACGAAGCTTAACTTTTTAAAGGTTGAATATTTAAAATATATAGAATGATTTTACTTTATTAATCACATGTTCAAATTTAGAAGTCATTTTCTTGTCAAACTATGTATAAAGAGATATTAAGTTACATCACAAATAGTAACATGTTGTTTAACCAAATGTTATTTCTTATCTTGTTTACCGAAACCTCATTTCAACGTGTTGTTTGCGTGCCTTCATTCTAACAAATGAAATCTTGATTTGAGATTGATTAACAAATACATTATTGCATGTATAAAAATTTGAATTTCTTGTACAGTTCTCGTAGCGCTACTCCGAACTACTAAGTATAACGAATATTGTTAAATAAAATACAGATTTCAATTAAAATTCAGTGTACATAAAAATTTAATTTTACATCTCCTGAGTAACGTAGTAATTATATTCATAAGAATTTATCTTTGTTGAGTTGCATTATCATGTACATAATTTTTTAGTATGAGAATATAGAACCCTTTTTTATCATTTTTTTATGAATATTTAATTTCCCAAAGATTTTATGACCGCTAAAGGAATTAACATAACGATTCAGTGATAAGTATTTGAAACAAAATTAAGGACTTTGTATAGTCACAGAATTATTAAATAAATTATATGTTTGGCTAGTAGTAATTATGTTTCAGAGCCATTCTAGAGCTTCGTTAGAGCAGAAAGAAAAGTAAGTAACATATTTGTGACAATCAATCTTGTGTTTGAAGTGGTTTGTGATGATATAGGTTTCCAAATTTTTTCTTTAAGCAAATTCATTTTTTCAATTGCTTTATAAAAATTTAGGTGACGTCCATTATCTATTTTTTTTTTAACTTTAATAAACCCACTCACCAATCTCATGCGACCGTGGGTTAAAAGCTCAGCTAGCTACAAGTCATATGAGTTTTCTTTTTCTAAAAGCCGCTTGTCATCCAACCTTACCCTGGGCTTATTACAATTTACAAGAATGCTCGATAGGTATAGAAAATCAACCACGATTTCTAGATATCTTACACAACCGCCCATGGTCTGGGGCGTGATCTGAGGTTGATTAGAATTTTAGCTTACAGTCTTCTGCCACCTCAAATGCAATACGTCTTAATTCTGTGATTGTAATTCCATAAAATAGGTTTGCCATTGTAAAAACTCTGTCCTTCAATATTTCTTCTTGTTCCCTGTTAAAAACTGGGTTTCTGCCCATGGTAGGAGTCGATGTTTTATTATTTTTTATTCTATCACGAAGAGTCGATCGTGAAATATTGAAGTATAGAGCAACACTTTTCACTGATTTCCCTTCAGACACATGCTGCAAAGCTGCTTCCAAATCTTGCTTAGACCATTTAGCCTTATCGGTAAACTCTAGGCATCTAGAAAATAAACGAAAAAATTGTGTTAGCTATCCAAAATAATAAGAAGCGTAAAACTAAAATTTTAATCACACACTAAAACGTTTAGTATTCCAAAACATTTGTCTTTTTAATTTACTGGAAAACTAAGACAAAAATCTTGATTCCCAATTTCAATGCGAATAAGAAATTAGCATTGTTTGACTAATTCTTGAATTTTATTTGACACCATTGTAACATGTTTAATTTGTTCAGTATTTATTCGCATTGAATTACGAGGATAATGCGCTAAGCGTGCCTTATTCTTTATTAAGGTTTCATATGGTACATAACGGAACGCTTCGTTTTAATAATCTTCTTATAGTAAAATATCTGTGTCACATAAAGCTATTTTGGCGAGCACCTTTATGCAATGCTGCGTCTATCGTATTTCCCCACCTCTAACGTCGCTATCGTTCGTTCCTCGCCTTGTCGAGTTAGTCGCTCCCTAGCAACCGACTTATCAAGATGTATTCCCGGCTAGAGGCATGCGACCTTCGGTTGAATTATTTGTGTGAGCGGGTCAGGTCGTGCTAGACCTGGAACAATTTTGATAACTTCTACTACGCGCGTCAACGAAGAATTCGCCATCGAAGAACGATAGATAAGGTACAAGTAAGATTTTGGTTTTGTAATTTGTATGGTTTTGTACAAGAATTCGTCTACGAAAAACGATAGATAAGGACAAGTAAAGATTTTGGTTTTGATTGCTGTCGTCCCAAGTTTGAAATGGCTTGTAGCATTCTTTGGAGCTTATGAATTTCCGTCCGGATTTGTCTTGGAAAAACAGAGGCAGTTTGGTTCGTTATTACATATAAGAAATTTTTGCATGTGTTTTGAATGTCGTTAAAATTTGACAAACAGACTATCATATAAAAAGCACAAAAGCTGCTATCATGTTTACGAACATATAATCTGTTTCATTTTCAATTATTGTTGAACTGGTTTTACAAGCCGTAGAAAGAAATTTTGTCAAGTTAGGTATATATAATTGTAAGCTTTGTTCCATATGAACTTCAGATAAATTTCAAGGTATATTTTCGACGTTATAGTTTTTTGTGATGTAGCACATTTGACAGATGTTGTCGTGAAAGCAGATGCTTCGTGCAGCTTTCATAAAATTCAAATTAAACATTCTTCAATCTTGTAATTAGCTTTTATTTACAGATAAATTATAAAATCTAAGTATGAAAATTTAAATACACGCTATGAACTAATTACGAAATTGTAATCTATCTGATAAGATCTGCCCAGGATTTAGTTTATGAATTATTTTGATCAAATATTTAAAACAAGCTTATGTTTAGTGAGCTGTCTTTTGTTTAAAAAAAAACTAAATTTTGATTTTGTTATAAACTTTATTGTTGAGAATTTTTTTTACCTGTTAAATGTTATGAAATTTTAAAAGAAAGTTTTTTACTTCAAGAAACAATTAGTTAAACTTTGAGACTTTTATTTTGGTCAAATGCGATCGAATCTGATAACATAAAGGTAGAATTTTTGAGTAATAATTTTATGCCAATATCATATTGAATATACACTTTTTATTTTTGATACTTTTATAGGACACAAATGGTGTTCTACATTTTTATGTATTTAATCTTTGTAATTTCTTACAGGAGTTGCGTCTTATTTTTATAAGACAGGTTTTTGTTAACGAAGGCGATCGTATTATCTTTGGGTTTCCACGTCCGCCCTTAGAATTGTGCTTTGCTATTATCGTGATTATCTCAGGACATGGTGGCGCCTATTTAACTTAGATTAGCTTTGGTTTGCAAACAAAATTCGACTTACCCCCCCACTTCATATTGCTCTACCCAGGAATAGACCCCTAGCTATGTCGGAAGATTTTTGTTTCACTAGCGCCCACCATAATAAAAACTACAAAATTCGTATCACTGGCTCACAACGTGGGGCTAGCAAGATAAGAATACGTATCACCATTAATATTTTCTTTGTGAAAATATAAATCTATTATAGAAGAATTATCTTCATTTCTAAATTAAATTTAATAACTAATTCTGAAACTCCTATTTTAAATAAGAATTAATTTATTGAAACTTGCAACAATTTTCAGTTAACTTTGAAATCAATTATATTTATAAGAAATTCATTTACTAATGGAGTGAATTGAATCTTTATTAGTATACTATAAAGGATTTAATAGTCACTTATAAAAAATTGTTTTTGACCTATACAGTGGAAAGACGCGTCCGGGAGTAATGCCGCCACAATGGCGGCATCACCCCTGGAGAGGTGGCATCATAACCCCGTTCCGACAAGATGAAAGAAACGTAGATTTAAAGACATCAAACAAACGAAAGTGATCAATATTGTTGATTAAAATGTAGGCTAAAATATCTAGTTAAAAGTTATTCATAGGAAATGCAAGCATTGTAACATCTAAAGGTACATACCTCAGCTTATTCAAAGTGGAATAAAAGATCAAACTTCTTTAAAACAACGTTCGTCACTGTAAAAACAAAACAACGCGCACAATGGCTGCCATCCACTCGGGGCATTAGTTGTAGCAACGTTCGCTAGAGGTCAGGAGCTGTTAGACCGGCTAACCGGTGTCCTTGACTAGCATACCGGGAGTGGCGGCAAAGCACCGAGTGGCGGTAATCCCCCGGTCTACCCTAGGCCGGAGGATTAAAAACATCTTTTAGATTTACTAAAATCGCGTGGATGTTTTCTATAACAACGCAAAACTGCATTAGGAACAGAATTGTACTTTTACCCCACTATAGCAGCAGAAGTACGCATCATGTGGGGTAAAAGTTCGCAGTAATTTTAGTTATATTAAAGCCAACTCTAACACCAGGCTACCTTTTTTAAAATAAAAATTACTCTTTTCTGTTTATTAGTTTATTAAATGTAAGTGTACATTGGGTATATTAATTGAAACTTTAAAACAATCTTCAAATATAAGGTAGGGTAAGCTGGGGTTAACTGGACATCCTTACACTATTTGGCACCTAGTGCCGAACAATGAACATATATTAGCTTTTACTCACGCTGAAGAACTTATGCTTAAAGACTACATTTTGCGTGCATGTGATATTCATCACGGTTTAGGTAGTAAACAAGTCCTTATACTGGCCTATGAGTTCGCTGTAGCAAATAATAAACCTATTGCAGCGAGTTGGTCGGAAAAAAAAATGGCTGGAAAAGAATGGTTTTTGGATTTCGTCAAAGGCACAATCACACATTACGAACTCCTGAACAAACTAGTTTGAGCAAAGCAACTAGTTTCAACAGAACTAATATTGAAGCTTGTTTCAAAAATTTACGTTAACTTAAAACCAAATATAACCTAGGGGCCAGAGACATTTACAACCTCGATGAGACAACTGCTACTACAGTTCACAAACCTCCAAAAGCATTAACCATTAAAGGTAAAAAGACGGTTGGCAAAATAACTTCAGCAGAGCGAGGGACTCTTGTGACTCTAGTGGGAATTATTGGTGCTACTGGAAAACTGGTTCCTTCATTTCTCGTATTTCCAAGGGTTAACTATAAAGAACATGTGCTGCATGGTGCTCCTCCAGAAAGTAAAGGAGTTGCAACACATTCCGGCTGGATGAATAGTTTATTGTTTTTACCACTTGTACAGCATTTTGCAACACATGAGAGTAGGTACTAAAGAGAATCCTAAACTTATTATTCTTGATAATCACGAGAGCCATTTAAGTATTGCAGGACTGGATTTTGCCAAAGAAAATGGAATTCTGCTGTTAATGTTATCTCCCCATTGCAGCCATAAAATACAGCCGTTAGATGTTGGCGTATTTGGCCCATTTAAAAAATTTTACAATGCTGCTTGTGATAAATGGATGGTGAATCATCCGGATATACCCATTACTATATATGATATAGGAGGTTTAGTTGGAGAAGCATTTCCTCAAGCGTTTACACCAAAAAAACATTTGTAGTGGTTTCAAGGCTACCGGTGTGGAACCCTTTGATGATCAAATATTTTCTGATATCGATTTTGCACCTTCGTATGTCACGGACCGAGTCAATCCAGTTAACCAGCCTCAAAATTTAGAACCACCGCAAGAGAAGAATCGGCAAATTTTGGAACATCGCTCCCCAGATCATCCAGGAATCCTAAATATCTTGAACCAAACCCCGAAAGACAAGCAAGCAACCTAAAATGAACATTATTTTCATACTGATTTGCTTGAACACTCAAAAGCTGGCCCATCAAAATTTATTACCCCTGAAGAAATCCGACCTTACCCCAAAGCTGCACCAAGGAAAACAAAGAAAAATGCACGCAAAAAAAGAGGATTAATGATTTTAACTGATACTCCTGTTAAAAGAGAACTGGAGGAAGAGGCGCAAATTTGCGAAGAAAAAAAACTGAAAAAGATAAACTGGCTGTAATCAAACGAGACAAGGCCAAGAAAAGAGTTTTAGAATCCAGTTCATCATCTAAAGAGGAAGATGTATAATTTGATGAATCATATAATTTTCCTGAAGATTTTAGCGAATTGGAAGAAGAAAAAGAGCTCAACATAGATGACTATTGGCAACTAATAAATTTTCCAAAACTGATGAACGTAGTTACGTTCCAAGAAAGGATGTTGTCCACATATTGCCAGCACCAGTAAAAGTGAGTACAGCAAGATACGCTAATATGTGGATTTTCCATATCGATTTTTTGAATTTGATTTTATCTTTTATTAATAATTTTGTATTTTTCGTTTATGAATAAACCGCTTACTTTGAATTTTCAATTTTATCTCTGTGTTCTCCTACATAGTCATATTGCCAACGTGTTAATACGGGGTCATAGCAGAGGTTCGCTATAATCACATCATAACAAAAATAATAAATCTCAATATTAGTTATCGATAGAATTGCAGGTTATAATACGTCAGAACCTTCAAACTAACATATGGATAGGTGATAAAAAGAGACATGAATTATGCAGTTATAAACGCGCAGCTAAAACTGAAATAAACATTTACATAATCATGACAAATCATTAAAACATTGAAAACAAATTATAAAATATGTTTGTAACAAATACATACCAAAGTTTTACGGAATCGAAAGCCCAAATTCAGGCGCTAAATCTTTATAGAAATGCATATTAACAAAATATATTCAATCTAGTAAGCACAACTTAAGAATTATTCATTATGATTGCATCAGGCTAAAACGTACTTTTAAAAATTAAACACATCGTGGCATTAAATTTACAAACAAAAAATCTGGATAAAAACTGGATCATTAATTCAATTACTATCTTAAAACATTAATAAATAACGTTAAATATTTACTTAAGCTTCGATGCAATCAGATAACTTAAAAATGGCATACAATTAGAAACTTTGAATAAAACCGCCAGTGAAGCTTCTTCGACCTTCTATATTTGAAATGTGAAGCTAAAGTCCCCGTTAAAAGCCTGTAAACAAATATCGATCGCCCATACAACTCCAAATTCTGACGTCACGGAGTGCATTCGGAAACCTGGAAGCGGTTAATGTGCTGTTCAAAATACTCTCGAATATCAAAATATACACTATAATATTTGCATTAATTATCAAACAATTAGAATTGACTAAATAAATAATACAGATCACTTCAATATTACAAGCAGAGATAGGAAAAAAAAAGGTAGAAGTAGTCCTAGATCAGACTATTGCACGCAGATAGTGGAAGATGCAGACTGCAGAAATTTCAGGGAAATATGTAGGTTATCTCAGAATAGGAAACAATGAGGACGCGCGCTGTTTTGGCTGAATATCGCATTGAGCACCTTTACTCACGGATGGTTACAGAACAATTAAATTAAATGTTCTGCGGCGCTCAGATTTTGTTTGATGCCTCTATTGACTATATCAAAGTACACGAGCTAAACACAAAACAAACCAAAGAATCGCGAGAATTTCCAACTCATTTTTTGTGATACCCAAAAATCTGTACGCTCATTGGACAAACAAAATTTGGACATTCTTTTACTTTCGAAAATTGATGCACACAATTTCATTGGTTAAAGACATCATTAATGTTCTTCAACACAGACAGCATAGGAAATGGAAGTGTATAAAACAATTATACGTTCTCCGAAAGACATTCCTTAGTGCTCACCATAGCCTGCTCAAACTTCAGTAAGCAGTGCCCCCATGACTTGCTTTTTCTCCGACAGTGACGCTGTCCGCGCCGTACCTGGGACACGCCACTATAATTCATCAAGAAATAGTTAATAAATTACGTCTGAAAACTCGTTTGTTGTGATGATACTGATTGCGTTTGTCAACTTTACATCCTGAACAACACCCCCGTAGAGTTCAACGGCGACGCACTCGACGAGGCCTAAGGCATCACTACGTCTTCTGAAGGGTTCCGAAGATCACCGAAGACTTCCAAACTACTCCAAGCTGTACATATGTCCATACCATAATTCTTTACACTCTCACGTTGTCTCACAAGCAAAACACGAAGCTTTCCGAAGAGTGACGAAGACCGCCGAGGACGTCTGGACCTCTTAAAACTGTAAATATTTTCTAATTATCGTTATTCAAGTTCTTACTTGGCCACATAAGTACATTCCGAAACCATCCGAAAAGTTCCGAATACTGCCGTAGACTTTTACACCTTTTTATACTGTATCATTCAATAAGTGTTCAAGTTTTACTTGATTCCACGAGCAACAACGAAGCCTTCTAAAGAGTTCCGAAATATAACGAAGACTTCCGAACTGCTTCAAACTGTACAAATCATTCATTTTTAACTATTTAACTTTCATTTATATATATTACTCAAATTTAGACCAGGGTAGAAAATTAATTAACGACATCAAATAATTTTAATCACCGTGTATAAGGAAGCTTTGGGAAAAAGTACGCGTAATTAAGGGCCTGCTGTAAAGATTTAAATCATTCAATTAGAATGTAGGGTTTGTATAGAATTTTATTAGATAATACGCGTTATTAAAACCGTAGAGCATAAAAATGTATTCGTTTCATTAAAAATAAGGGATTTAAATTATTCACTAGACGCTTTCTATAAAAAGAAGCAGATTTAAAATGCTCAACTTGTATGTAATTTAATTATTCCAAGTAAAGAAACAAATAGAAATTACGTGCAAAATTTATATTAATTAATTCAATTTTTAAGTAACGAGTATTAAACAAAATGTACAAATAATAATTAATATTAAATTAGGATTCGCTAAAAATTAAAGGGTAGAAGTCAATGCCATTCATTATTATTTTATTGGGAGTTAATTGAACGATTATTAAGATATAATATGCATAAAAGCTTTTAAAAACCCAATAATATTCAAATCGTAGAAGTGTTATTTAAAGTATCACGATTGAACACCTGCGTATTTTTAAATGTCACATTCTAATAAATTCGAGCTGATAAACATGCAGATTCTGCGTATATTGCAAACGGTCGGATAAACCGTAGCTTATATTAACGGGAAGGTTAGTTGAGCGGTTATTTAACTCAAACAAGAATACACGTGGACTGAAATAACCGATAGTAAAGAGTATCGATTTGCACCACTAGGACCAAGTTAGAAAAAGACAGATAAAATGCGCAAGGCAGAGACACAGATAATAAAAGGCGTGATTTGAGCAACGTCACGAGGAAACGATTGGTTGAAATAAGTTGCAGATATGAGAGGTGAAAACACAACAATTTCTATACAAAATTAATTAGTTGTTCTCGGACGTGTTTGCGAGCCGTGTGAAAATTTCTTAGATTTAACTGGCACAAGTGCAAAAATTTAGTAGAATCGCTGTGCCGGACTGTCGAGAAGGGAACAGAGAATGCGAAATTCTGAAAATTGTCCGTTGAGGGACAAATCCGACGTGCAAGCAAGGCTGTTATATAAACCCGGACTTTAAACAGTTTCGATCTCTTAGATTTTCGATTTTGATTCAATACTTTAAACAGTTTGCTCTTATATTTTGGTGATTATTGAATACTTTAAAACAGTTTGCTCTTTACGTGCTACGATACAAGTTATTATGCTTTAGTGCACTTAGAAAAGAAGATACAAGGTAATAAAGTCTAGTTATATTTGCGAGTATTACTGTACCAATTATCCAAATTTGTAACGATAAATGAATAAACAAAAGTAGGCAGTTTTGGGTATAGCGGGAAAGAATTATGAATTTCAGTGCTATTTTTCGGGGGTGTTAATAATCAAATGCTATTCGTAAACGTGATTGGATTCACAAAACAAGATTTAGATATACATAGATGCGTTCCTGAGAAGCCCTGAGACCTGTTAGACGAATGGTGGGGTAGAGAAATTTTAAAAGCGGTCAGAATCTGAAGCCGTAAACATAAACCAGCTGGAATGGTGGAATCAGCAAGGACGATGTACATTGAAGCCACGAGTGCAGTAACCTTCAGGTAAATTATACAATTTTGTTCGAACTTTGATGTTTTGGTGTGTGTTGAATATTTTTATAATTTGTTTGATAAAATAGACAGTACTGAATTTGTATAAACAACAAATTTTTAATTATAAGGTGAAATTTTCTTGTATAAGTAGAAAGGAGTATTTAGCAGTTTATGTTTTTGATTATGATGAAAATTTGGGTCTGTCTTTGAGCTGAATTAGACTAACCTGTTTAATTAACGTAAAGGGGTAGGAGATGCTCCCTTTTATCCAGACTCAGGTCTGCAGATCTTGTTTATTTAATTAGTATGCATCCTACAAGGACTTTAATTCTGGATGCAAATTAAAATGATGACAAATTTAAACTTGAAATTTATGATACTGAAATTTATGTTGAAATTTAATTTTAAAATTTTAATGTATTATGAATATTGATGTAAATAGAGATAGCGTTGATATTTGTGGTAGGAATGTGTTTGTTTTTTTTTTATGAATGAGGATGAAAGTTTTAACTAGGTGAGCAGCCGAGGCAGAAAGAGTAAAAAGGCGACTATCAGAAGAGTTTCAACAGGGCGAGAATCACAGCAAATCTTGACGGCTCAACATTGGTGCTCGAATGTTTTTTTTACTCGGGTGAGGTTTTTTGTAGGTTTCACAGCATCTTGACGGCCCAACGCTGGGGCTCGATTCGAAAATCTTAGTTCACGAATAATGGTGAGGATTCACAGCAATATATATATATATATATATATATATATATTCTTACATTTAAAAATTCATAGCTACAATCCCGCAAGCGCGGTATATTAGACACCACCGGCAGTTGGTAACGCTAGGCTGCGACAAATTTATCTTCTACCTATGCAGGTATAAGGGTATAAGGGTCGACTAACAGATAAGCAAGGCAAGGAAATCTACATAGATAAGGATAAAGGCACGATACGATACCTAACACGACCACACTATTCGAAGTTACAGGCAAAACAGCCACGTCACAGAGTCTCACGGAAACACTTCTCCCACTTTTTCTCCGCCACTCGCGTCGCGCGATCTGGCGCAAACGCACGCTGACGTGACGGAAATATACGCCAAGTCTTTTGAATTTGTGGCGCAAAACTTCCGCACGTCAAAATTAAACTAAAAAATGTTTAAGTGCCAATTTGGCACGTAACAATATATATGAACTTTATAATTATTTTGCTTATACATATTAAACAAATAATCAAGCCAAACCTACATGCTTTCAGACACCACCCACTCGAACGATAACAAGTGGCGTCCAACGTGATTGGGCCGTTTTCACAGAAGATTTTGCAAACAGCGCGCTTGCAAGAACTATCAACATGCCCGAGACGAAGAGTCAAACGACATCAAACGTTCAGCCGGACACCAACCAGCCGCCTCCAACCCAGGAGTCACACAACCACCAACACTTCTGAGACTGTAACAACCCAGTGGCGCTCAACAAACACAACCAAACCAAAAAAATGGTTACAATCAAGGCGCTAGTGGAGGACCTTTACCACGTCACCACAGCAACATTCGAAGCAGAAAAACCTATATTCTCTGGCACCCTTCTAGAGAATCTCGCAGAATTCCTTTAACAGATAGAATCAATGGACGCGGATGTACCTACTACGACCGCTCAACTCCGAGGCCAAGCAGTTACATGGTGGGGAGTATACGCGGTCTTCCAACGCAGCTACAGCGAATTCAAAAGGTTCTTTCTCAACAAGTACAACAGTCCAACCATTAGAGCAAAAATAACCTCCGAATACTACAGACAAAAGCAGATGGCGTCTCAATCAGTAGCCACCTTCCTCGACACTAAGACAAAGCAAGTCTACCGCCTAAAACTAGACACCAACCGGGACCTAGAGCTGTTCACGGACCTCCTCCTGCCGACACTGAGGAACCCAATTAAGTGTCACATGCCGACAACAGTATGGAAAATGGTCTTCCACCTTTTAGGCTCTCTAGCTTGCATACTTGCTTCATACTTCTAACATTCCACGCTCCGACTCGCAAAATGTTCCCCACTCTTATTCTATATTTTCCGATCGCATCCTCCGAAGTAGTCCCCTCTCGGAGATCCGAATGGGGGACTATTTTAACTCCGGAATTTTTTACCCCAGAAATTGTCATGTTAATTACAATTTAAGTATGCTGTGTATTTGGGAGGTAATGTAGTGCTTTCCCGTTGCCTTCCACATCACGGTAGTGTGTCCTTAGACCCCTATAGTCTCTGTCAAACTAAGTACCGAAAGAGCCGCTGCCCTCTTTCGGGGACCTGTCTTAGTCTGGTTTCTCGCTAACGACCCTACTACTTTAGTTGGACCTGTAATTTGGCACTTTAGCTCATTGGAAGACGCAACCCATTTCACCTGTTCTAGTAATCTAGAACTTCGGCAAGGTGCAGGTCCATTCGAAATGGTTAATATCGCTACGAATCTTTTAAATTATATGTGTAGTTTTTACTTGCAACCCGGTTTTCCTTACTGTAACCCACAATTTTAAACCATCAAGTGTAAGTACTTGAAGAGGTTCTTAAAATTGAAGCAAAGTTGACAAGTGTAATACAAGCTTTAACAACGAAAAAGCCCTTATTCGATACCTCTCTCATTAAATTGCTTTATAAGCTTCGATAACTTTCTGCACCTATGTGCACACATAACCTTAAAACAAAAATTAATAAAACCAAAACTATTTTCTTTAAACGTAACTCAAGAGATAGAATATAGTTTTAAATACTTTTCTGTTTGTATAAGTACGCAACGCTCCTTCCAGTTATTTGATTTTTGTTAATGATGATGATAATGATGATCCCTTTTTTCCTGTAATTGTGATTCTCAAATATTAAATTAATTCAGTTATTTGATTTTTGTTAATCACATGTTTGTCATTCTTATTTTGGATACCTGATAAGCCTTTTTTCCTGAAATTGTGATTCTCTTATATTAAATTAAAATCACTAATCTTCTTTTCAGACAAATAAGTTTATCATATTTCGTAAAAGATGTCACTGTCATCATATAATTATGATCTCATGTTAGGTGTGCTTAATTCATACACACTACATTTGATTTTTCAATGCTCCACCCGAAGGTACTACATTGACCAGGAAGAGAGCTTTCTACCTGGAAAATTTTGAATTTTGTCGAACTCTTGCTGTTCCAAACGAGGCATGGGTCTTTAACGTGTGTGAGACCACTCGCACATGGGAGCTCCATTTACCTCTCGTTCGAACCAGGGCGTATTTTAGTGAAAAATGCTCACCTAACATTTTTCAAGAGGACCGTTTCAGGATTTGAATACGGTACCTTCGCCACACGCATTCCAACTTAATTCATACACATTAAAACAAATCTGATAATTCATTTATTGAAACTAAATAATACAACATTGTGTTTATACATTTTACTGGAAACTAACAGGGAGAATGACTTACAATTTCCATATGTTTATCCGGATAATAATCTCGGATACAGTTAAATTCACATTCGTTTCCATATGTATTGCCATCATTTGCGCAAACAGGATCATGCATCAAATGGCAGAAGCACGCAGGTCCTTCTGTGTCACTCGAGAACACCAGTCCAGCAATTACGCAAAGTACAATCGTCGTTAAAAATAAAAATTTCATTCTGAATAATTTGTTATTCAAAATACACTCAACCTGGAGAAAAGCTTTCGTTAATAATATGCTGCGTAACTAAAATTTTTGATATATCGACTTACTTGGTTATCTTATCAGTAAAGGGGGGTTATGCATCTTTTGAATGCTTATTTAGAAAGATGAATCAGGTTAATTTGCTGTTATCACCACTATAACGAAATAACGTGTTTCGTTTTAATACTATTTATCCGCTTCAATTAAAGTACATATTTCTGTTGTTTTTCTGGGTACTTGAATAGGTTCTTAAAACTGAAGCAAATCTGACAAGAGTAATACAAGCCTTAAAAACGAAATAGCTCATTCCATACCTCTCAATCGTTAAATTGCTTTATAGACCTCGACACCTTTCTACAACTTAAATGCAAACATAACCTTAAAACAAAAATTAATAAAACTAAAAATATTTTTAAACGTAAGTCAAGAGATGGAATATAGTTTTAAATACTTTTCTGGTTGTTTTCAAATAAGGCAACGCTTATTCCAGTTATTCGATTTTTGTTAATCACATGTATATCATTCTTATCTTGGATACTTGAGGAGCCTTTTTTCCTGAAATTGTGATTCTTTTTTATAAAATTAGAATTATTAACCTTCTTTTCAGAGAAATAAGTTTATCATACTTCGCAAAAGATGTCACTGTCAATATAAAATTCTGACTTCCTGCTATGTGGTAGTGTGGCCGCCATTATGATTATCCTACGTGCTTAATTCATATATACTACATTGAATTCTCCAATGCTCCACTCGAAGGTACTAAGATTGGCCAGGAAACGAGTTATTTACCAGGTAAATTTTGAATTGTGCCGAATCGTTGCTGTTCCAAGCAAGATAGGGATCTATAACGTGAGTGACACCACTCATAAACGGCACCTCCATTATACCTCTCATTCCTACCAAGGTGTATTTTTGTGAAAAATGATCACCTAACATTTTTCAAGAGGACCGTGTGCAAACCAAACCAAAAACGCAAAGTCGATAAAATTAACCGCAGAAAACTTCAAGACATTTGGCAAAGTGTGATGGAGAATCCAACTCTCTCGACGAGCTCTACAAACAGGTTTAAGCCAATTGGTGGTTCAACACCTTCAAATGCATTTGCAAACCGTTTACGAATAGCATGCATAGGATTTCGTTGAAAAATAACGCTCAATGATAAACGCGCGCTGTTTTGGCTGAATATCGCATTGAGCACCCTCCCTCACGGATGGTTATAAAACTATTAAATTAAACGTTCTACGGCGCTCAGATTTTTTTGGTGCCTCAACCTTTATACACCTGCTTGTAACAAAACTTGTTTTACGGATGACCATAACATATTCGCGTACAGAGTAATTTCAATATAGAGTTACGTTTTCAATGGGCCACGCACTTTAAAGACCGACCTACTCAAGCTAAGTTTGTAACAATTATTTAATTTCTTTTTCAGCAACGCAGTATGTACCGCTATCGGTACACGAGCTAATGCAAAACCATTTTCGCTTGTGAGCTCATGTGCCAAATTCAGAAAATCAAATAATTACTGGAAAACTTAAAAATCTGAATCTTTTGTCAATTAATTATTATTTTCTTTTATATCACTACGAATCGTTTAAATTACATATGAAGTTTCTACTTGCAACCCGGTTTGTCTTACTGTAAGTCACATTTTTAATCCATCAAGTCTAAGTACTTGAATAGCAAGGCCGCGCCGTTCATGACAACAAGGGCAAAAACCCACGGCGCCAAGAGTCTAAAGGCGCCGTGAGGCGCCTCACGGTAATATTTAAAACTTACCAAAATTCTTATTTTTGTTTGAGACACGAGACTTCCCAAAGGTCCCCTGTACGTTTACGCGCGCATTCGCTATGAATAACTAATTAAATTCCATTAATTATCGGAACATCGATGTTTTGTATCAGATGTTCTCAACCGATGATGATCTACAATATTAGGACAACACTCTAATATCGCGACGTTGCGCTAGTTGCACAATTTTATTTTTATTATGTTTATGTATTCGATAATTATCGGTTATCGATGTTTTGCCATAACAGCGCTCGCAAACATCCCTATATGTTGACTAGAACGCAGAAAGCAAGTTTATTCTTGTTTCTGCAACTTTTCCCGTTCATTTCCTCCTGTTGAATCTTGAGTCTTGAATCTTTATAAATACCGCCGCGCTTTTAAAAACAATTCATTTAACATTGGGTATCGAAGTGTCGTAAAGACTGTAAATTGTGCACCTGAATTAAAAAAGTTAAGTGTTCTTCGATATTTTACATTATTAGAGGATTCAAGGTAAAAGTTAAGTTTCTAACTTTACTCTTTACTTTACAATTAGATAGAGAGGGCACGTTTTAAATGGAAAATAAATACCCTGCGGTCACAATTTGACGAAATTTTGATATGTTGCAGAGTTTTACCTATTAATGAATTAATGTGTCCATTGCGACAATTCTGTAAGTTTAACAGTTAGTTTTTGAGATACAAGGAGTCCAAAATCGCTACTTAATAATTTCAAAATTTCGTAAATTGTATGTTGTTGCCGATATGAATACAAAAATAATAAATAAATTTTAAGATTGGCGTATCTAGCGGAATTTCAATTCTGTAATAGTCTATTTTAATTTATTATAGATGTTTAATAAAGAAAAAAAAAGCCTTCAGGATATCAAAATTTGATGAAAAAAAGAAAGCGGGAAAAATAACTGGAGAAGGCGAATTCCAAAATTACGGTATTTTTTCCTTCACCTTCAAGTACAAATATACAAACAGATGCAGATATTCCATCGACTTCGAGAGAGGACCGGGAGGAGTCTAAACTACAAGAGATTCCATCAACATCTACAGACGAAGTTGAGGAAGACGAAGACGTAGTTTCTGCGGAAGTGGACGATACGCAACTTCCTCAAGATCCAGGTTTGTGGCCAAAAATATTGTCTCCTAGAGATGTACAAATATTAATTGAAAACGGGCCTACTCATTATCGAAGTAAAAATTGTATAAATTATCCCAATGATAAAATATCAGGCCGAAGGTTTTCGGATAAATATTATTCACGAATTTTGTCTAATAATGAAAAAGTCGAACGGGAGTGGCTTTTATTTTCAACAGAAAAAAATTCAGTGTTTTGTTTTTGTTGGAGAATATTTTCAAATACTTTAAAAACAATTAAATTAAGTGATGAAAATGGGTATAATGACTGGCATCACATTGGTGAACATTTAAGTATCCATGAAAAAAGTAAATTTCTTTTTGAGAACTTAAAAAAATGGTCAGAATGTTTCACTCGCTTAAAAAAAAATGGCAACTTTTGATTCTGCGGCTCAAAATTTAATTAATATAGAAACAAAATATTGGCATGAAGTTATCGAGCGCATTTTTTATATTATTCAATTTCTTGCTGAGCAAAACTTGGCTTTACGTGGTACCAATAGCAAACTGTTTGAAAAAAATAATGACAGTTTTCTAAAATGCATTGAAATGGGGGTGAGGGTTCAATTTTGGTGTCATTGGATAGCTTTTAAAAAAATATTGAACACGTATTTTTTCTTTTTTTGATGCGATGAGTATTTCCCAAAATATTTGACCGTTCCGGGACTTTTCTACCACTCTGTATAAATAGCGTAAGCGGTTAGTTTGTTCAATTTTAGCTTCAATATTATAATGGCAATATACACATATTATAAATCAAAATATTCAGCTTGAAGCGTAGATTTGCCAAAAACTATTAAAATTGGAAAATATTGTACTACTACGGAGTTATAATATGTCAAACATGTAGAAAACACCATAGAGATAACATTATAAATTTTAAGACGCTGCGCGCGCGTTAGCGCGGGTTAGCACTAGTATAACCTTAAAACAAAAATTAATAAAACTAAAACTATTTTTAAACGTAAGTCAAGAGATAGAATATAGTTTTAAATACCTTTCTGTTTGTTTTCAAATTAGGCAACACTTATTGCAGTTATTCGATTTTTGTTAATCACATGTTTATCATTCTTATCTTGGATACTTGAGGAGCCATTTTTCCTGAAATTGTGATTCTCTTTTATAAAATTAGAATTATTAACCTTCTTTTCAGAGAAATAAGTTTATCATATTTCGCAAAAGATGTCACTGTCATCATAGAATTCTGACTTCCTGTTACGTGGTCGTGTGGCCGCCATTAACGTGCTTAATTCATATACGCTACATTTGATTTTTCAAGGCTCCACCCGAATGTACTAACATTGGCCAGGAAGCGAGTTTTTACCTGGAAAATTTTGAATTTTGCCGAACCCTTGCTGTTCCAAGCAAGATAGGGATCTGTAACGTGGGTGACACCACTCACAAACAGGACCTCCATTTTACCTCTCATCCGAACGAGGGTGTATTTTTGTGAGAAATGCTCACCTGACATTTTTCAAGAGAACCGTGTGCAAACCAAACCACAAACTCAAAATCGATAAAATTAACCGCAGAAAAACTTCAAGACATTTGACAAAATGTGACGGAGAATCCAACTCTATCGACAAGAAAGCGAGTTTCACAAAGGAGTTTAGGCCAATTGATGGTATTAATAGGTGGCTCAACATCTTCAAATGCATTTGCAAACAGTTCACGAACAGCATGCATAGGATTTCGTTGAAAAGTAACGCTCAATGATAAACGCGCGCTGTTTTCCGCATACAGAGTAATTTCAATATAGAGTTGCGTTTTAAATGGGGCACTCATTTTAAAGACCGACCTACTCCAGCTAAGTTTGTAACAATTATTTAATTTCTTTTTCGTAGTATGTACCGCTAACGGTACACAAGCTAATGCAAAACCATTTTCATTTGTGAGGTCGTGTTATATTCAGAAAATCAGGAACAATTACTAGAAAACCTAAAAA
Source organism: Platerodrilus igneus (assembly GCA_036346225.1). Classification (NCBI taxonomy): domain Eukaryota; kingdom Metazoa; phylum Arthropoda; class Insecta; order Coleoptera; family Lycidae; genus Platerodrilus; species Platerodrilus igneus. Next base: position 4,187,604 of record JARFIW010000932.1, on the reverse strand, counting down.
TTAGATTTTTTCCAATTAATTATTTTCTTTTATATCGCTCATCATCATCATTAGGTCTTCAGTCTTGAAACTGGTTAGACACTTACCCTCCTCGGTTCTTATTCTGAAATAACCTACACATTTCCCTGAAATTTGTACAGTCTGCATCTATCACTATCTGATCTAGGTCTACATCTACCTCCTTTTCTTATCTCTGCTTGTAATATATCCCATATTATTCTCCAAAAATGCCTCACACCGTGTTCTGCCCTTCAATTTCTCCTATTTTTTTCCACAGATATCCTTGTTCCCCTACTATTTCTATAACCTACTTGTTATTAATTTTGTCTGTCCATGCTATCATCCTCATACATCTGAAGCACAACATTCCAAAAGGCTGTTACCGTTTTCCTGTCTACTTTTCCCACTGCCCGTATTTCATAGGCATACTGTGCTGTGTTTCACACATATGCTGTCAACAATTTTCTTCTTGTTTCTATGTTTGTTGTCTTTCATCATAGCACCTGTTCTTTCTTGTTAGATGCAGTTCGGTCCCCTTCTATTGTTTTACAATTTGTACCCTATTTCTCCGACATTCAGTGGTTGTGAAGGGGGGTAAGCAGCCTATGGCTGCCAAGTTTTTCCAGCACTTGAACATTTGCCGATTTTATATTTTTTTCAATATATCTTTTCGCACAGTCAACATTAGTTGCAGATATTTCACAACTAACACCTGTAGTTGTTTATAATAATCGTCAGATTTATCTGTGCTTATTTTTTCGTCATCAGGTTTTCGTCTCAAAACTGGTTAGACACGTACCTGCACTTATTTATATTCTGAGCTAGCCTACACAGTTTCCTGAGATTCTTACACAGTCTATATACAGCTCGGTTTCCTTCTATTGTTTTCTAATTTTATGTGATATTTCACCGAGATTCAGTGAAGGGAGTAAAGCAGCCTGTGGCTGCCAAGATCCCCCACCACTTAGACATTTGCACAATTAATAGTTTTCCAGTAAATTCTTTCACACAATTAACATTATTCGAGAATATTGTCCAACCAATACTTGTAGTTGCTTATAATAATCATCATGTTTAAGTACAGTTACTTCTTTCGTTATTAGTTTATCCATCTTGGGACTGATTGGAGGTGTACCTCCATTAATTTCTATTCTGAGCTAGCCTACACATTTCCCTGAAATTCCTACAGCCTACATTTTTCACAATCTATGTGCAATAGTCTAACCTAGGTCTACCTCTACTTCTCTTTTTTCCTATCTCTGCTTCTAATATATTCCACACTATTCCCTCATGCCGTAGTATAAAACCTATCATCCTATCTCTCCTATTTTTTTTACCGTTTTCCACGTATTTCTTTCTACCCTTACCATTTTTAATACATCTTCGTTCTTAATTTTGTCTATGATATCTTCATCATATGTGTGTAGCACTACATTACAAAGGTTTCTACTTTTTTCTTGTCCGCTTCTCATACTGTCCAGGCTTCACAGCCATACTGTGCTGTGCTCCATATATATGTTTTAAGAAACCTTTTCCTTGTTTCTATGTTTGTTGTCTTTGAACACAGTAGTTGCTTTTTCTTGTTAAATGTTGTACAACCTTGTGCTAATCTTTGTTTTATATTTTTTGCGCTTTTCCCATCTTGCGTTATTTGGCTTCCTAGGTATCAGAAATCCTTAACCTCTTGTAAGTTCTCATTACATATTTGTATTCTGGTTTTAAACTTATTTTCCCCTTTTTTGTATAATAGTACTTTAGTTATTTTTGTTAATTTTCATACCATATCTCTATGTTAGAACTGTTTCCATTTTATTAAGAGTAGCTTCTAACTCTTCCTAGCTAGATGCTAATACCACTATATCCTTTGCAAATCTAAGCATATCAATTTTTTGTTCCTCCATAGTAATTCCAAATGTCTTTCTGCATTTGACAGTATTCATTGCCTCTTAAATGTACAAGTTAAAAATTAATGGCAATAGGGCACATCCCTGTCTCACACCTTTTCTAATGTTTACTTCTCTACGTTCCTGTTCTAATTCTACTACTGCTGTTTGTTCTTTGTATAAGCTATATACTATTCGTCTATCCCTATAGCTCATTCCAATCTTTTTGAGTATTTTGAACCTTTTTTTCGATTTTACATTGTCGAATTCCTTTCCAGATCTACAAACCTTTATACACGCTTTCCCCCTTTTCTATTGTTTTCTCCATTATCACCTTTAAAGCTAAAATAGCCTCCCATGTTCCAATGTTTCGCTTAAACTCAAATTGATCTTCTCTTAGTATTTGTTTAGCTCGTTTTTCCATTCGTCTTTGTACAATTCTAGTTAATATTTTTGACACGTGTGCTGTCAAACTTATTGTTCGAAAATTTTCAGATTTATCCGCGCCTTTCTTTTTTGGTATAGTTACTATAATGTCACGTTTGAAATCTTTGAGTACCTCGCCTGTCTCATACATATAGCTTACAAGTTGGAAGAGACGTTATGTTAATGCTTGTCCAGCGGTTGCTAGAGTTTCTACTTGCACCTATCTGTACCTGGCGCCTTACCATTTTTCAAACCCTTTAATGCTAATTCAAACTCATCTCTAAGTATAGGATATCCCAAGTCATCATTTTCAATGTCTGATTCCTGTTCTAATGCTGTTAGTTCCTCTTCTGCATATAAATTCCCTATATATTCTTGCTATCTACTGACTTTCTCTAAATTTTCTATAATGACGTTTCCTCCCGCATTCTTTATATTTTTGCTAGACGGTTTTATATCGTATGCTTCATTTGTCTTTTCTACTTCCATCTTAGTTTTTACCTCTTTGCACTTTTCATCAATCCATTGTTCTTTAGCTTTCCAGCATTTTCGAATAATTTCCCATTTTAAGGATTTGTATCTCTGTTTTCCTGTTTCGTCTGATTTATTTTTGTATTTTCGTCTTTCTCCTATTAAATTCAGGATATCCTTTGTTATCCACAGTTTTTTATTTTCTTTTTGTGTATATCCCAGAATATCTCTGGCCACCATGTCTAGGTTGGATTTAATGTTATTCTATGCTGTTTCTACTTTCTGAGTATCAGATATTTTCCCGATATCTTTCAGCAATTCATTTTACTTTTTTCGAATCTTTCATGAATATCTTTATCTTTCAGTTTCTCAAAGTCAAAGTGCCTTTTGCGTTTCTATTTTTCAAATTTTTAAATTTAAGTGCGGCCTTCATAATTACGATGTTGCGGTCAGTGTCTATATCTGCTTCTGAGTAGCTTCTACAGTCTTATACTTGATTCCTAAACCGTTATCTAACAATAATGTAATCTATTTGATATCTTCCTATATTTCCTGGCATCTTCCGCGTATATCGGCTTCTAGCAAAATTCTACCAGTCTATTTCCCCTGTCGTTTCTCGTGCTTAAACTAAATAAACCTACTACCGCTCCTTCCCTACCCTAACCTACCACTGCACTAAAATCCCCGTAATTATTAAATTTGCATGTCCTTTACGTATCTTAATGTCTTCGATACCTTTGTAGATCGCTTCTACCTCCTCATCACTGTAGCTACAGCTGTGTATGTATACTTGTATTAGTGCTAACCTATTCATTTTATTATTTAGGTTCTCTAGCTTGCCTACTTGCTTCATACTTCTAACATTCCACGCACCGATTCGCAAAATGTTCCCCACTCTTATTCTGCATTTTTCGATCGCATCCTCCGAAGTAGTCCCCCCCCCCCCCGGAGATCCGAATGGGGACTATTTTAACCCCGAAATTTTTTACCCCAGAAATTGTCATCATGTTAATTACAATTTAAGTATACTGTGTATTTGGGAGGTAATGTAGTGGTTTCCCGTTGTCTTTCACATCGCCGTAGTGTGTTTTAGACTGCCATACCGACCCCTATAGTCTCAGTCAAACTAAGTACCGAAAGAGCCGCTTCCTTTTTTCGGGAACCTGTCTTAGTCTGGTTCCTCACTAACGACCCTACTACTTTGGTTGGACCTGTAATTTGGCACTTTAGCTCATTGGAAGACGCAAGCCATTTCACCTGTTCTAGTAATCTAGAACTTCGGCAAGGTGCAGGTCCATTCGAAATGGTTTATATCGCTACGAATCATTTAAACTATATGTGAAGTTTCTACTAGCAATCCGGTTTTCCTTAGTGCAAGTCACAATTTTAAACCATCAAGTCTAAGTATTTCAATAGGTTCTTAAAATTGAAGCAAATTTGACAAGTGAAATACAAGCCTTAGAAACGAAAAACTCCTTATTCGATACCTCTCAATCATTAAATTGCTTTGTAGGCTTTGATGCCTTTCTACACTAGGTGCACACATAACCTTAAAATAAAAATTAATAAAACCAAAGCTATTTTCTTTAAACGTAAGTCAAGGGATGGAATATAGTGTTAAATACTTTTCTGGTTGTTTAATTACGCAACGCTTCTTCCAGTTATTTGATTTTTGTACACCACGTGTTTATCATTCTTATCTTAGATACTGATGATCACTTTTTCCTGGACTTGTGATTCTCTTTTATTAAATTAATTCCAGTTATTTGATTCTTGTTAATCACATGTTTGTCATTCTTATTTTGGATACCTGATGAGCCTTTTTCCTGAAACTGTGATTCTCTTTTATTAAATTAAACTCGCTAACCTTCTTTTCAGAGAAATAAGTTTATCATATTTCGTAAACGAAGTCACTGTCATCATAAAATTATGATCTCATGTTAGGTGTGATTAATTCATACACACTACATTTGATTCTCCAATGCTCCACCCGAAGGTACTGCATTGGCCAGAAAGAGAGTTTTTTACCCGGAAAATTTTGAATTTGTTCTGAACCCTTGCTGTTCTAAGCAAAGTAGAGATATTTAACGTGCGTGACACCACTCGCACATGGAATCTCCATTTACTCATCATTCGAACTAGGGCGAATTTTAGTGAAAAATACTCATCTAACATTTTTCAAGAGGACCGTGTCAGGATTTGAATCCGGGACCTTCGCCATACCAGTTACACGAATTCCAACTTAGTTCATACACATCAAAACAAATCTGGTAATTCATTTATTGAAACTAAATAATACAACATTGTGTTTATACATTTTACTGGAAACTAACAGGGAGAATGACTTACAATTTCCATATGTTTATCCGGATAATAATCTCGGATACAGTTAAATTCACATTCGTTTCTATATGTATTGCCATCATTTGCGCAAACAGGCACAAACATCAAACGGCAGAAGCACGCAGGTCCTTTTGTGTCACTGGAAAGCACCAGTCCAGCAATTACGCAAAGTACAATCGTCGTTAAAAATAAAAATTTCATTCGGAATAATTTGTTATTCAAAATACACTCAACCTAGAGAAAAGCTTTAGTTAATAATTGCTGCGCAACTAAAATTTTTGATATATCGACTTACTTAGTTATCTTATCAGTAAGGGGGGTTATGCATCTTTTGGATGCTTATTTAGAAAGATGAATCAGGTTAATTTGCTGTTATCACCACTATAACGAAATAATGTGTTTCGTTTTAATACTATTTATCCGGTTCAATTAAAGTACATATTTCTGTTGCTTTTTCTAGGAACCGAAATCGCACTCTGAATGAAAGATAAATAAGGGCTACATTTTAAATCTACAAAAATGAGGAAAGACGAACTATTTTGTTGGTATATTCGCCTTTAAGATTTATACACGTTTGCATACGATTAACCTGATTCGCAAAACTTAGAAGTTGGAATCTCATAAACATGGTTTTTAAAGGCTTTAATGGCTTCTTGAAGTGATAAAAATCGTTGTCTAAGCATTTTTTGTGTGACAATAAGAAACACAAAGAAGTTGCTAGGCGAAAAATCCGGTGGGCACGAGCAATAAGACAATAATTGGACATTTTTCTCCCTCAAGTAGTAAATTATTTATCTGTGTGCGAGCTTGGCAGAGTTATGATGAAGAAAGACGAGGCGTTATCGTTTTTTCTATTTTTGCCATAATTTCGATCAACTTATAACATAATTTAGAATGTTTCACAACGGTTCCTGTAACTTTTTTGGTATATTATTTATTCTTCTAATTTTTTTGTATTACGCTAGATAGGTTTTGGGCCTTTGGGAGCTTCTTTTTTAAAAACATTTATTTTTCAAAAAACTCTTCTATCGATTTTATTCTCAATTATACAATTACAAAAATGACTTCTTTCTGTTACAATCAACTTTAAACGTTTATATTCACTAAACTAATTGAAATTGACAAAATACTTGAATAATTAATAATTAAAATTTATGATGAGTAGTTTGAACCAGCAACAATGTTTAGTTATGATGTTCGAGACTGACTGGTCATCAGGGGCTCCTCAGGGTATTTATGTAATCCCTGCTCTCACATCATCTTGTGGAAAATGCAGATCTCACCGTCTGCTATTTCTTGATAACATACAATATCTTACTTCTTAGTCTTAGTTAAGTCTGCTTTTATTGCAGTTCATTGTGTCTTGCACCTGCAGTATCAGGTTGGGTCTGGAACACAAAGTAGTTGGTTTTGTTCTCATATCTGATATGAACTTTCGTTAACCTTTTATATTATTACGTTCAACTATACAATGTAGCATTCTATTTCTTAAGACATAATAATTGCATTAAATTTATATACATATTAATTGGGGAATATGTAACTCCTCCCGACTTAGATAAAAATTAAAGGTTGTACTTAATTTTGAAAACTCATTGTCCCTAAGGTTTCATTTGTAGTTTCTTGGTTCACATTTGTTTCTTTGTTACTATATCTAATGTACTTTTTAATCAATAAATATACAGTTAATAAAAATAATACAATGATCAATAAAATTGTCCAAACACTGTGTAACTTTGGCACTTTTAACTCACACTTGTTCTTTATAATTGTCCATTAATTTCACTGCGTGGTTGAAATCGTCGAGGTCCAGATGTTTTAATTGCATCGGTTTTTGTTAATTTCGTTGTCTTGGGTTTGACGAATCTTGAACTGTAGTTCGGGTAGATTTGCAAATTTTTTCGTCACTGCTGGATTTTGATATACTCGAATAATTTCGCTTTTTACTTTTAAATACCAATCTTACTTTATAGTGAACACTTTGCTTTCAATTAAGGCTAAACTGTTTTCGTCTTTGTTGCAATTGGTGGTCGCTATTACTTCTTGAGGAAATACAGCAGTCCATTTGTTGTCCGTAACTTTCTGAATTTTCATATCTGTAAATTGTACTGGTTTTGGCACACAATTCTCGTAGTGAGTAGAGAATCGTAATAGTTGTACTTCGCAGAAGCTATCTGTTTGAATAGTTGTTGTCATTATTGATGGACATAAGTATTGGCCTGGTGCCACTTTTTTGCATTTCGTGAATCCATACCTAAGTTCACTTAGAGAAAGGAACTTGGTCTTTGGTATAATAACTTGATATTGATTGTTAAATTTCATAGGGAAAGCAAATAAATGATAATAATTATAAGTATTAATCTCTACAATGGGAATTTCTATTAAAAACGTAATTTTATGATTCTTTACATAACCTTTTACTATGACTATTGTTTCAAATACAAGTATATTAGATTGTATTACTTCAAAAGTAGTTTATTATGAGTTATAAGTGATTTGATTCTTAATAATTCATTTAATAAATCAATTGGTTGTATTATACTAGCATGTAAAGCATTTAATTTAGCAAATGTTACAGGATTTTCTAATGCAGCTAAAATTTGTTAAATTACAGTGAGGGTTGATATCATTTGATTGAATATCGTGCTAAATCTTATTAAATCTCGCATTCCTAACATTGTGGTTTGCATGTTACTTTCAAGAGTTAGTATTCTATTTGTTATACTGTCTTGGTTCTTTACAAGTTTTTGTAGTGTATCGTTAAATTTTACTATTGTTGATTGAATTAAGGAAATTTGGTTTCTAACAATAGTTTTTATAACATGTTGGTTATCAATCAATTCTCATATTGCATTGTCGCATCGTTCTGCATCTTGGTTGTCTAAATTACATATGATAGCTTTTATAATATTACCTAATCCATTAATAATTCCTCTTTTCTGTTTTGTGGCTTGGTCTGTTGGTATTAATTGTTTGAATTTGTCGTCTTTGTTCAGTAGGATATTTTCCATTATGCTTTTGTAATTAAGCATTTCTATCGCATACTCTTTTCTGAATTTGGCTGTGCCCATTGATTCTTTCAGTAAGTCATAATTGTCCTATTTTTTTAAATTCTTATTTTAATTCAGTTAAATCAAATTTCTGTGCGAGAGTCCAATAGTCTACTGTATTTTGCATACTTTCCAATTTTACTGGTAGTCAACTGGAGTTGTTTTTTATTTCTTCTACTATTATTTCGTTGTCGTCCGTTTTACCTGGGTGAAGGTTGACGGCAAGGGTAATGGCTGTCCATCTGAAATTACAGGGTGTCTTAAATTTTGTAAATGGACATATTTTACGGTTTTTCCGTTATCTACTAATGCTACATTCTTTTCTGAGATCTTTTCGATTTTAAACGGAATTAAATTTCTGGGTGCCGTTTTGTGCCGTTTACTTTTATAATTTCTTTCATGGACGGTTTGTCCTACTGCAAATTTATTTATATTGGTGTTTTATTGCGGGTTTTAGTAATACGTTCCTTATCTTTGTCTAATTTACTTTTTACGTTATTGTAAGTAATTTTTAATTTTTCTTTGTGGTCCTTGATGTACTGTTGATATACGTCTTTATTATAGTATATATCATAAGGGTCGCGGAAATCTGAGTGTCCTAATGTTAATTCGAGGGGTGCAAAGTTAGTTGAGGAATGAATTGTGTTGTTATAAGAAATTATGGCGTATGGCATTAAATTGTTGATAGGTTTATTTTTATATGTTAATCTTAACAATCTGATTTGTTCTAATAACGTTAAGTGTAATCGTTCAATTAATCCGTTCGGTTCCGGGTGATTTTCTGTTATGAAATGAATATTTATTTTATGGAGTTCTAGGGTATTTTGTATGGTTTCGTTTCTGAATTCGCTTTCATTATCTAAGGTTATTGATTAGGATGTACCATAAAATGTAAAGAGCAGTAAAAATCCTTGGGTTACATCAATACTATTTTTTGAAATAATGAGTATCGCTTGACCAACTTTGGTTGAATGCGTCTACGATTGATAAAAAGTTTTGAGCTTCTACTACCAAAGTGTCTGCATGTAACTTTTGAAAAGGTTTGTCGGGTGTTTTGGTTAGCATTATGGGTACTTTTGGTGGTGATCTGACGTATTTTGCTATGTCATATAGTTCACATTGATTACTAAAATCCGTAGTTAATTCCTTTATGTCTTTACAATAGTATCTTTTTATGAGTTGTTTTAAAGTTTCGTTTTTGGGTATAATCGAGTCTAATTTAGTTAGCATTAGTCTTCGCACGTCTTGACATCGCATACCAAATTGGTTTGGTGATTAATTAGTTTCTATTCGTAGGTTTATTAAGTCCCTAATAAGGCATTTTATATTCCGCTGGTCGCCGAAATAGGCAATCAATACTCTTTTGTAATCGTCCCAATTTTCAGGTCATCACGACCTGCAATAAGGATCAAAGATTACCTGTTAACTTAGTTATAATTAAGCGTAATAGCCATAAATTTCAGCCATCGTCTCCTTGTTTGTAAAGATTTCAGGAATGTCTCACAAGCAGTAATAAAAATATCTAATAGCGCTTGATTACCATCATATGTTGGTATTGAGTCTAAATTTAGTTTTAAGTTTTCAGAATTCATCTTTATAAATTTTATTCTCAGTTACTTCAGTCGAGTTTGTACTAAAGTTATTTAAAAAATCACTTATTGTTTCGTGTATTGTCTGTAATTATAAATTTCTGCTACAACTACATCGGATTCAGACTTTTGCTGAATAATTGTTTCCTAAAATAATTGTTGCAATAATAAATTGTACATAAAATGTGTATAATTATAAACCTTTGTTATATTCGATATTTTGCTGAGTAAATTTCTTTCAGTAATAATAAATTGTACATAATATATAAATTCTCTTGTTTTAATTTTATTTGCTAATATCAACATGCACTTGAAAATGGTTAGGAAAATGAACTGTCGGTACTCACAATAATTTGATTGCCAGTTTCATTAGCCTTCCTTTTTTATTGGATTCGGTCGATTCCGTACTTCGTTCAATTATTTGGTTTTTTTTTGTTTCCAGTAAAGAATTAAAATTCACGGCCGCCAGTTTTTCAATTTTGAAATCGTTAGTGCCCTTCTGGAATCCGTTCCGGCTGCGCCAGATAGGGAGCTTATTTTTTAAAAACATTTATTTCCCAAAAAATTCTTCTATAGATTTTATTTTTAATTATACAATTACAAAAATGATTTCTTTCTGTTACAATCAACTTTAAAAGTTTATATTCACTAAACTAATTGAAATTGACAAAATACTTGAAGTTAATAATCAATAATTAATAATTAAAAATTATGGTGAGTAGTTGGAACCATCAACAATGTTATAGTTATGAAGTATGAGACTAACTGGCCATCATGGGTTCCTCATGGGAAATGCAGATCTCACCGTTTGCTATTTCTTGATAACATACAATGTCATACTTCTTAGTAATCTTAATTAAGTCTGCTTTTATTTCAGTTTACTCTGTCCTGCACCTGCAGTATCAGGTTGCGTCTGGAATACAAAGTAGTTGATTCCGTTCTCATGTCTGATATGAACTTTCGTTAACCTTTTATATTATTACCTTCAATTATACAATGTAACATTCTACTTCTTAAAACATAATAATTGCATTTAAATTTATATACATATTAATTGGAGGATATGTAACTCGCTTTCGTGCATGTGTAGATGAGAATGAGAATGAGAATAATGTCTTTGTGTATTTTTGCATGTTAGTTAAATTTTTAAGTAATATTTTCTTCTGTGCGGGCGCTGTAATATTTTTCTGTATTGTTTATTATTCTAATTCTTTTTGTATCGTGCTCCTGTGAGTGTGTAGATGAGAATGGGCAGACAAGATTTTTGAAAATGACATTAGCAGCCAAAATATTGTCCCTTTATTATTTTTTAAGAAAGCTTTCTTCTGTTAGGAACAGTATGGTGGCTGCGAAGATGACATTTGCAAAAATTTAGCCTGCACATTTTCATCCATATACACCCAAGCATACGATTCAAAAAGAATTACAACAAAACAAAAAAGTTACAGCGCCGGCAAAGAAGAAACGTTCTTTATAAAACTTACTACTTCCGTGCGAGCGCTTTAACTTTTTTTGGTATGGTTTTACTGTTTATTGTTCTGATACTTTTTGGATTGTGTTCCCCGGCGTGTGTAGATGAAAATGGGCAGGCCAAATTTTTGAAAAATATTTTATTTTGGTGTCTGTGTATTTTTGCATGTTAGATATTTTCTTCCATGTAGGCGCTGTAACATTTTTCTGTATTGCTTATTATTCTAATTCTTTTTGTATCGTGCTCCTTGCGTGTATAGATGAGAATGGACAGGCTAGATGACCTTGGCACCCAAAAGATTGGTTTTTTACTGTTTTTTAAGAAAGCTTTCTTCTGTGAGGAACAGTATTATGGCTGCCAAAGGAGCATTTTCAAAAATTTAAACTGTGAATTTTCATTCACATGCACCTAGGAATACAACTAAAAGAATTAGAGCAGAAACAAAACACTACAAAAGTTATAATGTCCAAACAGTAGAAAACATTCTTGATGAGATACTTCTTTCGTGCGGGAACTGTTACTTCTTTCTGTATTGTTTATTATTCTAATTCTTTTGGTATCGTGCTCCTGTGCATGTAGAGATGAGAATGTGCAGGCTAATTTTTTTAAAATTATCTTTGCAGCCAAAGGATTGGCTTTTATCGTTTTTTAAGAAAGCTTTCTTCTGTGAGGAACAGTATTATGGCTCTCAAGCGTGAATTTTCAAAAATTCAGCCTGTGTATTTTCATCCTCACACACCTAGGAATACAATACAAAAAGAATTAGATTAAAAAGCAAAACAAAAAAGTTACAACGCCCTAACAGGAGAAAACATTCTTTATGAGACTGATATCTTCTGTGCGGGCGTTGTAACTTTTCTTGCATACTGTTCTGTGTTCTGATACTTTTTGTATTGTGTTCCTGGATGTGTGTAGATAAAAATGAAAAGGCTAAATTTTTGAAAACTGTTCTATTTTGATGTCTATTTGTACTTCTGCATGTTAGATAAATTTTTGAGGAATATTTTCTTCTGTGCGAGCGTTGTAACTTTTTTTCTGTATTGTTTATTGTCCTAACTCTTTTTTGTCTTGTGTTCCTTTGCGAATATAGAAGAGAATAAACAGATTAAATTTTTGAAAATACCTTTGGCAGTCAAAATGGTGTCGCTTTTATTGTTTTTTAAGGAAGTTTTCTTCAGACGGGAACAGTATTGTAGCTGCCAAGGGGGCACTTCCAGAAATTCAGTCTGTGCATTTTCATTCATATGTTAGTCAGAATGGATGAATAAATAAGTAAATGCGATATATCAATAGAAAAACTTGTAATCATTTGGCTCTGTAATTATATTTTTATTTTTACAAAAAAGGTACTTGACATTAGAAAAGAAAATGTAGTTGTTATAACAACTGTTAGGGCAGTGTTGCCAGATCTCTAACAAATATATAAAAGAAAAGGTATTTTGTGGTCCCCAACTAACATCATATACACCCACAAATACAATACAAAAGGAATTAGATCAAAAAGTAAAACACAAAAATGTTACAACGCTCGCATCGCAAAAAACATCTTTTACGATAGGGATTTCTTCCGTGCGGGCGCTTTTCCTTTTTTTTTTAATACTATTATTTGTTCTGCTACTTTTTGTGTTGTGTATTGTGTACTTTTAAACCAGAATTACTCTCTTGCTCACCCATTTTGGCACCCTATTGATATTTTTTTAGGGCTTTTCCTAGCAACCTTGCGAGATTAGGTGTCGCCGAACATATTTTCCGATCAAGACCATACCTCAAACCCCTTAGCATTCTGGAACCCTTTTCAAACACTTACTCCACCCATCCTCCTGAGTTAGTCAGCAACCACTTTTGTTAGTACAGTCGATGTATTCGGTATTTTACCGAAACGGGATTTTATCAATTACCGGGGGGCAAAAGGTACGTAACAATTTGTTTTCCAACTTAGCCCATATAGGAATTTTATCTCTTCTGACTTTTTTGATAACACATTTAATTCAGCGCTTATGGTCTTTGAAATTATATTGTGATGATTCTCCTCCCCCAGAATTACTCCGTTTATGGGAGAGATACCTGCATAAATTACCATTATCTTCCGCCTTTGTTTTACCATGCTGGCTACGTCCGCCACCATTTTCTACGTTTGAAGTTCATTGTTTCGCGGACGTTTCGAACGCGGCGGCTATTGTGTCGTCGCTTATTTTCGTTTTCTTACCTCTTCCTCCGTTGAGATTCGCTTAGTTTGTGCTAAGTCCAAAGTTGTTCCACTTCATACCCTTTTTTGTCTAGACTCGAACTGCTAGCCGCCGCTTTGGTCTCGACTCTATCAACCCTTATCCCTAGAACTTTTGATCACCATATTATGTATGAAAAAAATTTGTGTTGGTCCGATTCCATGGTTGTTCTTTCTTGGATTCGTCCCCCACCGCAGCGATAAAAAACATTTGTTGTCAGTCGAATTTCCTATATCTAGGAAAACACTTCTCGTGCTTCTTGGCATCATATTCCTTCCACTGAGAATTTTGCTAATGTCGGATCACGTGGTTTGCTACCTTCCGAATTGTATCATTGTTCTTTATGATGGGCGGCATCGCCAAACTTGCATAGTTACTTCGACACTTACAGTCCGCCCATTCCGCTTTTTAATTCTTCAGAAGTTCTCATCGAGGAATGTTTTATTTTTTTGACCGCTGTCGCCCCTTCTTGGATTGAAGCGATTTTGGAAAATCCATCTTTTCAATTTATCATTCACATTGTCGCATGGATTCTCCACTTTGTTCATAACATACAGAATCCGTTGGCAAAATCCACTAAACCTTTGTCCTTTTTCGAGGTCTATAGTGCTTTGAACCCCTGATTAAATAAACTCAACAGACTCACTTTTCTAGCGAGTTGAACGCCATCCAGCCCTTTATTAGAGAGGGAGGATCTTACGGATTGGTGATCGCTTATCTCACGCACCCCTACAGTAAAAGTCGCTTTACGGATTTGTATATCAATTTTGTTCATTTGAGATACTTCCACGCTAGTGTTCAAATGGTTGATTTTATTGTTCGTCAACGTTATTGGATTGTTTCAAGTAAACAGTCCATTCGCCGAATTTTGAGTCAGTGTGACTTATTGGAAGCCTAATCCTACCGCCTCGCAGTGTTCTATGAGCCACCTTCCCCCATGCCGAGTCACTCAAATCAAGTCCTTTTTTGGAGTTCGAGCGTTTATTTTGCTGGCTCCGTCTCTACTACCATGCCGAGGAGTACGGGGGGAAGAGGAAGCTAAAGTGTTGAAAGCATATTTGTTTCTCTATATGCATGACTGTCAAAGTACTCCGCCTTGAATTGGTTTCTGATCTGTCAACCCACGCCTTTTTAGCAGTTCTACGCCGATTTATTGCCAGCCGTAACCGCAGTGATGATCTCTACAGTGATTGCGACACAAATTTTAAGGGTGCCCATAAACTGTTAATTTCTCTATCAAAATCAGCGCCCGAGAAAGAAGAGATTTCTTGGCACTTTATACCGTCCTCTGCGCCTTATCCTGGTGGTTTGTGGGAGACGGGTGCGAAGTGGGTTAAAACCTTGCTTCTTCGTACCATAGATGAGCAAGTTCTGACCTACGAAGAACTAGCCACTGCATTTGTTCAGATTGAGGCCATCTTAAACTGTCGTCTTCTCACCCCCCTGAGCAGTAACTCCAACGGCTTGAGTTGCTTAACAACATGTCACTTTTTGACTTTGGCTCCTTTAGTCGTTACTGCAGAACCTACCTTTTCTAATCTTCCGCTCAACCGCTTGTCTCGATGGCAATTGCTCCAGCCACTTCATTGTGATTTCTGGTCTCGATAGTCTAAGGTGTATTTGTATACGCTCCAACAACGGTCCAAATGGCACAAAATGCCTCCGCAGATTCAGGTGAGGACCTTGGTGCTAATGAAAGCCGATAATGTTCCAACTCTTTGATGATCTCTTGGACGTGTTGTTGCGGTCCATCCAGGAGCTGATGGGGTAGTTAGGGTTGTCACTCTCAAAACCGCACAATGCTAGTTTAAGCCCCCTGTCGATAAGCTCTGTCCGTTACCTTTGTTGTAAATGTTCCTTTATCTTTGTATAATTTTTTTTGTTTGGTTTTGTTTGCGTAAATATTTCCTAGGTTTCTTATATTAGCAATAGTTTTTGTTTTCTTTCTTTCCGTTCCGAAACACTCTCACACTCTTTGTAGTTATTTTCTTTTTGAATGTGCCTTGCATTTTGATGTGCGGTGTGTTCCATTTGTAATTATTGCTAAAATGTAGCTTGCAGGTAAAATTCTCCTTCGTCGTGTATATTGTACAGTCTATGGTCTTACCGTGATTAATCTTCAAGTGCTTGTGTTGTGTGTACCGCGACTGTAATTGTATAAACGATGGTGTAATCGTAGCTATGGTGATATAAACTTACTGATGTTTCTCGAGTTCCGTCAAAACAAGTCGACACTTTTTCGTCGTACTACCGCCGCCAAAGTTGCAGTTATTACTGGTAAGTACTTGAAGGTTTAGCTTTTATAAATTTTGTTGATATTTATATGTCCACTTTCTCCACCATCTGTGGTAATCGAAGTGTAAATGCAAAACACATACAATGTAATAAACACGTAGTAAATTCGGGGTGTCATTCGACATGCAGTTAACTCAAACTACGAAATTAGAAAGTTATTTATATACAAAATACATATATATGTTAATAAACTATTTTTAGAAACCAAAACTAGTGGTGTAAACATTTTCAAACCACAAGTGGGGTGGAGAAAGAGGTAAGAAAACAAAAATAAGTGACGACACAATAGCCGCCGCGTTCGGAGCGTCCGCAAAACAATAAACTTCACATGTAGAAAATTTTGGCGGAAGTAACAAGTGTGATAAAGCAAAGGCGGAAGGTAATGGTAATTTATGTAAATATCTCTCCCATAAACGGAGTAATTCTGGGAGAGGGGAATCATCCCAATCTAATTTCAAAGACCACAAACGCTAAATTAAATATGTTACCAAAAATGTCAGAAGAGATAGAATTCCTATAGGGTCGAAAATATGGGCTAAGTTGGAAAACAAATTGTTACGTACAGTTTTGGCCCCCCAGAATATCTAGTCGGTAATTCAAAAAATCCCGTTTCGGCAAAATACCGAATACCTCGACTGTACTAACAGAAGTGGTTGCTGACTAACTCAAGAGGATGGGTGAAATAAGTGTTTGAAAAGGATTCCAGAATGCTATCGGGTATGAATTATGGTCTTGATCGGAAAATATCTTGAACGCCACCTAATCTCGCAGGGTTGCTAGAAAGCCCTAAAAAGAATAACAAGAGGGTGCCAAATTCGGAGATCAGGAGAGTAATTCTGGCTTAAAAGTAAAGCTGAAAATTCATTAAATACAATATTACTTTAAACCTAAAACAAACATGAACTCTAAAAATACGTAGACCTAAGACTGCTAACTGGAAGGTTCCTGAAATCAAATGTTAAATAACCTGGAATACTCAATTACACTTCTACGTAAACACAAAACAATTTTTATTACAGCAAAACTGTAACTATACCGGTACAACAATGAACAACTAAATATACACATGTTTTTACACAATTATATACGACGTTTCTAACTATAGGGTTTTTCAATAAGAGCGGGTCGATGTTGAAAGCCTGGTGTCGCTATTTTATTCTTTTGACGTCTGTCTAATCTTTTGTTTATTTTTCTGCTACATATGCCAAGTTGACTATCCGACGTTTGGTAGCTAAATTCGAGAAGACTGGTCTGCCAACACCCGTACGTCAAAAATCGCCAGATCGGCCGAGAACATCGCCGCGATCCGTGTGCAGGAGAATCCCAGACATTCAATTTTTCGTCGTGCACAAGAACTCGGTCTTTCACAGACTTCAACTAGCCGAATTTTTCGTCAGAGCTTGGGACTACGCCCGTACAAAATCCAATTAACCCAGGAGTTCAAAGTTGATGACCCTAGCTAACGCAGTTTGTTCGCTGACTAGGCTTTGGAACGTCTGAAGGAGGACGCTAATTTTACTCGATAAATCATCTTTAGCAACGAGGCGCATTTTTGAATGAATGGCTATTTAATAAGCACAACTGCCGTATATGTGGCGACGCCAACTTATAGGAGGTTCACCAGGTGATGCATTCACAAAAAATTACTTTTTGGTGCGGATTTTGGGACCGGCGGCATCATAGGTTCGTATTTTTTTGAAAACGACGTTGGTGAAACCATCATCGTCAATAACTAGCGCTACAGAACGATGATAAACTATTTCTTGCAGCACAAATTGAACGATATGGACGTAAACGACATGTGGTTCCAGCAGGATGGCGCTATATGCTACACAGCGTACGCCACAATAAATATTCTGCGTGAGCGCTTTGAGGATATGGTTATCTCACAAAGATGTGATCTGAATTGGTCACCGAGATCGTGCGATTTGTGCCTGCTACCCTTTCTATATTATTTGAGGCATCCCCGGCAAACGTCGGACGAATGAATGAAGTGTATAAAATGCACATTGCTCGTGTCGTTTTCTTCTATCAACATATATATTTACTTAATTTAAGTATCGTAGATCTAGAATCAGAAATCGGAATTTTACATTCAGTTGAGTCTTTGCGCTCAGACGATGAGATCATCTGACGCCAACATTATTTCTTTATTATCAAAACAACTGAACATGACCGTACTAATTATCATCATCATTATCTCTGACCTTTAAAACTGACATAATTTTAACAACATTTGAATATGGGTCATACAATGCTAAATAAATTCACAATAGATCAAAATTATAGTAACCTAAAAATTATATTTCTTAAAGGCAATAACTTAATCCGATTGGTGGGTTTTACTAATACAGAAACTATTAAAATGAAATGTGATAGGTATTTATAAGAGATCGTAACAGTTTATGAAGTATAATGAAGATTTCGAGTTAGATTTGGGGAATTCCATGCTTGGGAGTTTAATCGTGGAAAAATTTAAGATTGATAATGGGATCATTTAGTGCTTTGCACACGGGCCCAGCCCCAAAAGAGGTCCGGCACCCCAAATATTTTAAAAGAAAAAAGATCGAAAGAAACCTATCCCATGTATTCATCTAAGTAATAGAGCATTGTTCAGAATTTATGCAACCCACTTTTCAGGATATTGTAACGAAACATAAGGAATATGACTATGTCACTTGTTAAATTTTCCTTTTATGTTTCAACCGCACAATATTTACAGAATATTATGTTTTCATTCAGCCTTCTACCACAATGACAATGACAATAGAGGCATTTTGTTTAAAGGGCGCTCGCGATATACGTCTCGCCGAACGGAGATTATTGAATTTAGATAAAGACAAAGGCGGCCACAATTACTAAAGGAACCGCGTTGAGATACGTTATCTGTGTGTTAAATAGAACTACTCCACCCAGCACGTGCTTCCTCAAAAATGTTTGGTTATAGGTTTTTGTTTTATACTATACCTATTTATTTAGAAGTACCTGTTCAGTCAGTTGTGTGCTGGAAACGGAAGACACGTGAATTTTTTTAAATATAAAACGGCGAAAAATTAGTAGTTACTACATCTAATGCATATTTATGCGTAATTGTGTATGAAAATATTTGTGTATATTCGAATTCGAATTTTAATTGAATTTTTAATTGAGTTATGGTATAAACTTGAAAGCATAACCTCATTCTATCAAGTGCTTCTTAAGCCCTCCTATTAATCGAGACAAGAATAGGACGGAAATGGTGTAGGTTTAAACCTTGATCTTGAAAACTAAAAGATTAATCTTGATTTTCGAATAAATGATTAAAGGGTACACAAATAAGAATAGATCTTAGATTTTCTTATGGAAAGATACATGTGAAAAAGCGCGATTTTGCGCCAGAACGAAGGCAGCTTATCTACAGAAGGATGAACAGAAAAGATTTTTAGCTGCTAATGAACCCTGTAGGTCATTGGGCTGTTTTCCTATCGATGATAGCGGGGGGCAGTTTTTCATCTTTTATCATGCTAAAATAACTAAATCAGGAATTAAAACAGCGTTTGTGGGTTTTGCTGTTTTAAAGTCCTAAACAAATGCTAGTGTCTGCCTTGTCGATTATTTGGACAGGTTGATGATGCCACGGAGAGCGGCTACAATGATTGGAGACATCTTCAACAAGCAATGAATAGGCATGAGCAAAAGCTTAATCATAATAAATCTTGCGTCGTTTTTGATCTCTGGAAATTGAACGAGTATACTGGTGTATCAAAAATTCGACAGGAAATAAATGTGTGGAGGCAAATGCTAAAGCGAGTCGTAGAAGTTACTTTTACATTAGTTTCCTGTAATATATCGTTTAGAAAATACGAGGAGCTTGAAAATTATAAAAATCCTGATATTTTCTATTTGTGATCCAATTGCTCTCAAAATTTGACCAGGTTTGAAATAATCTATTAGAAAATAAAAAGAAAACATTCAATAGCTTATCTAAGTCCAATTTTTCAAAATGAGGTTATTGAAATGTTGGGCAACATTATTAAACAACATATTGAAAAAACTAAAGTTCTCTTTTTTCGGTTGTAATCGATACCGTCCAAGATATTGCAAAGATTAACCAGTTATGTAAATTACAGGTTAGGTCTTACTAATTGAGTTTTTAAAAACCATTTAGAGTTTAATTTCTAAAAGAAATAATACAATTAACAAACACTGTACTTTATTTATTTATTAAATCACAAAATGAACGTTTATACTAGACGGGGTAAAGCTTCAACTGTCCGTACACTTTTACATATCTGTCACATCTCCCCATCCGTTGCTTACGGCTCGGTTTATATAGACAAGGACCCTTCTATCTTACTCTTATTAAGTAATTTATCACTAAACAACAAACACTTTTGCGATTTCCTGGTGTCTTCATATATCGATCAGTTTTATTTATTTAGAATACATAAATATTCCTTAATCTATCTTGCAACCATTTCGTAGTTTAGTTGGGTTGACAAGTTACAATTATCATCTGTCTTGTACCATATATTGTTCCGAGGGGATCGGCATCAATCAGTCGATTTCTTGTTTCTTTTGTTTACCCATATATCTAAGAAGGTTACATTTAAATTTAAGTTTATTTTCGCTTTAACATCGATCTTCATAAAATAATATATTACACTTCCTCATTATCCTTATTTATTACTTACCAGCTACTAGGCGGTCATAAACTAAAGATTCTAAGTTGACACTTTCTATTTCATATAAAACCGTACATGATATCGTATTACAAGTATCTATGAACTAAACTTTCGAATATTTTATTATTAATGCTATTTATTGAAAGATTGTAACTCGTGTGTACCCACAACTTATACTTCGAGAATTATAATCAACAAATCTTTTCGGAGTTTGTTCCAGTGAGAAGTCAAATTGACTTCGGTTTTGAGCACTACGAAATTAGACATTTTATTTTCTTTCACGATAACTTTCTTAATTTATTTAAACTATCTTAGATCTGTACAACTAGGTACAATCTAAAACAATAAACGATTTATAAAAATCTTATTTGGATAATTATATAAGATTTAAATGGACTTCCAATGTTGTACAAACGATCTGATTTTATGCATAGAAAAAGTAATATTGAAAAAATAAAAGGTGAAGTAGAAGAAACCTCTTATGTTAGTATAATCCTGGACGAAACAACATATGTTGCAAATACTAGTCAGTTATCAAAAGTCTTACGTTATGTAACACGGGTGAAATCAAGGTAGATTTTATAAGATTTTTAAATATTTCCACACAAAGAACATTGTCTGATCTACATGATATTATTCACACTACAATAAAAGATTACAATTGTGACCCAAATTTAGTAGTTCAAAGTTATGATGAAGCAGCAGGTGAATTAGGAAAACTACAGGTTAAAGTAACTTAAACGTATCCATGTATGTACTGCTACTTTATTTTCCGAAATAACTTATTTGCAGTTTTACAGAATAAAACCGACACTAATTGTAAAAGAATATAAAATTATTACTTTGTAATATTTTCTTTTTATTCTTTAGAAGCTTTACCCTCGTCACTATCAGCTAAAAATTAAACCTCCAAATTTCCTAACCCTTAACCTGATATTACAAGGTCGAGAATTTCTTCTTTTTAATGTAAGCCCAAGGTAATGTTGGATGGAGAATGGCTTGAGACAAAGAAAAACTCTTAAGATATAAACGGATAGTCGAGTGTTAGCTCAGGGTAGATCATGAGCTTGGGTCATGGGTGGATAAGAGACCAAAAATATATTTAATGAGCGCCACCGTATTTTTCAATACAATAACCAACAAAATTTAACTGTGCTTGTATAAGGGGAATGCGGAAACCTTATCTTAACACCACTAACATAGCCATAAAACCTGAATTTCACTCTTTAGGACACACTTACCAAGACCTCAACCACCAGATGTCATACAGATGTCTCAGCTTTACCTGTGAACAAACAAAAGCACAACATGGACACCATTTGTGTCCTCAAGAATATTTGCCAAAAATAAAATAATAGTATTTAGGCTTCTAAAATGTACCGAGGGAATCTGTTTTCATTACACACACTTTCTATTCCGGGAGAACTTGCAATTTTTGAATGTTAAATAATAAAACGTCTTTCAAAACACAAAATAGATTCTATTTGGATAAATTTCTGAATATATATATATATATATATATATATATATATATATATATATATGTATAACTGCAATATTTAAGTTTGTATCTTTATAAAATTTTCTCATAATAATTTTCTAGAACAGAAATAGACTAATAAAGTTTTGCCTTCAAAATTAAGAAGATCTCTGAATGGATCTTTTCTATAAAATTTAATTAGATTGACGTAGAATTTCTAAGTTATTCATAATACATAAATTTCTTTTAATCAGCGAAGTACTTCCTTGATCTTCACAACAGAATTTAATTATCAAAGTGCAGACTTTGTAAAATGTAATTATTCTAATTTATTTGTATTCTACAATAAATACGCAAATTTCATATGTCGATGAAAGTGCTAGTTCATGACCTCAAAATCTTTAAACATATTTTAAATTAAATCAAGACAGCATATGGCGTCTAGATAGGAAAACTGAATCTATATTTTTTTATATCTGACATAGGTTATCATTCAGAACTTTATAAAATATACTATTTGCGTACATGTGCAAACATTCTGACAAGCAAGAGACATATTATTTAATTCACTGATTTCTCAAAAACTATTTTCTTTTTACGTTACTCAAATATTTAATGTTAGATAATTTATAGTAATTTACTGTATTTTCAAAGTTATTAAATTCTAAAGAACACTCACGTGCATCGAAACTGAACTAAAAATACTAGACCTTGACCTTAGCTGTCGGAAATTTCCATCTGCATCAAATTTGCTTGGAATACAACGACTACATCACAAAACCAACCATAATATCCTTGTTTGATATTATTCATCGGTAAGGTTGAAATATAAGGAACACATGTGAAATCGGCTTCTACGTTACTGCATGTTATATTAAATAGGACGGAACCATAAATTCTTGCTTTAAAATATTGCCTTCAGAAATTGTTTTAATTTATTATCGGAGATATTATTCAAGATATGTCCTTAAGATATTGCACTAAGATGAAAAATATTAGTATAATCTATTTAATTAATATATACCAACTGTCTAAATGATGTCCAAAGGGGCTTCCATCTTCTTAGTCCTGTAGAGATCAACTGAACTGTTCGGAGCGAGGCTTATCGAAAATCATGCTCACGCAACCGCTGTTAGGCTCGACCTCCAGACACCAAGAATTTATCAATCCTCTACTTTTTTCTAACTTTGTTAGAAGCCACGTGCTTACACACGGCCATCTCGACTTCACTTACTCTGCAAAGCAGCCTGCCCTTTCGAACGCTGATAATGAAGTGCCGACTGACAACTTGACAGAGCTTGGTAACGAACTTTAGAGTATAAACGTAAAAGAATCTATGCGTTATTATGAATATTATACATTAATTTCTATTGGATGGTAATTCACAAATTAAATATTTTAAATTATAGCTGTTTTGATTTTATTTTATTGAACTAAATGTAACTAGAAAAAAAATACGTTACATAACTTTTGCACAAAAAAATTCAGGAATTAAAATTAATAGTTTCGTCTAAAACGAAACAATTTAATAATTTCTGAACTAAATTTATGTAATTACAAATACATATGAAACCACTAAGAAAAAGAATGCGAACCGATATTACCAAAGAATACAGAAATCGAAAAATCACAATCCCGCAAATTGTTTTCTTTGAAATAATTAACAATATCCCCGCCCACCTAGATGCCAGATTTAAGAATTTTGACACCCTTAAGATTTGGAATTGGTTAACTTTAGTAATAAAAGTATAGTTTTTGAAAAAGCCATTGGTTGACTTAAACAAAATTATTCAGAAAACTAACTTTCCTGTACTTAAAGGGGCGTAATCTGAACATTTGTATTGGGGTGGCAGAAATTATCGGTTGTGGGGGAGGGCGTATTATTAGACCCTTCAAAGGAAAAGGACTCTAGGCTCCTTCCGGAAAATATTTTAAAATTAGGATGTAATAATATTTTTTAAAACCCTTTGAATGCATTAATGTAACCTCAAAATTACTGCTAGTATTTTATATTTCTCCTGTAATATCCTGTATTACTCTCTTTACATTTAATAATTAGTAATTAAACCACACTAGTGCGTTGTTTAATGAAACAATAGGTAGCAGAAAAGAATTTATAAAATTTAGTTAGTTAAATAAGTTTTTATAGCAAGAAGGCAGCCTGAAAAATGTACAAGCGTTGGTAGTTTACATTTAATAACGTTGCTATTTCAATATAATATTAAATTAGGATGGAAGAATTAAAATAGTAAAGTACCGAGTTTACTATATACAAACAGTAATAAAGTTTGGGACTTTACACCTCTTCGTATTAAATTTAGAAAAATTACAAGATTGACACCAAGAAATAACCGGCATACTAAAGTTTATTTGTATTAGATTTACACGAATTTAAAAACAAAACCATTAAACTAGAGGATAGAACCGATACACCCCAATAACCATACACTCATAAATTACAGATATAAAAATTAATGCGTTATAGTACAAGCGTGAAAAAGAAATGACCGATCACACAGAGAGAATGACATTGAACTCGATAATAGAACAGCTTAAAACGCATCAGCACATTGGGTAATAAATCCTGGTGTGTTGAAACTTATAGAACCTCCGGATAATAATAAGAGGGATTAGTTTGAATCAGATTATTAGACACCAGTGAGCAACCGCTCGGTGCAAGAGAACAGTTGAAAAACGGGCACGTCAAGTTACGAGACGGTATTCAAATATCAAGATTGTCTGTGATTGAACAGATCTCTAAACGCAGTTAATACGGACACCAGATACCGGCTTGTAGGAAAAGTGGCCTGTGTGGTGAGCTTTTGTCAACCACTACAGGTTGGAATTGCACCTGTGGGGAGTTCTGACAGCGAAGTGCATGAAGGAAGCGTATTGAAGGAATGAAACCAAAGTAACCGTAAGTAAGATGAACTTCTCACGCCATACCCTACTTCTCTGGATCATGAAACAGTAACTGGTAAAGCAAAAGATGTCATTAGGCATTACATGTTTTATTTTTTGATATTTTACCTAAAGTTTCTAAACAGGAAAAATATTGTTTCACTCCTTGCATTTTACAGTTTTAAAAGTGACAATCTAAGTTTGTACTGCGTTAACCATATGTTCTTCTCCTTTTGGCAAGTGTATTTTTTATAATTTCTTTGCAATAAAACAACAATGTACACTTTTTATTGTTTTTTGTGCAAGTTTGTTTCCTGGACAAAAGATTGGCCGAATCCAATACATGTTGTATATAATGGCCTCAAAAATCATATAAAGTTCAGAGTCAGCAAGCTAACCTTAGAGAATAGCATTTATATTTTATCTTTACCATCTCACACATCTAACAAATCCCAGCCGTTAGATGTAGGAGTATTTGCACCAGTAAAACAATTTGGTTGCAAATCAAACGTAATCACGGATGGAAAATCCCATACAAAAGCATTAGGAAGGAAGGTTTCCCTAGTCTTGAAACGATTGAGAGAGTAAAGAGGGTTCAAAGGTTCAAACGTCAGAGTTGGGTTCACGACTACTTATAAATGACGGTAAACTTGCAGATGGCATTAGAAAAGTTACCACCATCAGATATGTTGCCAGCAGCAAACAATGCATTAGTGGCGCAAGAACCTCTCGCAGTAGACGATCCCCCACAGTTCCGAGCAGCTTCTGCTGCTCAAGATCCACAATTATTGTTAGCGGCCCCAACAGCAGATGATCTACCACTATTAACAGTGTCTCCAACAGCAGCACAAGGTCCACCGCCTGAATTCGATAAAGTAAGTATAAGGCAACATGACTTCACCAGTTTCATACAAATATTGTTGAGATAATTGTTGAGTTACTACGAATTTTGTTTAGTAGTCTGTCCAGTTGGTGTAGGTAGAGGTATATATCTTTTCTAAATTGGAAATAAGAGGAGGTTAGGTAGCTGGTGCCTGATTTCCCGTGAAGTTCTATGACAGTTGTTTGTGGGGAAGGTGTGGAAGCATGTTAGACTATCCTACATTTGATTTTCCAATGCTCCACCCGAAGGCACTGCCTTGGCGGGGAAGCAAGCTTTTACCTAAAAATTTTTAATTTTGCCGAACCCTTGCTATTTCAAGCAACGTGCGTGACAACACTCACACATGGGACCTACATTTTACCTCACATTCAAACGGGGGCGTATTTTGTGAAAAATGTTCGCCTAACATTTTTCAAGCGGACCGTGTCAGGAATCGACCCCAGGACCTTGGGCTTAGTAATCACACGCGAACCAACTATGCAACGAAGTCGCTGATACAATAAACTACACCTTTTTGAGGGGCTGTGACAATAATGGCTGAAATGAAGTTGGAGTTCGGGGGATTAGGATGTATATCGATATATGTACGTGGATGGAGGTTTGAAATTTTGTTATGAACGAGGTAGAGTTCTTAGACTAAGACGACGTGTATGCGGTTTTCTTGAAGGATGTGGGATAGTTCTACGACTGCTACTCGGGAATGTTGAGCGTTAAATTCGATAGCGGTTAGTTGTTTGCTGTCTAGAGTCTACAAACCGTGCGTTGTTTAGTTATGTGCAAAGACTGCTTGTATACGAGGCAATCAGGGCTGGTAAAAGGTCGGTCGTGTGGATAATTGATACGAGAGTAATTGATGCATGCGGAAGCAGCAATGGAGTCGTTAGGACAAGAGCTGGTGATGTGGAGACCATCACAGCTACCGCATGCTGCAGCTAATACCAGCATTTAGCGAAGTAACCGAATCTTTGAGAATTGTAGCAACGAGTAACTGCTACAAGATCTCGGATATGGCAGGATTTATATCCTATACAAATATGAGAGATTGTAAGATGGTTTGGAGTCGGGAGGGTTGATATGATCAGGTTATCTGTATAGTCTGTTTTTTGGTGGCGGATAGCACTACATTTGATATTTCCAATGCTCCACCCGATGGTACTACATTGACTAGAGATACTACATTGGTTCGAAACGGGGTTTCTTTTTTAGCTAAAAATAAAGAATTTTACCGAATCCTTGCTGTTCCTAGCAGGATAGAGATTTTTAACATACGTGACAACATTCACACACGAGACCTACATATTACATTTCATCCGAACGAGAGCGTATTTTTATGAAAAATACTCGCTTAATATTTTTCAAGAAGTCCCTGCCGGGATTTGAATCAGGGACCTAGGTAGGCCACGGAGCAGCCTAGTTGATGAGTCAGCCAATCCATGTAGCCAGTTGATCTTTGACAACGCTGACTTCAATATGAACACGTTGGATAGAAAAGGCACATTCTACGCCATGGGAGGAATAATGGTCGTCACCCTCCGACATGCTGTGACAGATGTAGGTCGCATGAAAGTCGTCTCAGCAGCTGATTTAATCGATAAAGCTGGCACTGTTAAAGTTCGCAGTATGACCGACCCCCAAATGGTGGATTAAAAACCGTAAAATTGATAGACATAGAAATCAGTCATGTGCAGAAGATCGTGTTGTCTGCTCCTGATATTGCTTGTCTGTATGGGAAGAACACGTACCCATTATCGGTATCCGGGTTGAATGGATTCATGAAGCTAGGATCACGAGGAGATGGCCTGTCTCCAGCTTTTTAATGTACTTCTAAACACTCTACAGTATATTCATGCATCCTCACTGCAATTGAAGAATGTAAGCGAATTAACTAAATATGTGTTGAAACTTTTGACCAGCCATTGTTTTGGAAGGCTTGTAACGTAGCTGCCTCCATTCCAGAGATGAGCAACGTCGTTGTGAGATTAGGAGGTTTCCACCTCTTAATGTCATTCATGGGTGCCATAGGGACAATCATGGCTGAGAGTGCTGAAAGTGGTTTGAAATAGCTGTTTTGCGAGATTTTTACAGTCAACAGTGTTGATCAAATACTGTCTGGAAATGCTTACATCAGGGCTGCACGTGTGCATAGCCTTGCTTACTCTGCATTTGGTGCTCGGATAATTAAATTCTTAGAGTTAGAGGAAAAAAGTTGGTTGCACTAGATACAGTTATCGATTCTTCTTACCAATTCAAGATTGATTCTGAGGAACCAGCATTGCATGCTGTAAAATTTAAAATCCTGAAAGTGTTGAGGGAAATTGATAAAAGACCAATTGCTGCGCTACCGATCCAATACTTCCGCTTGAGTACGCTAATGAAAAATTACATCAGAGCTGCGCATACAGGTAACTGAAATCTCCACCTCGAATCAGTCAGAGAAATGATTCCTTATTTTCATGCAGCAAGTCATTTAAATTACGTAAAGAATACAAAACTTGTACAACCAGGACATGGTCATCTTAAAAGACTAAATGGATGCTCAAGAACATGAGAAGTTTACCACTCACAGAACTGACAAATTTTGGTCAGACAACTGGCCACACACGACCAAAGAACAGGTTCTCATATGAGCCATGAAAAGCTATGACGGCCTGACTCGTGGTCGTGGTGTCAGTGATACTGTGCTATCTTGATAGATCGTGGATATGCTTATACCGGCGGCTCCGTGGCGTAGTTGGTATGTGTGTGACTACTACGCCCAAGGTCACGGGTTCGAATCCCGACACTGTCCGCTTGAAAAATGTTAGGCGAGCATTTTTCACAAAAATACATCCTCGTTCGGATGAGAGGTAAAATGGAGATCCCGTGTGTGAGTATGTTCACGCACGTTAAAAATCCCTACCTTGCTTGGAACAACAAGGGTTCAGCAAAATTCCAAATTTTTCAGGTAAAAAAAACTCGCTTCCTGGATTCCCTTCGGGTGAAGCATTGGAAAGTCACATATAAGGATATGCTTATCCTCCAAGATATTAATGAGCAGATGGAAGTGTTCACTGGAGTATACTTAGAAACAACTGAGCAGCATGTAGATATGAGGACGTATCGTGTTTCCAGGGATAATCTTCAGATCAAGAAACTTTTCCACCATTTCCTGATACACAAGAGCTAGTCAAAAGGCACAGGAGCCGTTGCTGCTGTTGAGAACTGCCACTTAGCGCACACTGTTTGGAAAAAAAAAGTTTCGAGAATATAACATTGAAGCGGAAGGATAAGGTGGTTACTATAACATCTGTTTCCTGTTCTTTGAAAATTAAAGACAAAAAGCTCACACTAGATCCTATGACTTTCTTTTAACGGATTTGTATCACCAAACAATCAGAGGCTCACCTCAAGAACGTCTTCAAATACGAGCTACCCCCTTCCTGATGTCTCTCAGAGGAAGGTATGCATAAGAGCAGAAAGTCAATGTTGTATGCGGCATTCACTCTTATGCAAGAACCAGTAGACTTCGGCAGCAACAAATCCGCAGTACGTGCTGCATAAAGTTATTTGTAGCAAATTAACAGAAGCTACCTTTGAATTGGAGTGCCAGAATTACGTGGATTATGTTCAAAGACACTTTTGTAGTAATGTCATGGGGGTTGTTGATGGATAACTTGTTGGCATAAGTTACCACAGAATCAAAGCAGCAGAACGATATCAACCGTCTTTGCTACACTCATCTACAAAGTTTGTGTTTTCCAAAACAACATCCTTTAATGCAATTTTTTTACAAAGAAAATTTCTCTCCAATTACAATGCTGAAAACTGAAATGGAAACAAAGGGAATTCAGGTAAACCAGGCAACAGAAGATGCCGATGTCATGATAGTGGAAACTATTATATCAAAAGCTGGCGACCTTGGCAGTATCAAAATAACAGGAGAAGACATTATTCTTTTCTTTTTGTTGAAGCATACGCTTCTACTAAAAATAACATTTATCTCCTGAAAAGTGGAAAAGGTAACGCCCCCAGCGTTTTGTATTCATCTCATTCCTGCAAATTCAACACCCTGGATATTCTTTTCCTTTAGGCAGTGAATAGATGTGACACTACTTCAGCACTCTTTGGAATTGGATAGAAGAAGGTAATGCAGGTTTATGGAAAAAACTCTCGACTCTCAGAAATAGTTGGTGTTTTCAAAGACCCTGAGGCAACACCACACCACATTTCTGAAGCAGAAGAGAAGTTTCTGGTGAACTTGTACGGTGGGACTATCGATGCAGATCTAAGGTACCGAACATTTTTATCACACGGTTTGTCACCTGCAACAGATACCGCCAAGTACCACTCCTTTAGAACATACCTGCAAGTACAAACATGGATGAGGAGTAAAGGGAGCCGACAAAAGTTATCATCTACTAGGGATTGGAGCCTGAGCAAAAGAGGTTAGTATTATACTCGTTCATAATACTTGACGTATCGTTAAATTTTCAGCATACCAGACTGTTGTTTGACGATTGCTCTATTTTGATACAATTCACCGTGCTACTCCAAATTAAACGTATTTATTTGTTTAATTTGTCTGTATGTGTGATGCGCATTATCACTACCATGGATGTTGCTCCAAACCACTTCCAGAACATCATTCGCTACAAAGGTAGTAAAGAGATGTAGCACAGGAGCCTGCAACTGCAAAAAAGCAGGACTCCGGTACTCAGTCAACTGTAAGAATTGCGTAGGTATCCAATGCAAAAAATCGCCAGACTGCAATGAAGAATATACTGACACTGAATGGGAAAAACATATCAACCTCTTCAACGAAGTTATAGCTCGGGAAGAGGTAAACGATGACGACACCAACGACGACATGTCTCACTGTAATTCCCGATTCGTTTGCTGAATTTTAGTGTTTAAACTAAAATAGAAAAGGTCAGCTGCAATTTATCTCACTAAATACTCATTTTAAATGTTCTTAAATAAATTGCGTTGAAATTATTGTCAATTCGTAGTAAATCATTTTCTTTACTTAATTTCGTCTTCAAAATATTGTTTTCGGTATATTGGCTCAAGTCTATGCCAGCTTGTCACTGCAAATTCTCAAAGCGTAATTATTTATCGCCAATCAAAGAAAACTATGCAGCGCGTGACAAGGCTTTGTTATTTTATTTACCACGTTTACGCAAACGGTGCAAAAAATTTATCGAACGTTTATAACAAGCATCCCTCAATTATTGTAAAGCATAAACGAAATTAACAAAGTAGGAGGGGTTATCCGGAGGGGTAGAAAGGTCGCGTATGGAGTAGGAGGCTTGTTGTTTCTACGTTACTACATCATTTATATAGAAATGTTGAAAAATGAAAGTTATAAGGCAAAAAGTTGCATTTTTCTGTTATTTTTGATATATTGAAAATTTTGTTGTATCTTTCAATCGCCGTATCTTGGTAACCTTCGGCTTAAAAATACTTTTGACCAGTGGAATTTGAAAAAAATGTAACGTTCTTTAACTTTGTAAATAGGTACATTCCACCAAAAATGCAAATGTCGTCGAAGGACGGATATCTCTTATAAAGAAGCAGTAAAGATTTCAAACCTCAGGAAAAGAATTGGTTTCTCACGAAAAAACCAAAAGTAAGAAAAGAAACGAGAAAGAAAACCAACAGTAAAAGCCAAAACGTGACAACAACTGTCGCGTCTCGAAGCATGCTAGGGAATGTCAAGAACGCTGGATAAAAAAAATTTATGTACTTCAAGCTGTGGTAACAAAGAATCGTATCAAACGAACAAGTAAAGAAAAGAATAGCTAAAAGGAACTAAGCAGCGCGTGACAGGTCGTTGTTATTATTATTACTCCCATGTTTACGCAAACTGTTGCAAAATAATGTATCGAATGTTTATAACAAGCATCCCTCAATCATCATTTTAAAACATAAAATATTGAAATTGATGAAGTAGGAAGTGTTATCTGGTGGTGTAGCGGTGGCCGCGCATGGGAGGGAAAGCTTGTTGTTGTTTCTACGTTTGTACATAATTTATATAGAAATGTTGAAAAATGTTTCTGTTATTTTTGATATAATGAGAAATTTATTGTATCTTTGAACCACCATATTTCAGTAACCTTTTGGTCAAAAAATACTAAAAATACTTTTAAGTAGTAAAATTTGAAGGAAATTTAATGCTTTTCACCAAAATCGCACATATAAGTAAAAAACTGAACGGAATTCGAATCCCCGGTTAGCACAGGGTCATCGAGATCGAAAAGTCAGTCTAAAGGCTATCCACAAACAATATACCAAAATATCATTAACTTCGGAATACTTCCCAGGTAGAAAGTACCCCACTGCTGGGCTATTATAGCATTATTTCTCTCATGAGGGTAATTTTGGTCGGTAAAACCTTTTTGGTGTTTATTTTACATACAAAGTGATGAAATAAAACTGTAAAATCATGATACAATTACAATTAAAGGTTCAAAACTAAATAATTACGTTCAAATGCCTTAAAATATTTCGGGCGCTTTTAGTCCCATATGGAAAACAATAAACGATTCGCAATTTCTTATTAATTGTATCGCAGGGTTAATCCCATACTTCGTTGTAATAACAAATTATATACTTCAGGTGTTTGAAACCTTGTTATAAACGTCAAGGTAATTGTTTAAAATAGCATTTTATTATTAGGAATCGTAAGTAAATAAGTTGTTCACAAATATGTCAAGGTTTTCCAAGTTGTTTCATATGGCACGTCCTAATTGTTAATCATTTGTCTTCATTGGCATAAATTTCGGGTAAATTGGGTTTTCCAAGTCGAGTCGTTTTTACGAATCGAATTCATAATTTTATCACCTTCGTTCCATGTTCCGAGAAGTGCGGAATGGGGTCGTTGATGCGCAAAACCTAAGGGCTTTAATACATTTTTTACCTTCCGAAATATCGAACTGTTACAGTTTGTTTTATTACACGAACATGGGTTACTGAAATCAATAAAGTTTTTGGTCTGAAGCTTAGTTAAATCCTGTACCCCAGCAGAGTTCTTCGCGGGGTAGCAATCTACAACTCGCTATTAGAAGTGAGTGATATATTCGCCAAATTCCTCAACGAATTCATAAAAGAAAACCGGTTGTATTAAACAATCCCTTTAAAAGCTTGGCAAGTCAGTACGTTCGCTAACCAACTACTAGCAAATTTCACCATTTCAGTCAATAGGATCCGCTTCGTAAAACAGTATTTAAGATTTCAATTTTTCTTGTTTCCGATATTTAATTAAAGGAAAATAACTTAAGTAAATCCCTCTTTAGAATTTTGTAAAAATTAAAGTTCTTTTATTTGCGAGAAGCCGGTCTAAAAAATTATGTAATAATTTGCAAAAAACAGTCTTGTATAAAAATAGAAAAACTGCATCACATCCCTCTTTTATAAATTAAAGCTAATTTGAGTATGTAAATGCCAGATCTGACACATCATGATTAAGATTATAAATGTGTAAATGCAAAAACCAATACACATCCTGTTTGAATAGTTAAAGGTAAGAAGCTGTGATATTGTTATTAAATATGAATTCTATAAAGTAGTATTGCCATTCCGAATAGACCTGCACCTTGAGGAAGTTCTAGATTACTAGAACGGTGGAATGGCTGGCGCG
This sequence comes from Platerodrilus igneus, assembly GCA_036346225.1. Classification (NCBI taxonomy): domain Eukaryota; kingdom Metazoa; phylum Arthropoda; class Insecta; order Coleoptera; family Lycidae; genus Platerodrilus; species Platerodrilus igneus. Next base: position 4,154,305 of record JARFIW010000932.1, on the reverse strand, counting down.
TTCCAGTGATCTAAAAAGCCAAATTACAGGTCCAACCAAAGTAGTAGGATCTTTAGTGAGAAACCAGACTAAGACAGGTCGGTACTTAGAGTGGCAGAAACCATCGGGGTCAGTATGGCATTCTAAGATACACTACTGCAATGTGGAAGGCAACGAAAAACCATCACATTACCTCCCAAGTACACAGCAAACTTAAATTGTTATTAAAGATGATGGCATCCTCTGGGGTAAAAAATTCCGGAGTTAAAATAGTCCCACATTCGGATATCCGAGAGGGGACTACTTCGGGGGATGTGATCGGAAAGTATAAAAAAGAGTCGTAAACATTCTGCAAGTCGGAGCGTGGAATGTCAAAAGTATGAAACAAGTAGGTAAGCTAGAGAACTTAAAAATTGAAATGGATAGGTTAGCATTAGACATAGTAGGGATTAGCGGTGGCCAGAGGCGGAGGATTTTTCGAGCGGAAACTTTAGGGTAATTCATACAGGATCAGAGGCAGGAAATTCGGGCGTAGGGATTAGTTATGCGAAAAAGATAGGACAAAGTGTAGAAAACTACTTACAAAAGTAATAGAATTAGAGCAGGAACGTAGAGAAGTAAATATTAGGAAAGGGGAGAGACAGGGATGTGCCCTATCCCCGTTAATTTTTAACTTGTACATTGAAGAAGCAATGAATACTGACAAATGCAGGAAGGTATGTAGAATTACTATGCAGGGACAAAAGATTGATATGCTTAGATTTGTAGATGATATAGAAATATTAGCATCTAGCAAAGAAGAGTTAGATGCCTTTCTTAATGAAATGGAAACAGTTTTAACAGAGAGATACGTTATGATAATTAATACAAATAAAACTATAAAGTTCTAGTATGCATAAGAGGGAAGAATAAAACAAAAATACAAATACGTAACGAGAACTTACAAGACGTAAACGATTTCTGCTACCTAAGAAGCCAAATAACGCAAGACGGGAAAAGCACAAAAGATATAAAACAAAGATTAGCACAAGGTCATGTTACATTTAACAAGAAAAAGCCAACTCCTGTGTTCAAAGACAATAAGCATAGAAACAAGGAAAATATGCTTAAAACATGTGTGGAGGACAGCACTGTACGGCTGTGAAGCCTGGACAATAGGAGAAGCGAACAAGAAAAATATAAAAGTCTCTGAAATGTTGTGCTACAGGCGTATCATGGACAGAGAAAATTAAGAACAAAGAGGTACTAGAAATGGTAGGGGAAGAAAGAAATATGTGAAGACGGTAAAAAATAGGAGAGATAGGATGATAGGCCACATACTAAGGTATGAGGGAATAGTGCGGAATATATTAGAAACAGAGATAAGAAAAAAGGGAAGTAGAGGTAGACCTAGGATAGACTACTGCACACAGATAGTGAAAGATGTAGGATGCGGGAATTTCAGGGAAATATGTAGGCTAGCTCAGAGTAGATATCAATGGAGGTATGCATCCAACCAGTTCCAAGATGGGAAACTAATGATGAAAAAAAACTGTACTTAAACTTGATGATTATTGTAAAAACTACACGTATTGGTCTTACAGTATTCTCAACTAATGTTAATTGTGCAAAAAGATCTACTGAAAAACTATTAATGCGGCAAATGTCTAAGTGTTGGGATCCTTGGCAGTCACAGGCTGCTTATTCCCCTTCACATACCTTACATATGATTTTCCAATGCTCCACCCTAGGTACTACATTGGCCAGGAAGCGAGTTTCTTTTTACCTGGAAAATTTGGAATCTTGCCGAACCCTTGCTGTTAAGTGCACTTAAATCTGATGATTATTATAAACAACTACAGGTGCTGGTTGTGAAATATTTTCTACTAATGTTGATTGTGCGAAAGAATATATTGGAAAAACTATTAATTCGACAAATTCTCAAGTGCTGAGGGAACTTAGCAGCCATAGGCTGCTTACCCCCCTTCACATACCACTGAATATCGGGGAAATAGGGTACATAATTGTAAAATAATAGAAGGTGACCGAACTGCATCAACAAGAAAACTATATTCAAAGACAACTAACATAGAAGCAAGAAGAAGATTGTTCAAAGCATATGTGTGGAGCACAACACAGTATACGTCTATGAAATAGGGGCAGTGGGAAAAGCAGACAGAAAAAGATAGAATCCTTCTGTAATGTTGTGCTTCAGATGTATGAGGATGGTAGCTGGACAGACAAAGTTAATAACAAATAGAAATAGTAGAGGGATAAAAATATTTGTGGAAAACAAAAAAAAATTAGGAGAAATAGAAGGGCAGAATACGTTCTAAGGCATTTTTGGAGAATATTACGGGATATATTACAAGCAGAGATAGGAATATAGAGGTAGAGGTAGACCGAGATCAGACTGTCGCACGCAGATAGTGATAGATGCAGACTATGCAAATTTCAGGGAAATGTGTAGGTTAGTTCAGAGTAGGAAACAATGAGGGTATGCATCTAACCAGTTCAGGAGTGAAGACCTAATGATAATGATGAAAGTTGTTTTGATTAAAATATTTATCTCTCCATAACGAAATAAAAGTTGTTACGGTGAAAATTGTCTTATCATATAATTTAAGAAGCACCTATGTTAAAACATTTTTTGTTGAGGAAGACGTTAAATTGATTGCGACATGATCTGTCGTATATTTATCCAAGAATTTAGGTAAAAGAATTTAAAATTAACAAACACGAAAAGGTGTTTTTGTATCTACCCTTCTAAATTAATTAATACTTGTTAGATACAACGGCGTCCAGCTTAAGAGTACTTTTTCTTCTATTTGACTAATTCAATTCAGCCCCAACCTATCTCTTACTCTCCCTTGGGGGTGATAGCCAAGTTAGCCTTTCCATCTTCTAAGTATGAAACGGTTTTTAAAAAGTGTAGTACTGTGGCTAGTATAAATATACAGTGCGATCATAAAGCCCGGATCCCTAATAATAAAATGAAAGCGACGTATTTTTAGGAAAACTCCAAAAACCCGTACATTTTAGTTTTTTCTTGCGGTTTTATTGCTTATAGTTTTAACTTAGTAGATTCATCCCTTAAGGTAGGGTGAAATCAACTCTTGAAATCTTAAATAACAATAGGGGTCAAGTGACATCATTAAAAAGCCTATTTCGTCCTCCTTTTAAAAATGTCTTACTTTTTAATCTTCGTCGACTAGTTTCCGAGAAATTAATTTTTCCAAGGATTAAGTTAACTAATGCAATAAATAAGTGCAATCACAAATTATTTAATGAATCATCAACCAAAATACGTCTCAAAAAATTTAAATTAAACTAAAATTGTATTAAATGTTCAAATTGCCGCCCATTCATTTCTTGACAATAAGCAATTCTATTTAAAAATTCCTGAAGAACATTGTTTATTGTTTCTGTCTCTATAAGACGAATTTCTTGAGTTATTCATCGTTTTAAATCGTCAAGATTGTCCGGCCTCGTGATATAAATTTTAGATTTTAAATAACCCCACAGGAAAAAAAATCAAGTGGGGTAAGATCTGGCGATCCAGCTGGCCACTCTATTGGCCCTCGCCTGCCAATCCATCTACCTGGAAGGTTAGCATCTAGAAATTCACAAACATGACGCGCGAAATGAGGCTGTGCACCATCTTGTTGAAACCAAACTCTATTAAGGAGATTTAGATTCTCTTCATCAGGTTCAAGTGCAACAAGAGCAGGTAGTAAATCATTTTGAAGGAAATTGAGGTATATTTCTCCAGTAAGGGTGCCACCGAAAAAGTATGGTCCTAATATCCTGTCGCCTGTTATTCCTACCCACACATTTACCTTTTGAGGGTATCGAGTGTGAGTTCCTTGCATCCAGTGAGGATTCTCTTGACTCCAGTAACGACATATCATTATAGAGTTTTGGACGATCAGTTTTAGGCACATCTTTTACACTACCAGTTTCCAAAAATTTTTTGGTTATTTTTCCAACCGTTGAACGCTTTATCTGACGATTTGGGTATTTTGCATTGAACAATGCGCACACATCATTGTGAGTCCTTGTTAGATTACCATAACCAAGATAAATTAAAATTTCAATCCTTTGAGTTTCGGTTAATTTAACCATAATTTCTTCTTCTTCTTTTTATTACCAATGGCCTCTTCCAATTTTCCTTTTCTGGCACTATGTCCTCGGTGAGGGGTGCTGTACTGCGTCTGGGATCCTGACCATACCCTTCACTGCCTGTTGGTAGTAGGTTATATGTACAAAGATAAAGACGCTCTTCTCGCTCTGTGGCTCGTCAGAGCATTTCTCACAAAGGAGCACGCCACGATAAACAGGATATTAGTCGTTGTGACCTAGACTGTTAGTACGAGAAAAACATACTTTATAAAGTATATAGAAAAGAAATATATATATATATATATATATATATAAAAGATTTTGTTTTTTGATTCTTGGGATAAATTCGCTCATAAAATTAAACACAACACATTAAATGTGTATCATTTGTATTAAATCGTACGTTTCGGTGATAATTTACACCTTAATCATCGATCTACATGAAAAAGTATATAAATAGGTAATTCATATAACAGGTAATATATGTTTAACTTACTTATTACTTGATAAAATTATTTTATGTATTCACCCATAATAAAAGTAACAGAAGGAAGCTTGTAATATTACTGATTAGGAATTAAAATTAATTTTAAATTTTGAATGAAATGTCAGTTCACTTATTTGACAAAAATGTAGGATCAAGGATGACATCAATCAACAAATTATGGCACTATTTGCTTATATTTTTTATTTAAATAGTAGTATGTGGTTTATTTGTAAAAATTTTTTTGTATGGTGGGTTGCATAAAAATAGTTAGATTTTAAAATCATATATTTTACAGGTGTAGTAAACAGATTGACTTTTGACTTAAATTAAATAGAATTCTGTGTGTAAGCAATATCATTATAGTTAGTATATTTTTTTTGGATTAAAAGTGTATAGGTATGAGTAAACTGTATGTAAATTATTGATGTCTTCTTTGTGATTGATGGAATTTTGTTCTTGGTTTATATGAAATGATTCTAAGAAAAGTCTTTTTTTGTAATTGCTTTCTATATCTAAAATTTTTACATTATCATAATTGACTTTGTGTTTTGTATTGTATAAATGTATAGAAAGAGCACAAGAAGTTTTTCCTAATTTTGCATCACTTTTGTGTTGTGTCATGTGATTTCGGAGCCACTGTTTGGTTTGGCCTACGTAGGAAGCTTTGCATTCACATTGAATTTTATACACTAAATTGCTACATAAAGCTTTATTTGTTTTTTCTTTTAGTTTAGTAAAAAAGTTTCCAATGGACTTAGTATTTGAATTTATTATAGTTACAAAAGATTCTTTTAGTAATTTTTTTATTAGTGGTGAAAGATTAGTAATATATAAAAGTTTTTTGTAAATGATATCAGTATGTTTATTTTGAGGTGGAAATATGACTGTGTTAGTATGTAGTAGTTTTGATAAAAGTGGTTTAGGGTAACCGTTGTTGATTAAGATTGATATTAGTTCTTTCAGATTTTTTTCTTTAAATTTGGGTTCACAGATAGAGACCATACGATGTTTCAGTCCTAATATGGTGTTAATTTTTTGTTTCATGCTATGATTGGAATGGTAATTTAAATATGTTTCTGAATTTGTAGGTTTTTTGTAAATATCAAAATTGATCTTGTTGTCATTATTGCGGATAACTAGTGTATCAAGAAATGGTATTGATTGGTGAGATTCTAGTTCGTAAGTGAATTTCAAATGTTCGTTAAAATTGTTAAAATGTTGAATGGTGGTTAGTAAAAAATGTTCAGGAAGTGAGCAGAGAATGTCATCAACGTATTTGACTAGAAATACCATTTTGAAAGGTAAGTTAGGTAAAACACTTTCTACAAGTTTGTCCATTACTATTTGTGCAATAATAGGGATAATGGTGAACCCATAGGAGTACCAAAAATCTGTAAGTAAAATTTTGAGTTAAAACTAAAATATGTGTTGTTGAAGATAAGGTTTATTAAAGTGATAAATAATTGTAATGATATATGGCAATGTGGTTCTATGGAATCCCATTTTTCTGTAATAATTTGAATGACTAAGTTGACTGGTATGTTTGTAAATAAAGAGTTAACGTCGAGAGAAACGAGAATGTGATCTTGAGGTAGTTGAAAGTTACGGTATTGGTTTACGAATTGGAAGGTATCTACTATGTTGTGGCCTGTAATTAGGAAAGATTTTGTAATATGGTAGATAAGAAAGAAGAAAATGCATATGTTGGAGAATTAATTGAAGAGATAATAGGTCTTAAAGGAATATCTGGTTTATGGATTTTGGGAGTCCATAATATTTGCTTGGAACAGAATTATTGGTGATAAGTAGTGATTTTTGTTCATTTGTAATCATGTCTTTTTTGAATAATAATTTAATGTGATTGTTTATGGTGTTCTGTATGGTGAAAGTGGGGTCCTTTTTTAGTTTTTTATATGTAAGTTCATCATCTAATAAGGTGTTGGATTTATCTATATATGTTGATTTATTAAGTATAACTGTTACGGCTCCTTTGTCTGCTTTAGTGACAAAAATATCAGGATGGTCCTTTAGGAATTTCTTTAATTTATTAAAGATTACAGAATCTGAATTAAATTTATTATTAGGATTTTTTAAAAAATTGGTTATTAGATTTGTAACCTGACATCTTTTATTCACTTTTTGTTGAAATCTTTTCTAATTTAACTACGCTCAAGAATTATCAAGAACCTTTTATATATATATATATATATATATATATATATATATTGCTGTGAAACCTACAAAATCCGTGAACTACGCTTTTCGAATCGAGCCTCACGAATTGGGCGTCAAGAATGCTGTGAAACCACCAAAAAGCTATTCATTACCTTAACTGTGTTGGTCCATTGACTTTCTTCTGTTAATCGCCTCGGCTGCTCCTCTAGATAACTTTCATCCTCATACATAAAAAAAACAAACACATTCCTACCACAAACATCAACGTCAACTCTATTTACATCAATATTCACAATACATTAAAATTTCAAAATTAATATTCAGCATAAACTTTAATATCAGAAAATTTCAAAATTAAATTTATTATCATTTTAATGTGCATCCAGAATTAAAGTCCTTGTAGGATGCCTACTAATTACTATAACAATATATGCAGACCGGAGTCTGAGTACAAAGGAGCATCTACCACCCTTTACGTTAATTAACCAGGTTCGTCTAATTGAGCTCAAAGACATACCCATATTTTCATCATAATCCAGAACATCAATACTAAATACCCTTTCTACTTAAACAAGCAAATTTCACCTTAAAATTAAAATATTATTGTTAGTACAATTTCACTACTGTCCATTTTAAATAAACAAATTATAAAGTTATTCAACACACACCAAAATATCAAAGTTCGAACAAAATAGTATAATTTACCTGAAGGTTACTGCACTCGTAGCTTCAATGTACATCGTCCCTTTGTTAATTACACCATTCCAACTGGGTTATATTTACGGCTTCTGATTCTCAACGCTTTTAAAATTTTCTCCATCACCATTTATTTAAAGTTGTTTCTGGGCTTTTCCGGAACTCATCTGTGTATATCTGAACCTTGTTTTGTGGATCCAGACACGTTTATGCACCATTTAATTATTAAAACCCCCGAAAAATAGCAAAGAAATTCATACTTCTTTCACCAATATACGCCAAAACTGCCTACTTTTGTGTATTCATTTTTCGTTGTAAATTTTACTAATTGGTACAGTGATACTAACTTTATTACCTTGTATCTTCTTTTCTAAGTGCACTAAAGTACATTTATTGTAGCACTGTTTAAAATTATTTAATCAAAACCGGAAAACTAAAAAGCACTGTTTAACGCGTTGAATCAAGTCGAAGATCTAAGAGAGCTTGTTCATATTCCCCTGCGTATATATAGAGGTTAGCCTGTCTGTCGGTCGAGTCTCCAAAACGGACAATTCTAAAGAATTTCGCCTGCTATGTTCCCATTCCGCAGCCCGGCATGCGATTTTTACGAATTTTGCACTAGCCCCAGTTAAATCTCAGAAATTTCAACACGGCACGCAACGTCTGGAAATAACTAATTGAATTTTATACAGAAATGTTATTTTTACCTCTCAAATTTTGCCTTTTATTTTCACCCAATCGCAACCCAATGACGTTGCTCCACTCACGCCTTTTACTATGTGTCTCGGTCTTGTGCATATTATCTGTCTCTATCTACCCTGTTCTTATTGGTGCAAATTGATATTCCTTATTATCGATTATTTCAGTCCATGTGGACTATCTGGGTTAAATAACCCCGTATCGCGCCTTCCCGTGAATATTAAGCCACGGTTTCTCCAAGATTCTTTGTAACCATTAATTATCTGCAACATTTACGCAGAATGAGCCTTTTAAAAATACACAGGTGTTTAAACATAATACTTCTAAATACCACTTCTACGATTTGCATTTTATTGGGTTTTTACAAGTTTTTATAGATATTATATGTTACTAACGGTTCAATTAACTCCAATTAAAATAATACCCTTTAATTTTTAGTGACTCCTAATCAAATATTAATTATTATCTGTACGTTTTGTTTAATACCGGTTACTTAAAATAGAGTTAATTAATATAAATTTTGCACGTAATTTCTCTTTGTTTCTTTACTAGGAATAATTAAATTACACGTAGCTTTTTAATACTGCTTCCTTTTTTTTTATAGCAAGCGTCTTGTACATAATTTAACTCCCTTATTTTTAATGAAACGAATGAATTTTTATGCTTCACGGTTTTTTAATAACGCGTACCTTTTCCCAAAGCTTCTACACGGTGATTAAAATTATTTGATGTGATTATTTAATTTTCTACCCTGGTCTAAATATGAGTAATATATATATATATAGCAATTGACTTGGTTAGCATTTAATGTAGCTACTGCAATACTCAAGCGATCTACCTTAGAGGTATATCTGATTGGTGTCTAAGTACTCCATCAACACTTTAACCGCCTTGCTACTGGGTACAGAGAGAATGTTGTGTATATGAATTGTTAACCATAATTTCAAAACATCAAACTAAAACGAACTAATGCAAATTCTACGAATTTTAACAGTGTTGTTGATGATTTGTCGTTTATTGAAACAACTAGTTTAATAGTTGAATGCAATAGGTAACTAGGTGTGTATTAATATTGCAATATTGCAAACGGAACGCCAGGTCGATTTTCATATTAGTTAACTTAATTCTTAGAAAAATCAATATCTCAGAAAGAACTCGACGAAGATTAAAAAGTAAAACATTTTTGAAAAGAGGACTTTCTAATGATATGTCACTTGATCCCTATTGCTGTTTAAAATTTCAAGGGTTGATTTCACCCTACCTTAGGGGATGAACCTACAGAGCTAAAACTATAAGCAGTAAAACCGCAAGGAAAAACTAAAACTGACGTGTTTTGGGAGTTTTCATAAAAATATGTCGTTTTCATTTTATTATTAAGGATTCGGACTTTAAGGTCGCACTGTATAAAACTGTAGCAGTACACCTAATAAAACGAAAGGTTGGGATTTTTAAACTGTGACAAATCAAAAATAACAGGTTATCTTCGCTTAGCGCTAAACGCGTGATTTAATCTCTAAGCGATTTCAAATTCACCCATATGATGAGTACCAAATATAAACCATTACGAACCATTTTTCCATGTATTAAAACAATGTCGGTTATTCAAAGCAGTTTACACATAATGATTCAATTAGTCATAACCTTGTTTTTAGTTGCACGGCAAGGATATGGAGAATTTACAGTATCAGGTAGATAAGTTATCTAAATCCTACCAACTTGTTATTATTCACACATGTGGCCTCTGGGTTCTCTGTTTTACAAGTAAAAAACACGAATACACTCTCATGTAACAGGTACTGATAAGATAAACAAACTATTCCATATATTGAAAATGTTTAAGCTGATATCCATCAGTTACTACGTTATAAAATTTGTTCCAGTCAGATTTGGAATACTTTATTGAAAATGAAAATATTCTTGTTTGTTTTCGTAATTTTGTCCGCCATTGTGGGATTAACCGTTTCCACAGGCGAAGAAGACCATAACTGTTTCTGCAATAGAATGTACGACCCAGTTTGTGGAAGTGATGGTGTTACATATGCCAACGAATGTGTATTTGAATGTGCACGTGATCATTCTAAAGAAAAGCTTGTGATACTACACCACTCGGAATGTTAATTTCTAATCAGCAAACGTGTTTAAATATGGATTGTATTATTGTATTTAATAAATAAAACGTTGTTATTATTATAATTTGTTGACTTAGTTACACACATATGTAAATTTATAGCAAAGTAACTTAAAAACGTAAGTTGTGTGATAATTTTAAAATATTGAGAAGGTTTAAGTGTATTCAGTTTTTAGGTCGTTGCAATCTCTACTAATAAAGAACTGAAATATGGTTTAACTTAGTTCAGACTTTTTATGCACCAGAACAGAATAGAATACGGGTACGCCCTTTCTTTAAGATAAAACATTGATTCTAAAGATTGTTGCTTTACCTATAAGAAAAGAGGGTACAGAGTTCATCACTTATGACTTTTTCCCCGTAACACCCTACGATGCAAGCTAACAAAACACTAGTGAACCAACTGAATCTGGCTTCAGCTAGGTCACTCACACCAGTATTAAAAAACTTCAGAGAACATGAGATACTTACAATATCTTCAGGGTTGGTTCAACCTGTTTTGCTTAGCAATAATGAATAATTGGTTATAATTTTGTTTATTGAAGTCAATCAGTCTACCAAATAAAACGATTGCTGTTGGTTAACCAAGCTATATTAAATCACCATAAAATTCTGATAAATGTACAAAAATTTACGATTCCCTAAGGGGAAAATATTTACAATAGCTATTCACAAAATATTTACATAAAAGGATTGATTGTACACAAGCAGTAGCAATTAAATGTTACAAAATAATAACCGGTGATAGTAAGGAGCTCTGTACCAAAACACGGTGTACATATGTACTAATAAATTTAATTCCCGCAGTGCTTGGGTTTGACTTGAAATAGGAATACTGCAATCATGCAAGAATTCTTAACAAATGTAAGATCTAGACAGAATCCACTTATTGTAAAAACTTTAATTAATTGTGTTAATTTAGGGTTAGAATATGTAATTATGTTTACTAATGAAGAAACTAAGGTATGGGCATTAAATATTGACTATTTAAAATGACTACTAAAAGATTAGTTTACTAACAAATTTTTAGGTTAAACTACAATTATGAATAACTTCGAAGACTAAAAAAATGAACTTGACACTATCGTAACGTCATAGAACTCGATTAACGTTATCAATAAATACCTGCAGTTTACATCTCAACGAAAAGAAACATCTGGCGGCCACACCTGCACATCACTTGACTGGATCCTTGGAGGCCCCGTTGTGGGAGTTCATAAACCTGCCTGTTTATAATATTCAGTCAAAATTGCAGACGTCCTGAAATGTGGTAGATCCGCTGCAGCTAATACTGTCTTTTTAGATAAGTGGAGATTTGCCGAACTCCGTGAGTTTAACCATAGGTATGTCAGAACATCAGCTTCTTCAAGTCATTTACAGTGTTAAATCTTGAATAAAATAAAAATAATTCTTGCTATTAGCAGAGATCGTTTTCTTGCTAGAAATCCTGCGTGTAGTTTTACATGCGGTTCGTTCAATCCTTTTCTTATAACCCAGCGATCAATTAATCAAGCAATAATTGGCCTGCATCAAAAATTAATCTAATTTCCAATTAGAATTTGCGTCGCACACTTTTCCATCCAAAAGTTAACTTCGCAATGTGTACTTACGGTCGACCATAATGCTTAACGGTTTGTTTCAAAAAGCCAAGGTTCGGGATCCGATCGAATCGTGGAGAATCAAATTGCCACTCCCGACTCCTTTCAACTATTGATTCGTTCCTTAACGAATACCTTTAGCTTATAACCACAATAGATTCACCGAAAGAGTGAACCAGGTTTAATTTAAATCATATCTAATATAGATTCGCGAGCAGAGTACATTGGGTTGCCCAGCGTTATGATTTGTATCAGGAATTTGTCCTGTTACAAGATTTCGTAAGGTTCCTGAAGAAGGTCTGGAAATGGTTTCAAGTGGATTAATCTGACCTCAGTTATACAAAATTATTGAAGAGTATTTTTGTAAAACGTTCATTTCTTTACCAGGTACTCGGAAGCATTGTCGCTGTCGCGAAATTTTTTCTTTTAAATTTTTAGTTTAGAAAAAAAAATTCTAAAAACCAGATTTCAGTTGAAATGAAAATATTCAACATTCTTGAAATACTTTAAAGTGTGTAGCAAAAACGGAAGATCAAAAGGTTTTTTTAAGTGAGAATTAAATAATAACATGATAAATATGTATTAATCATAGTACGACAACTATACTCTAATACGGCAAAAATTATATTGCAACTTCCTCGTTTATTAGCTCGTCCGCATTTTGTTTTCGACCTTACTTAAGGTCGGTTTGACGCAGCTCTAACTTCTTTTCTATTCTGTGCTAATCTAAAAAGTTCTACATACCATTCACAACCAAAATTTCTAATAATTTGACTCGTATAGTTTGGTCTAGGTCTTCCTATACTCTTCTCTTTTTCTTATCTACCTGGCTCTACATAGATATTAGCAACCTGATGGTTGTTAAAGAACTCCAACATGTATACATGATTCCCATTTATAAGGAAATGAAATAGTACCTGTTTATCCCCTCCAAAAAAGGAAAGGTGTTAAATTATATGTTATGGTAAGGTTTAAGCAACGAATCGCTGCCAACATGCCAGACCGCTAACTAATTGTGAGTTATGTCATGGTGACATTTAGTTAACTGATTTTTATTTATTTATTTTTCTTGTTTTGTTTTCGAACTTACTTGAAGTCGGTATGACGCAGCTCTAAATTCTTGTCTATTCTGAGCTAGTCTAAAAAGGTCTGCATACCCTTCACAACCTAAATCTCTAATAATTTGACTAATATAGCTTTGTCTAGGTCTTCCTACTCTATTTTTATTTGGTAGTCTATAATCTAAAACCTTACTAAATAGTCCCTCATATCTTAATTGGTGCCCTATCATTCTATCTCTCCTGACGTTTAATTGTTTCCACATACAGGGTTCCTCAGCTATCCTTCTATAAACTTCCTCATTTGTTACTCTATCTGTCCAACTAATCTTTTACATTTTCCTATAACACCAAGTTTCAAAAGCTTCTATCTTATCTAGCTCTTTAATTGTCCAAGTCTCACTATCGTATAATAGAACGCTCCATACATACGACTTTAAGAAGCTTTATCTATTATTTAAACTAATACTATTAGCTATTAGTAAGTCTTTCTTTTTTAAAAACATTTTTTTAGCTTGAGCTATTCTAGCTACCATATCCCTTCTGCTATGTCCGTGGTTTGTAATTATACTACCTAAATAGCAAAATTCATCTACCTCCTTTAACTCGGTATTACCTATTTTTAATTTTGGTTTAAAACTAGGCTGTAACTCACTTGTCATTATCTTTGTCTTTCCTGAGTTAATTCTCATACTATAGTTACTCTGTAGTATCTCATATAAAAAATTTAAAAATTCTCCTAACTCTTTTCTAGACTCTGTTATAATGGCTATATCTTCTTCAAAACATAACATGTCTATTTTATGTCCCTGTACACTAATACCCATCTCTTTTCTCTCTCTAGCTAAGTTTAAAGCTTCCTCAATATAAACATTAAAAATCAAGGGAGATAGTATACAGCCCTGTCTAACATCATTTCTAATCTTAGCTTCCTTTTCTATTTCATCAAATCTAATTACTACGCTTGGATTTTTATATAGACTGTAAATAATTTTTATACTGAAATTACAATTAAAATTTAATTTACAGGTACATTATATTCAGTAACGTTTGGAGATCGAAATAATTCTAAGTTAAAATACCAGTTGACGACGAGCCTGTACATCTTTATTATACGGACGTGTTAGCTAGAGACGAATACGAAAATATATACAAGTCGGTTATGGAGTAAAGTATAACCGTCAATTGATACGCATAGTTTAGGAAAAAGTATGTAGGAAATTGATTTAGAAAACAGTGACACAACCTAAAATAATAACGTTTATCTAGAGACTAGAGGTCTAACAAGAGTTATAATTATTTTTAAAGTCCTTAGCATTTTTCTTAAGAAATGTAATGATTTTGTTCATAGAATACATTCCATACCGGTTTTTTCGTGCGTGCACACAAATCGGGTGCAATCGGTACATATCCGAATAGGAGTAGCTCATATAAAAGGACTGTTCGCGTAGAAGTTATTATTTGTTGATTGTACGGTTTAAAGAGACAATATAACAAATATGTATAAAGACTTTGGGAAGGTTATTCGAAGATTTCGCAATGCTCTACGAGTAAAAAAAGCAGAATGTGGGCAACGCTTTTCGATAGAAGGAGAAAAATGTCTTATGTGTCAGTCATACGAGGAAGCAATACAGCACTGTACTGCAGTGTTATCAATGCCCGAGGATCTGGATGATTTTATGGAAATAGTCGAGGAGATGGGGTTTATAAAACTGTTGGCAGATATTCAAATGGAATATATACTAAATTGTAAGTTTTAAAATAAAAATTTAACCACCACAACTGTTATCATAAGAAATGAATGATGTGAATTTAGAAACTATTTTTGCATATATTAGCTTGTTTATGTTTTAAAATATAAAGCATACATTGGTATTGTTTAATTTTTCAAATGTCCACGTAACTGAAATGGGTATCTAAGTAATTATGAAAAGAATTATAACAAAGATGTGTATTATTTTTTAGAAGGGTGTTATAAACGTTTTACAAAATTATTAATCAGAATCGTTTTATTTAAAACTATAACATAATTTTATTGACATCTATTAATATCTGTAGTTGAAATACAACAATTTAGAAACGTATAAGAAAACAAAAGTGTAATTAATAGTGTTACAAAATTTTCAGTCTTTGGCTTAAAATTTAAACATCGCTCGTAAATGCGTGGAATGGAAACCTGTTGTATTCTTCCATATACTCAACTTGTTTACAAATACTGTTTTCAAACAATCTTGGGTAGGTTCTTATAAATTCGTATAATATGACCCCAATATCACTATTACTGTACTTGCTTTTAATTACATCATGTGCGAGATTCTGTAGGACATCATTCCTATTATATCTTTCCATTGCGACATCTAACAGAAACAGATCTATATTAGAGTGCCCTTTTCCGTTAGTTCTTTTAAAGTATTAGCATGGTTGAGAACGATCTGAGATACCCTAAAAGTGCTCTAAAGTTCCTTTGGTAAATATCATATAATTCCCATCAAATGTCATCATCTTCACTAAACAATTCTTATTTAAATAAAACGCAAGTTGTCGAATTTGCATATCTGATTTTGCATGCCAACTTCCATAGTGCGTATAATGTGTGGAAGATTTGATATAAACTTCCTAAATACGTCGAGGGATACATCAAGTACGCTCTGCGAAATGGTGTCAACAAATCTAAAATTATTTTGTAATCGTCGAACGGGTTCAGGCCTACAATTATGATTTTGGAAGAAGATTTTGTTATGGTGTATGGTTTTTCAAATAGTAACTTGGTTCGTTCTAACTGAATTGCGGCGTTTATACGTTCTTTATGCGCTGCGGTCGATTGGTTTTCCAAATCCTTAATTTGTTCCCACTCATTGGCTGTAATTTTAGTTCCTCCTGGAAATAAACCATCTCGATGTGCCTTTCGTTGTGTATTTTTATGGTATCACATCCAGTAAAACATTTTCGCACACACTGCACGCAATACTTAAGATGTTCATTCTAGAAAAATTATTGATTAACAGTTTTGAATTATACATGTAAATATTAATTTCTTCTACGTTTGCAAAATTCAAACTAAGACTTACTCTTCTTTGTCGATAGTCCTCACCGAAATTTTAAACCAAAGACTGAAAATTCAGTATTACTATTAATTACACTATAAACGACTTTACGTTTTACAAAATAAACTTAAAATGAACTTTTGGTATCATTTCCGTATTTATGTACATAGAGAAAGTATAAGTATAATTTGTCCTTACATTAACCCAATTTAAATCAAATTATAGAATGTGTATTCCCGTATATTAACTAGAATTGTGGAAAGTGCTTTTATTAAATTAATAGTCAGACGTCATCGACAAACAATGCAAGGCTAATGATCATACATTTCACTAAATTTATTTAGAATATACGTCTTATGTTGAACTACATTTAAAATAGATTATCGAACCACTTTCTATCTCACCGTGCAGAATTAATATATGTATTATACCTTTTGGTTTAATCATTTGTATGTGGATTCACTAATTGAAAATTTTAACAATTCTAGCCACTAATAAATATTTTTGGAGTTTAACTCTATTATCGAGCTAAATCTAAATAAAAATGCAAAGGTGTTTTGCTGATAGGTTTTTGAATATTAATACAATATATACAGGTCTTTGTTGGAACTAATTTTAAAAGACGTGATAATTAATTTCAATTCCCCAGGAAAATTCTATACTAATTTTATAGGTTACACCAGGGTTTATCTCAAAAGACAGAGCGATACGGTTTAGAAAAAGATTAAAGGTGAATTATATACGGTGCTTGCAAAAGGTTAATCTGCAAATCAGTAAGGGGTCATTCGATTTGAAAAAAATTCCGAGGGATTTGAGAACCTGAAGAAAAACGCAATAATAATTGAAATCTTACACGATGGTATATTAAAAATACTGCAAAGAGTAATTTTGTTTAATAATTCTAAAAATGGTGTTGGTAGTTAAATACATACAGGTAAAACCCACTATAAAACAATTATACGCGTCACTTTTCCAGTCAAGACTTGCATATAACGCCAACTAATATAATAAAGAGCTGCGCACGCTCGACCATCGGCATAAAAGGCGAGAGCCATGTTCCAGTGCATTAGTCGTCAAAGTATCGTCGAGTTTGATTAAAATTATAAATTAAAGATGGATTTTTCTTGTGTTGACGTTACAAGTGATGTGCGAGTACCACAATTAAATATCAACCAACTTGTTACGTATTTCTAATAGACGCCACGTTGTGCGTCAAAGTTATGTCACGTTGGCTCGTAGCCGTGCGTAACAAAAGAAAATCCAAGAAAAAAAAACAGTGACCGGGCTCAATCGGAGAGTAGGGGGGTTGTAGAAAGCAGACCAATCTAGAAGGGACGCGGCTGTCAGGAGTTAGTACCAGTACCTGCCATAGAGAAATTAGAATAGTAAACCTGAAAGAAAAACAAATTAGTCCTGCAAACCTGAAACAGAGAAAAAGCATAGCCTATGGATCAAGTATAAATTGTTCAGTACTTTATAGAATAAATAAGAGCAACTGTTTAGATAAACTCTATAATCTAACAACAGTAATAGCAGTACAGAAAATTCTGAGTACAAAGTGAGGCCATATTGGGAGTAGCAGAAACGTTTCATCACACACCAATTAAACATAATTCAGGTAAAATGTAACAAAAAAATATAAATAGGTAAGACATAATTACTCTAAGTAATTTAGTAAAATTTTTAGCAAAGACATAAATAAGTAGATAAGCACAATTGTTTTGAGTCATTCAGTATGGTTGATTGTTCTTTATAAATAGGTAAGACATAATTAATCGAAGTAATTTAGTAACATTTTTAGCAAAGACATAAATAAGTAGATAAGCACAATTGTTCTGAGTCATTCAGTAGGGTTGATTCTTCTTTTTTTTTTGTTATTAAATAGCGGGCAAGTCTATGGAAAAGGTATCAGAACGACAAGGAATATTGCAAAAACAACGGGTAGATATTTACAGTAAGAACAAATAGGAAATAGTGCAACTTACACAAAGTCCTTCAGTACCGCTTCCTTGCCATTGCAGTGTGGGATCCACGATGTCTGGCACTAACGAAGCACTGCACCCTATACTGTGAGGGTGTTGATGGAACTTATCACAACTTACCCTAATCACACTGACTGATTTCACTGGGGTTAGCAGCGGACCCTATCACGCGAAGAAACTAGGTATATTAGTTGCATAACCATACAAAAAGCAGCGAAGAACTTCAACCACTACTTTTGTATACCGGTAGTCGGTCACAGTTTAAATATCACCAGACCAAGCAAGCAACAAAAGCCATAATAAGTAAAGCACATGTATCACTAAAGGGAGTCCGTAACCATGTCCTTAAAACCCGCGTGCATCGAGTTAAAAGCAGAACGCAACAGTATCTTTAACGTAATTCCTATATCGGAACCATAGACCAACTACGACTCCGCGACAGTTAGTTCTACGGCTTTTTTTTTATAAGAAAGACGACTAAAAACGTTTAGTAGACACGCGTAAGCACTAAAGCCGTACGTCGAAAGTTCTTCGAACACACGTGCGTCGAGTTTCACCAACTCTACCACTCTTAGTTCAACCAGAAAAACCTTATCTTACACTTAATTTTTGACATCTCGCAAGCAAGAACAAAACACGACCCTTTTTTGTTTATATCTAATCCTACTAGTACAACTTCTGATCGCCTACCTAGACTGTATATCCACATATTAATTACAGCGGGATTATTTATTAATGACAAGTGGAAAGTAATTTTACGAGTATTCCAATTTATAACTAAACCATCTTTTAAAATTAATACCGGCGAGTCAACTTGCATATCAATCTGAAAACTAGGCGGAAGTATTTACTTTATACAAACCGCGATCCAAAAACGATGTATTTTAAGAATTAAGTAGACTAAAAATGTTAGGCCACCAAAAATGCACGTTACAAATTCCCCCCTAGCAAAATAAAGACGTCGGGGTGAAAGAGAAAAAAAAAGAAAGAAAAGTGGCAGACCAGGAACCAAACAAAAAAAAATTTTTTATCCGGTTCGAAGGACCAACACCAGTATAAGAGAAAGAACATTTTTCCAAAAGAAGACAAAGTCATCTATCGTAACCAACAATGACAGAATAGGTAAAGAAAGTATTAAGTAAACACCCAATGATGATTAACGGTTATAGCTACTTTCAGAATCGTCAAAAGACGGATGTCCCCAAAAAGGACATTTCTGTTTTCCACCTCAAAGAAACGTTTTGGCTTCCCGCGAAGAAACCAAAAGAAAATAAAAAAAAAACGAAAAAGAAAACTCGTAGCAAATCCACTAAACGACATCACTGTCAACCTCAAGTGTGCAGCAACGAAAGAACCAAGACAAAGAAAAGAGCAAAGGCAAACTAGTACACCATCTGGAATACTTCCAACTGAGGTAACACAGATTCGTATGAAACTATTACTCAAGCAGAGTATGGCTAACAGACCTCCAAAAGCGACTAAGTCGAAATTCCTAAAGGAAAAGTAAATAGATCTGAAGCCTACCTCAAGGAATGAATGTAGAAAGCGACTATAATAGTCCAATAGTGAACAAATGGTGGAACTGGCCAGAAGAACAAGTCACGGGAGGGGCTAGCTACAAAATATACATAGGAATACGAAATGGGCGCCAGTGTTTTCGGACTCAAGCTTATCAGCGAAAACACAAGACCAATAAGCCAAAAATACAAAAGAGAGAAAAAAAAACAAGTCATTAGAGATAGCGATACGTAGGGGTCAAAATAGAATCAGCCGGAGGGAGCCCATTAGGATCCGGAGGTTCAGGATCAATGTCTGGCGGGTCTAAAGTTTTATCGGGTTTGAAGTCCTTAATATGCCAAGTACCCAGATCGTTACCAGAATCATCCACTAAGATATAGGTCCACGGAGAAAGTTTAGTCCTAATAGTAAAGGGACCCACATATTTGGGAGCAAGTTTAGCATTGAAGTAGCGAGTAGCATCCGAAAGAACATAATTTTCCCATACGCGATCGCCAGGAGATAAAGTTAAGGGACGACGACGAAGATCGTAGTGTTTAGCATTTTTCTTGTATGCTAAGGAAAGACGTTTCGAAATTTCTTCACGAAGTGACTCAAATTTGACTAAGTCAGTTGGAGGAATAGGACGTTCGGGATCCATAAGAACATCATCAGGATCAGGAGGTTTTCCAAAATGATCGCCGTAGAGAGCATGTTCACGACCATATAAAGCAAAATACGGGGAGTAACCAATAACCTCATGTTTGAGCGTACGAATAGCACCACCAATTTTTGCTAAATTAACGTCCCACCGACGTTGATTATCAGAAACGTAAGAAGAAATCATAGTTTTCAGGACTCTATTAATACGTTCGGCCGGATTCGCCTGAGGATGATAGCGAGCATTAAACAGAATTTTTGTTCGATAAGAATTACAGAGTTTAGTGAAAATATTACTACGAAATTGTACACCATTGTCCGCAATTAGATACTGAGGAGTACCATACACCAGGAAAATATTTTCCTCAATGGTTCGAGCAACAGCAGCGGCCGTAGATGCACGTAGAGGAAAGAAACAAGCATATTTCGTAAAACAATCGGCCACAACTAAAATGAAGGAATTACCTTTAGAGGATCTAGGAAGAGGTCCGACAATATCCGTACATAGGACTTGCCAAGGACGAGTGGCAGTAGCACGAGGAGACATAAAGCCAGGAGGTTTCTTTTGTTCGACTTTGTATGCAGAGCAAATTTTACAACGACGCACGTATCGAGCAACAGCGGCTCTAAGTTTAGGCCAATAGTAACGCATGGAAATTTTAGAGACCGTTTTGTGTACACCAGGGTGACCTGAAGTAGGTAGATCGTGATTCTCGTATAGAACCCTATTCCGTTGTTCGCTGGGAACTACTAACTTCCAATCGTCTTGAGGATGTTGGAGCAAAGACTGTTTAGATTTTACGTGTTTGTATAGTAATTCGTTTTCCACATGCCAGTTACTGTATAGTTTAGGATTAGAATTAACACGAGTCCGTAGCTTAAGATACCAAGGATCCAGAATTGGCAGAGTAATAGAAGATTTAGGAAAGTCATCAATTAAGTCAATTTTAGGTACTGAGCGAGATAAGGCGTCGCGAACGATGTTATCTTTACCTTTCCGATGTACGATGGTGAAGTTATGTTGTTGAAGTCGTACAGACCAACGAGATAAACGACCGTTGGGGCTTTGTAGATTATTCAGCCAAATAAGCGAGTGGTGATCCGTGATCACAGTAAAGTGAGAACCCTCGATATAGGGACGAAATTTTTCTATTGCCCATATAACACCAAGACATTCTTTTCGGTGGCGCTATAGTTGCGTTCCGCCTTTTTAAGAGAACAGCTAATGTAGCTAATGACTTTTTCGTCATCACCCTGTTGTTGCGTCAGCACAGCACCCAGATCAAAATCAGAGGCATCAGTCTGTATAGTAAAGGGTAAAGAAAAATCAAGACAACTCATCACTGGAGCTGTTACCAAGTGTTCTTTCAGCAGCTTAAACGCCTGCTGACATTCTGCAGACCAATTAAATTTAAAATTTTTCTTAGTCAAAGCAGTAATTGGAGCAGTAAGAGCAGAAAAATTTGGGATAAAGCGACGATACCACGAGCACATACCAACTATGCGTCGTACTTCAGTTACAGTAGTAGGAAGAGGAAGATTAAGAATGGCCGAAACTTTTTCTGGGTCGACATGGAGTCCATGGCGATTTACTACGTATCCCAGATAACGGAGTTCCGGTCGGCATATATGCATTTATCTCTGTAAAGAGTAAGACCTGCAGAATTTAAACGAAAAAGCACTTTCTGTAGTACCACCAAATGTTGTTCGAAAGTCGGGGTAGCGATGATCACATCATCTAAGTATGCGAAACAGAAAGGTTCGAGATCAGCACCAAGCACACGATCTATAAGTCGCTGAAATGTCGCTGGAGAATTATGAAGACCAAATGGCATTTTAGTAAACTGGTATAAACCTCTACCAGGCACCGTAAATGCAGTAATCGCTGTAGAATTAGAAGAAAGAGGTATTTGCCAATAAGCAGAGCGAATGTCCAAACTAGTTAAGAATTTTGCGTCTCTCAGGCGGTCTAGAATCGTAGAAATGTAAGGCAGGGATAGGCATCTTTTCTGTAACCTCATTGACCTTTCTAAAATCGATGCAGAAACGATACGTGCCATCTTTCTTAGGCACCATAACAATAGGGCTAGACCAAGCGCTATTAGATGGTTCTACAACACCACTTTCTAGCATCTCATCCAGAGCTTGATTGACATGTGGAAGTACCGTAGGGGACATGGGATAATATCTTTGCTTGATAGGACTGGATGTCGTACGGATCTGATGTTCAATGAAATTAGTACAGCCCAAAGGTACAGTATCATCGTTAGGAAACATCTGTTGGACTATACGAGACAATGCGGATTGTTGTGTGTTCGATAGATCGGAAAGAGCATTGATCTGACTGATCGAGACAGTAGAAGAAGAACAGAAAGTCCATTGACCCGCTCGAAAATCCGGGACAACACCCATGGATTTCCAGAAGACAATGCCTAAGATCAGAGACTGAGAAATAGAAGGAACGACTAGGACGTCTAGAAGAATAGTTTTATTTTCGACTGACATGGGTAAAGTAAGTGACCCGAGAATGTCACAAGATTGACCATTGGCTACCGTACAGCTGTGGATCTCCAAAGGCAAAGAAAGAGAATAGAGAATATCCCAACCAGGACCACCAATAATAGTGCGAGAAGCGCCAGAATCAAGTAAACCCTTAAATTCGATGTCGAAAATGGTCACAGTAAGATAAGGTCTGTCGTCCTCACGAGAACTAGCTAAAATAAAATCCAGAATATATTTAGATCGGTCATCAAGACCAGAGAAAGGATTTTCTGAGGAGATAATAGGTACCGAGACAACTGTAGAAGGAATCGGGTCGGTTTCTCGGCTTAGCTGACTCGATCGGTAGTTTAAATTCTTGTTACACCTCGTGCAATTGGCACGGGTAACATTAGGTGTACCACAACCATAGCAATGAAGTATTTGCGGTTTAGTACAGGAAGGAGACTTGTGTCCTCGTTGGCCGCAGTTCCAACAAGTAACGGGAGAATTAGAAATATTTTTAGGAGCATCACTTGCACCAGGTGTAAGTGTTTTCGAAGTAGTGACATCAGAACGGGGAGGGACATAAGCGGACGTAAGTTTGCTGCGGACCACAGGACCTGTATAAACTAAGTCGGGCTCTAGGAGTTGAGAAAAGTTCAGAGCAGGAGGAGACTTGAAATTATCTGCTTGGATTTTGCGCTGTTCCAGTCTGCGACCCACCCGCAAAAGTTCGGCAATAGTATTCAGATCCGGCAATGCTAAGTTGGTTTGGTAGAAAGGTGTAAGATTTGGTAAAATAATATCGAGTTTCTGTAGTTCAGAGAGAGAGAGATTGTTAGACGAGCAAATAAATTTTCCATCGTAGCTAAATATACACCAATAGACTCTGAGGGACCCATAGTACGTTGCTTTATTTCCTCCAAAAGTTTTTCGTCGTAATTAACAGGTTGGAATTCTTCCCTTAATAGCCGAATAACATCCTGCCAATTAGTTAGGGATTTTCGATGTGCTCTGAATAAAATTAAAGCTTTTCCTGAAAGTAAGTCCGATGCCGAAGAAAATAGTTGAGAAGCAGAAAGGTTGCGTGCCGAGCATAATTCGTCCACGCGTAAGAGAAATGCATTTAACGACATACGATCATCACCCGAAAATTTTAAGTCCCATTTAGACACCAGCTGTCCATAACCAGACGTAGCAATTGATTTAGAAACAGATATAGGTATAGGTAATTCATCCGAAGATTCAGCAGAAGTAAGATCATCCTCAGTATCCGTAGTAGTCGGATTAATAGTAGCCGTAGAAATAAGTGGTACCCTGGGGGAAGTGGAAGAACGAATGAAGCGACGGAATAATCTATCGCAATCACTGCGGAAATTGCTGACACATAGCAACAACTTTCGCTGTATTACAGTTTCAGCGTCAGAAGTCACATTCATACGTTGGAGTCTCCCTTTAAGATGCATAGCAAGGCTAATAATACGTTTGCCGTCGGCAGTTGAAATACCACCATTAAAGTCTTTGACCTTCGTCGTTAACTCAGTTAAACCCTCGGTCACGGCTTTATTATCCGTCTGGAAATCGACACCAGATTTAAGTGGACTTAGCGCTTCGGAAGATTCCATTTTTAAGATATTCCTCAAGGACTTACGAAGTTCGGATACAGGTATCTTTGCATCGAACCCACGCGAACCGACTTCATATTTGAGTTCAGCCTCATGTAACCGATCAACTTTTAATCTCCAAAAGTCACCCATTATTACCGAATCGACAAACAACACCCAAATATTTAAAGACACAAAAACGACTTATTAGGTTAGTTCGCCAGAGAAACCAAATTAACGAAATAACTGAATACTAAACACAATCCAGTTCAGACGAGAAGGGAGAAAAAAAATAATTCGAGCCGCTACACCAAACAAAAAAAAATCAATGTCAAAAACCATCAAGGTCAAACAAAAAAAAATTAAGAAAAATCAAGAACAAATAAAAGAAATCGGGCAGAAAAGAAAAAAAAATCGAGCAAGAGAGAAGAAAAAAATCAAGAGCAACTCAAGAGAAATCAAGCCCCTTGTTTATCGGGCAGCCACGTTTATCGAGTCGGGCCCCACGTTTATCGAGTCGGGCCCCACGTTGGGCGCCAAAAATTATGTTACGTATTATAAGTAGACGCCACGTTGTGCGTCAAAGTTATGTCACGTTGGCTCGTAGCCGTGCGTAACAAAAGAAAATCCAAGAAAAAAAAACAGTGACCGGGCTCAATCGGAGAGTAGGGGGGTTGTAGAAAGCAGACCAATCTAGAAGGGACGCGGCTGTCAGGAGTTAGTACCAGTACCTGCCATAGAGAAATTAGAATAGTAAACCTGAAAGAAAAACAAATTAGTCATGCAAACCTGAAACAGAGAAAAAAGCATAGCCTATGGATCAAGTATAAATGGTTCAGTACTTTATAGAATAAATAAGAGCAACTGTTTAAATAAACTCTATAATCTAATAACAGTAATAGCAATACAGAAAAATTCTGAGTACAAAGTGAGGCCATATTGGGGAGTAGCAGAAACGTTTCATCACACACCAATTAAACATAATTCAGGTAAAATGTAACAAAAAAATATAAATAGGTAACACATAATTACTCTAAGTAATTTAGTAAAATTTTTAGCAAAGACATAAATAAGTAGATAAGCACAATTGTTTTGAGTCATTCAGTATGGTTGATTGTTCTTTATAAATAGGTAAGACATAATTAATCGAAGTAATTTAGTAACATTTTTAGCAAAGACATAAATAAGTAGATAAGCACAATTGTTCTGAGTCATTCAGTAGGGTTGATTGTTCTTTTTTTTTTGTTATTAAATAGCGGGCAAGTCTATGGAAAAGGTATCAGAACGACAAGGAATATTGCAAAAACAACGGGTAGATATTTACAGTAAGAACAAATAGGAAATAGTGCAACTTACACAAAGTCCTTCAGTACCGCTTCCTTGCCATTGCAGTGTGGGATCCACGATGTCTGGCACTAACGAAGCACTGCACCCTATACTGTGAGGGTATTGATGGAACTTATCACAACTTACCCTAATCACACTGACTGATTTCACTGGGGTTAGCAGCGGACCCTATCACGCGAAGGAACTAGGTATATTAGTTGCATAACCATACAAAAAGCAGCGAGGAACTTCAACCACTACTTTTGTATACCGGTAGTCGGTCACAGTTTAAATATCACCAGACCAAGCAAGCAACAAAGCCATAATAAGTAAAGCACATGTATCACTAAAGGGAGTCCGTAACCATGTCCTTAAAACCCGCGTGCATCGAGTTAAAAGCAGAACGCAACAGTATCTTTAACGTAATTCCTATATCGGAACCAAAGACCAACTACGACTCCGCGACAGTTAGTTCTACGGCTTTTTTTTTATAAGACAGACGACTAAAAACGTTTAGTAGACACGCGTAAGCACTAAAGCCGTACGTCGAAAGTTCTTCGAACACACGTGCGTCGAGTTTCACCAACTCTACCACTCTTAGTTCAACCAGAAAAACCGTATCTTACACTTAATTTTTGACATCTCGCAAGCAAGAACAAAACACGACCCTTTTTTGTTTATATCTAATCCTACTAGTACAACTTCTGATCGCCTACCTAGACTGTATATCCACATATTAATTACAGCGGGATTATTTATTAATGACAAGTGGTAAGTAATTTTACGAGTATTCCAATTTACAACTAAACCATCTTTTAAAATTAATACCGGCGAGTCAACTTGCATATCAATCTGAAAACTAGGCGGAAGTATTTACTTTATACAAACCGCGACCCAAAAACGATGTATTTTAAGAATTAAGTAGACTAAAAATGTTAGGCCACCAAAAATGCACGTTACAAACTAGTTGGTAAGACAACCTATAGGTTAGGCGAATTTCCTCCAAATTATCACCACCATATAATAGAAGTTGGTTTTGATTTATATGGTGGTCTTCAACCTGCCATCCAAGTTATTTGCTGTAGTGGTATGTGTGCT
This sequence comes from Platerodrilus igneus, assembly GCA_036346225.1. Lineage (NCBI taxonomy): Eukaryota > Metazoa > Arthropoda > Insecta > Coleoptera > Lycidae > Platerodrilus > Platerodrilus igneus. The sequence continues at coordinate 4,127,692 of JARFIW010000932.1, read as the reverse complement.
GATTCTACGATAACATTCTCTTACTTCGATTGGAAAAAATTGTATACTTTTCAAGTGGAATTTCAAATTCACCAATTTGCTCAAGACTCAAAACAAGTCAGATTAAATGGTTTGACTACTGGAAACGATGTTGTTGACATACAATTGGATCAAGATTTCAAATTGCAGCTGAGCACAGCCTTTAATAGAAGTATATGGCTGTTGAACAATTTTGAAAAAGAGAATTTATATAATACGGAGATTACGAAAGATGGGAATGTTATTGTGCTACCTGCGTGCGAGTGCATCAAGCTATTAAATTTGCGAGAATTGATCTGTTTTAAAATGGCTGAGTTAAGGTGTAGAAACTTTCCAGAATTTTACGAAAAATTTGTTGGTGATATAAAAAAAGTATGTGGAAATACGACGGAGGAAGAAGGGGTTCAAACGTTATTAGAGGGAGAGAGCAGTGCCAGTATTTCTCTGTCTAATGATTGCACCAATTTAAATTACTTGACAGTGTTGGAACTTATTAAATGTTTCCCATTCAGTACTTGAAAGAAAATCGCTTGCGCAAATGTTTAGAGATTTGGCTATCCCAGATTTGCCAGACTCTGGTTACCACAGCGGTTTATAGATGTTATCAATACATGTATGTATTCTATTAAAAACATTATATTTTCTTGATAAAGTTTGTTTTTACATATTTGTATCGCCAACATTACCATAAATTATTAATAGACGTATTAAACTATCCTGTTTTTATTTTTAGGTTTAAAGTGGTGTACCCCGCAAATAATAAACACAATATACCGCATGTTAACAAAAAATTGTAGAGAAATTCAAAGACAACTTTAATGTGGGTCTAGTATTATAATTTGTTGGTAGTAAGGCTAAGTCCTACTGTATTGCACGCGAGAAGGACACGATTAAAAAGATTAAAGAGATCTCACAAAGTGTAGTTAAGCAAAACCGCGGGTGCTACAACCAATAAACGAGCATATATCCCCAAAAGGGGTAGACATGCAACTACGCAGCAGGGCGTGGGAGAATAAGGATTCTCTCCAATAAGAAATTAAAGTCATTGGGTAATGGTAGAAATGTTAAACCTATAAAGGCGATTATTAATTGTGGTTTACTGACCGCGTTTGTGCACTCTTCGAGTGTCTTCTGCAATCTTCGATTGTTTCCAAAGAAAATATTCAAGCATGCCATTTTCGAAAAATATGGCGTAGAAGTTATTTAAAATTAAATTGCTTTATTAGTAAGTATTCTGTATACAACAAGTTCGGTGTTCCCTTAGTAAAGTGTTTATTTAAAATTTGTATCCTGCAATTATTCATCAATTTTTAATACACAAACATAATTAATAGAAAGTCCAAGAAAAGAAATTATATACAGCTTTCACATATGATTCACATGATCGTTAAGAAATTAGCATTCAATAGCGCAATGGTGTTTTCTAGAATATTTGCTGGATTACGTGTTATAAATACGCGGATATCAACCATTTTGTATATATGCTGGATTACAAATAATTACAAATGAATTAATGCTATAAAATTAATGCTACATTGGAAGTTTCGAAAATATTGAATTTAAATATTTTGCTATATTAATACTTAATTAGGCTGAAGGTAGTGACACGCATTTTCAATTACGAATGTATTCTTCTTTTTATTACAGGTCTATTTAAACAACACATTAATCTCTTTTTTGTTACAGGTTAACCTGCATGGATTTGGTTAAACGAAGAAGATAAATGTTATACTTTGTAAAAATTGTAATTAGTTTATTAAACTGTAAATCGGATAAAATAAATTATTAAATTTTTGCATGCTTAATTTATTTATGTTGGTTAAAGGACTGTAGATATTAAAAAGGAGAGGTCATTAGGAATTGATCTTGGCACAAAATCTTAAAATGAGGGTAGCTCCCTTGGAGATGGTGCAATCTGAAAAATTCTTAGAAATTCGGGTAGCTGAGAAAATTCTAATATTAATTGATACCAAACAAGATAGGTTTATCTCGAAAGATGAAAAATGGCTAGTCGAAGAAAACTATTTGGTCCAGAATGTTAGCAGTAAAAAAATCTTAAAAATAGGTTTATCTCGTGTGTGGAAATGAGGATGCTCATTTATCCTGAAAGATGAAAAATTTAAGATACATTTATCTCGAAAGATGAAAAATGGTTAGTCGAAGAAAACTATTTGGTCCAGATGAGTGTGGAAATGAGGGATTCTGGTGGAAATGAGGTTCTCATATTGCTATCAACCATCTACTGAGAATCGAATCGTTTCAGTAATAATTGCTGTAATAAAAATGGTAAAAATAATTGCGTTCTATTTATACCTTAAAGCTTCAGACTTACTGAATAAATCGTTTCATTTTATCTCAATAAATTGTAGTAAATTGTGCATAGAAATGCGTCTTTATAATAATAAGTTTTCTAAATAAATTCTTTTCAGTAATGATAATAATAAAATTGCGATAATAAAAATTGTACATAAAATTTTTCTTACTTTGCTAGTATCAATATTCAGTTAATGATGGTTAGGAAAATGAACTTTGGTACTTATAAGAGTTTGTTTGCCAGTTCCATTATTTTCTTTTCCTCTTTGCTTCTGGACTTCGTCTATTCTTGTAATTTGCCCAGTTGGTTCTTTGTCCCAGATTAAGAATAGAAATTCAAGACCACCAGTTTCCTCGATTTTAATAAAACACACAAATTGTTTGAGAATTATGAAAACTTTTATTGCAAATGAAAGTGCAAATGTTCCGGTTTAGTAATGAAAAACAATATCATATAAATGACCACCTGCATCTATACGACAAGCTTCTATTTTTTGCCAAAATTTTCGATAACATTCTGGCATAACTGCGGCTTAATTGCTTGAATACAGTTAATAAGGTTCTCCTCTAATTCATCAATTGTTTACGGGTCGGCGGCATAGGCGTTTTCTTCCAAATTGCCATAGGAAAATCTAAAGGCGTTTGTTGCAAGATGTAGGCAGCCAATTAATGTTTCCATTTCGAACAATTATTCGATTACCAAATTTTAGTTTCAAAAGATTGATTGTCTCCGTTGCTGCATAACATGTTGCATCGTGCTGTTAAAACTACACTGCACATCAATATGCTCCAATTCATCCCATAAAAATTTATTTATCATCGTTGGATATCAAACATCATTCACAGTAACAGCATTATTATTGTTATCTTCAAAAAAGTATTGACAAATCACTCCATACCAACCCAAAAACCACACCAAACAGTTACTTTTAGTGGATGGATTGGTTTTTCCATTATTTCTCGTGGATTTCCTTCACCTCAGATTCGACAATTTCGTTTATTAAAAAATCCACCCAATCCAAAATGTGCTTCATCACTGAAGCTAACTTTGTAGAAAAAATTCACATTTTCAAGTGTTTTTGTTGTATGGCCCAACTAACGAATTGACGACGTAAACCAAAGTCAGTTGGCTTAATTTCTTGTGTTATCTGAATCATGTTAGTCCTTAAACGAAGATCTTTGTGCAAAATTCTGAGTCCGTTCATTTAAGCCAAAAAGATGGTCGACCTCGGAATGAAAGATAATAAGCTGTAAACTTGTATAAACCTTTATTTTGAGGTTCTAAAAGTTGTCTCGAAAGTCTCATAAAATCTCGTGTCCGCGTCTTAAGATATTTAAGGTCAAAGATCACAAAAGTCGTTCTTTTTGTAAATATTTCGATTCCTATGGTTTTAATGCCATTTACATTTATAATTATAACAGACAGCAAAAACTAAAATCTATCCATAATTGGCCAAATATGCGTGTGTCTAAACAACTTAAATTTATCAATTATAGACATTCAACCAAATCAACCGATATCTACAATTTATACGGATACATTTCTGGTGTTTTTCATATAAGAATTTCCTGTTTACAATACGCTTTAAATAAGCGTGCATCAACGTAAAAACTACTCTTAATAACGAGTTTTATGCATTCGTATGATTACAACAAATCACAATTATTACATATACAACAGCATGAAATGCGTAGCAGGTGGAAAGCAAAATTTTAATAACTTACGAGTTTTATCATTTTACAATGCTCCAAACGACCTTTTTCCAGTGCAGGATTCTTTTGGTGGTAGGTAATCCAATACTTCAATTTAACGTTGAATGAACGTTTCCAACACAAGGGCACTTTTACTTGTAATGGTATTTTTAATTCCGCGTTGTTCTAGCGTTTGGTAGTTTGTTTCTCACAATCCCGGAGTTTTTAATAGTCATTTAAATTACTCAACCTTTAACTCGCGCAAATATGGGTTGTGTGTATCACTCGAATTCGAAGCTCTATAACTGAAGATGAGAGTTTGGATGAATGTTCCCTCTATTATCATCCATGTTTTTACAAGTCAAACGTTCCAGGTAATTACCCAATTTTTCTTGTTCACACGGATTGTGCGTCTAAAGCTTCTTATTGTCGAATTCAATGTCTTTCTGTTTGTGTCCACGGTCATCTTGTGCTCACGGTTTTAAAAGCGGCATCTTTATTTACGTTTGCAAAGCATTTCTTTTATTATAGTAATTTATAAGTTTATGACTATTGGAGTAATTTACTACGATGGCGATTTTCTTTTAATTCGTTGCTGTTTTGAACATTTTTTAAGCACGATATTTCGTTGTTCAATCATTTTAGGGAAACCGATGTCACCATTTGATTCCTTCGTACCTGACACCCCCAAAAAGTTCAAAATCCCCAATTTCAGTTTCTTCAAATAAATATTTTATCTAGTTCCAATCGATCAATCAAGTGCTAACAAAAATCGTTTGTATGGTCTTCCTAGATTAATACCCTACAAAATTTTATCCTAATCCATCAACTAGATTCGGAATCTAAGGATCTATGAAGAAAATAATCGTAAAAAACCGAATACACCCAATATTTCGTAATCGGAATTTTTTGAGGTCACTATCGGCGTCAAGTCCAAAAAGTATCGCCCATAAATCGTATCAAATACAGTCTTCGTTTGTTCAACCACTTATACGAGTTTTCAATTTTAAAAAAATTCGGACATCTCTGAAACAAAGAGTATATTTTTTAAAAATATTTTGGGGTCAGATGTAAGTCATGGGAGCTATCAATTGAGAAAAATTAGCCTCGACTGGTACTGATTTACTGACTGATTAACATAAAGCAGGAAAATAGTAGCTTGCGCTTATGGGAAAGTAGGCTAAAAATATCGCCGCGTGAAAAGTGTATACGATTATTTTAGTTTGCTGTAAAGCCGTCGCCAAAATGCAGTTCAACAATTGCATTTTGGTGACGGCTTTACAGAGAACTAAAATAATCGTATACACTTTTTCACTTTATACATCTTAAAGAGTAACGATACCATTCAATAAGTGTATCTCCTTCTACTATATCCAGAAACGATTCTCCCCAGTTGGGAGAGTAGTTAAAAAGTAGACTTGAGTAGGAAAAACAAACATGTACAGTATGGTGACTAACAGTATTAATAAGTGTGGAAATAAAACGAGTAGTTCAGCACTTGAAGTTTAACCTCTTTATCGTGCTTTCATTTGTATAACATGGTCGGAATTTTTTAAGTTGGTGTTATCTACTTATCTTACGATGTGAGTACACACATGTATAGTGCAGGGTAATATAACATATGTTCAAATAAACTACGTGTTTATATTACTTAGATATTTTCTCAGAATTTTTGGGTAAATATCAGTGTCTTAGCCAGAGTATCACTTTCTAATCATCGCTAAGCAAACAAGGTAACTCCAAAAATCTACCTGTTAGTAATTCGAAATTTTACGAGGTAAAATGACGATGTAGGAGTATTCAACCAACCATACTCCTATCTAAGTGAATAATAAGATTGCAGCATACATGCATAAAACGCCCCTCAGTCAATAATGGACTCATCTAACGCCCCTTGAATACAAATAGAATTTCCGAATGTACAATACAAAAAAAAACCTCGGTTTAAACCAAACCGAGAGCAAAACACTTCCTCTTGTTCTCTCTTTAAGAAAGCCACCAAACTTTTTGAATGGAACTTAAGAACAGTGCAAGATGGAAGTTATCAAGCTTCTCGCTCACTAAGGGTTTTCCTCCATCGTTGTCACCACTAAATCTAATGGGATAAAGTGAAATAAACTCATAACCACAGCTTGCATTGATCCACTTCCAAAACCATCAGGACAACCTTCTAGAGCACATGACACCAAGAAGCACGCCAGGCCTGATAACATTCCGTATATCGGTGTTCATCAATTTCTACTAACCAAGGAAGCCACCCACCAGCCGCTAGGTACCGAAACTATGGAAATTCGACCGCAATCACCGCCACGAGGTGCCGCATTGCATTCAGCGTAACCCAGGTTAGGGATACTTACTACCACGGACATAATCTTCGCCTATACGACACCAGACCAAAGTATACGTCATGAAGTCGCAACACGTAAACTTGTTCCGCAACTTTGCACACTAGTGTATATTTTCAGTTTTAGTGTTAAAAACATTTGCAATTTAATTACGCACACAAAAATTTGTTGTAAATATTTTCTGTGCGAGCCAAAAACTTCACATCAATATTCTAACGTGTAAAAAATGTTATTTTTGTTACTACGAAGCATTAACAAGGTAACCCCAGACAAACAAAACACCACAGAGAGATTAAAACGCATTTATTGTCGCAGATATACTTGGGACCAAAAAGAATTGAGCGTGATTCTATATAGAACACAGTATAACCGCAAAGTAAAACAGCGTAGGCAGCTGATCGTTTAAGTAACTGTTACGCTATTGATACTTCCAAACGTATTTCCTTATTCAGTACGGCATGAGTCTGAAATACCGTTACAGAAAATAATTACTTATGATAATTACAATCAATGATTACTGCACCAAGGTCTTGTTTGCTACGTACGTTGATGTACTATTAATTTGTTTTCACAAGCACTAACTGTTAAGTTCTAATTTATATAGACAGTATTTATTACAACAACGCGATAGTAGGATTAAACTAGGGATACGATATCAAAATTTCATTCCATGTAAACCAATTAAAAATGAAGGAACTTCCACTCATAAAAAATACATGCAAATTCTCTCTATATGGAGTGTATGTGTGTGGAGGAGAGGTAGACATACATTAACCTAATTACAGCAGTTTATCTGTCTCACAAACCCTGAGGGCATTTTTGCGCTTTTTTTAATAAGGCTTCGCCTTTTCATTTCATATTAAAGTTCATTGGAAAATCCTCCATAATTATTATGTTTAATTTAAACTTCAAGTACCACCAAACGTGATGCCCCACGCATTTTAGGACATTGAACTATGATTTGTGGTGTAAAGAAACCGTAAAGATAGTAATTCCCATACCTTAAAAGTGCAGCTGCGTCTAACAGGATAGCACGAGAACATTAAAATAATCTTTGTGGGAGTCAAGCGTCGAAACAGTATTTTACTACCAGTCTAGTATAAAGTTGCGAGAGTCGGCAAAGTGATCCACTTTGCTTTGTATTCCATTACCGATATCAAAAATTCCGGCGCTTTGTCGACAAAGAGCGAGCGACAACCAAATAACGAACACCTGGACACACCTGAGAGGTAAGCAAACCGGGGTAAGTTTTTGCACATCATTTGAGAGGCTTTAACGCCCCGGGGGATTTTAATCCCATATAATTTTGAATATGTTATAATTGTTATTTTATATAAGCAAAATAACGTTACAGCATTTTTAACAACTTGCTCTTTTAACATGTCATTAACTTCACAACTTAATGTTATCTCACTCCTTGATTAAAAAATTATCAACTTTAAACAGTAATTTCATACACGACAAATTATTACACGATATTAACACATATAATTTGCATTATACACGCAAATTCTTTCGTAATATTAGCGCATACTTTTTAATTAATCCTAGAGTATGCAAGACCTGCTAACCAAATTTTAGCGCACCCGGTATCATTTGTATTGTATATTTTCAATTTACGGGGGACGTCACACTATTTGAAAACTTAGCACATATATATTTTGCAATACACAGAAAATCCTTTCACAATATTTACACATATATTTTTTAATTAACCCTAGAGGAAACAATGTTGTACAATATTCGCACAAAGTAATCTTTTAAACTCTTCGACCATTTATTAACTATATGAAAGACATACTTAGCACTTGTAGCTTTTAAACATCAAATTATTTCTAACAAGTACTTATTTACTTAATTATAAAAAAATGTCCCTTACCTTATTTAAATTTACAGAACTAAATCTGTTCTGTTGTGGGTATTTTACCTGGTTGTTTATTCCCACACTTGTAAGGTTTATTTGGTCAAAAAAATCCTAGACAGATAATCTATTAAAAGGTCAGAGTGTTTCAAACTCTGAACACAAACTTTCCTGGTAAAATTCCTTACAAAAATTAAATGATTAAAACTTATTCTGTCTTAACTAAACGACAAAATTCATATATCAGTTACTAACAATTAATACTTGTAAAAATTCACGATGCGCTTTTCTATTCAACTCGTAATTAAATATCTTCTTATTTTAAATTGACGTCCAAATCAGCTTACCAGATGCATAAACTTTAGTCTAAATGATTCACTATCACTAACTTATTTTCACAATCAGTAGCAATTCTTAACTCTCTGTCTTCCAGTTCACAAGATTCCTCCAGCAACGATTCTACTTCATTCTTAACTTCACCTGGACATATAACAACAATTGATCCCTTATCTACATTATTTTTCAAATTCTTTCTCAAAGTAATTTACACGAAAAACTGCCATAAGCAAAGAACTTTTTATTATTTTCTGTCAATGAATACACATAGATTCGCGGAAAGCGAGAACACGAAAAACTATAAAAGAAATAAGATAACGAGTTTTAATGGCTCTAACTATTACAGAAGCTAGTAAAAGAGAGATAACAATTATTACTATTATTCACTAATAAAGGAAGGGAGATTTTTATAATTGCGGTAACTTAAAATTGACAGATCATTTAAGAAATAGCAAAACACGACATTGCGGTAAATTGTTACATCGGGCGGATGACTAATACGTCCAGAATGTTTTTACTGAAGACAGTGAATCGATTGGTGACGTTTCTTAAAAATTTGAAAAAGTGCTAGTTATGGTATATTTTGGTCGTGGATATATTTTTAACATCCATTTTGTAGCATAATACATATATGAAAAAATAGAGTTATTAAACAAGATTTGTTTTTACCAAACAATTGACAGAAGACCTACATGGTGTCAGTATTGCGTTATTTAAGCAAGCATTAGGTAATAAAAAAGAATTTTTTAATTTCAGTGAGTTAAATAAGCTTTTAGGACGAAAACACCAGAAAAATGTACAAAACTTTGGTAGTTTACTTTAATAACGTGGCTATTCATTCTAATATTAAATTACGACACAAATAAACAGAAAAGCATCTAACTCATTTTTATACAAACGGTAATAGAGATCGGGACTTTACAGTCTTTGTACTAATTTAGAAAAATACGGATAGACTTTGGTAAATAACTAGCTTAAAAAAGCGTATTTGTAAACATTCACAAGTTTATAATCAAACCATTGAATCGCTGAAATGGACCGACACACTATACAACACCAATGGTCATAAAACCTGCCATAAAAATTAAAGCATTACATATAAACCGTAGGAGGATTAAGAGCTCACACGAATTCAAAGAAAACCGCCATCGTAGTAAATTACTCCAATAGTCATAAACTAATAAATTACTGTAATAAAAGAAATGCTTTGCTAACGTATAAAAAGACGCCGCTTTCAAAAGTGTGAGAACAAGATGACCGTGGACACAAATAGAAAGACATTGAATTCGAGAATAAGAAGCTCTAGACGTACAATCTGTGTGAACGATAAAAATTGTGTAATACCCTGGAACGTTGTAACTTGTAAAACCATGGATGATAATAGAGTGGAACATTCATCCAAACTTTCATCTTCAGTTATAGAACTTCGAATTCGAGTGATACACAACATCCATATTTGTGCGACTTAAAGATTGAGTAATTTAAGTGACTATTAAAAACTCCAGGATTGTGCAACAAGTTACCAAACACGAGGACAGCGTGGAATTAAAAATACCATCACAAGTAAAAGTGTCCTTGTGTTGGAAACGTTCATTCAACGTTAAGTTGAAGTATTGGATTATCTACCACCAAAAGAATCCTGCACTGGAAAAAAGTCGTTTGTAGCTTTGTAAAATGATAAAACTCGTAAGTTATCAAACTTTTGCTTTCTACCTGCTACACATTCCATGCTGTTGGATATGTAATAATTATGAGTGGTTGAAATCATACGAATGCATAAAACTTATTATTAAGAATAGTTTTTACGTTGGTGCACGTTTATTTAAAGCGTATTGTAAACAGAAAATTGTTATATGGAAAAACACCCAAAATGTATCCGTATAATTCGTAAATATCGCTTAATTTGGTTGAATGTCTATAATTGATAAATTATTTGTTCTTTTTCTTTAGATACACGCATATTTGGTCAATTATGGATGGAGCTTACTTTTTGTTGTTTGTTATTTACTGTAGTATTCGTGTTTGATAATATAGGTTTGGTGAACGACTTGTTTTTTTTATTATTTTAAATTAGTAGAAGGTGAGAAACGTGTACTTTAGGCTCCATCAACCACTACTGCGGTAAGAACAGTTATATCGTCTCTTGAAACACCTATCTTCTAGGGAGAGAAATCAGCTAGGTTGTCGCCCAAAGGCTTTATTAGACAGAGTTCAAAGACTGTTCAAGGTAGGTGTAAAAGCATTTAGTGAAAGTGTTTCAGTTTGTGTGGCCCTAAAAAGATTTGCGTTGCTTTTATAAAACCCACCCCATAATACTGAAAGCTAGCTAGTGCACTGTTTGCTATTACGTCACTTTATTGTTGTAAAGTAAAATTAATTCAAGTACTTAAAGTTAATACAGCAGGTAGCAAATGTTTTACGAAAGTTTATATACTTAGTTTGAACTTAGGTATGTACGTAAGCAGGTGATATGGATAAGTATATATTCAATATCAATAAGGTCTATTTTCTTCTAAGGCCTTATTGCTACAAAATACAAAAAATCCAAAACTCCTTTATATAATTCATTTGCAATGTCCAATAATATTAAACAAATAATATACAGTGCGTCCCCGGATGAATCTAACTATACTTATAACTTTCTTATTTTGCATTTTAGGAAGAAGAGTCATTCTTCATAAAAAGTTTTGCTTCATCTAGCAAGTCCGCAGTTACTACTAATATTTCGAAATAACATACAGAGTGGTTACAATTTATTACACAATTTTGTTTATAATAATCATCAGGTTTAAGAATAATTATTTATTCATGCTTTGTTTTCCGTCTTGGAACTGATTGGACACGTTCCTCCATTGATTTCTATACTGAGTTAGCCTACACATTTCCCTAAAATTCTCACAGCCAATATCTATTACTATCTGTGTGCAGTGGTATAACTAGAAACAGCAATCAGTTGCTACTTCAAGCTGAATATAAGGCTCTATCCGATGGATTGAGAGAAGCATTACACCTAAGATGGATACAGTAGTGCGTTCTAATAGTCAAAGTGTTATTAAGCTTGTTAATAATCCAGTTTTTCATTCTCGAACAAAGCACATTCATATCCGTCATCATTATGTTGTAAAGTTGTTATTTGTTCATAACTCAAAAAAAACTTAAACATTCATCATCACAATATCCTTTATTTTACTGTTACCTGCTCGGAGTACATAGTTGGACTTGCCTTACCTTCTAGTGCAACTAATTACAACGGTTCACTTTAGCAATTATGCAAAATCAATCCTTTTAGAATTTGCCTATTTTAGTATTAGCTGATATTGCGTACTCAAAGGAAGTAGTACAACATTAAGAATAATAATTATACGCAATATCATAGTTCAATATACTTACTAAATTTTGTAACCATTTCTAAACCCCCCGCGGAGTAAAAAGAAAAATAAAATTTAAGAATCCATGACAATTTTTGTTTTTCTTTTTTTGATAAACTAACACTAGTTACGTAACATTATTATATATAACTAAAATAGAATATAACTGCATAATTTTTATCTATAATACGCTTTTTCGCGGTTTTTGTACACCTTCACCACCGCATTGTCAACACTTATCACTACATTTGGAGTTTCTTCTTTTATCACTTTAAAGGATCCCTTAAAAAGTTCTTGCATTTTATTTTGCGCTACATTTTGTACTAAAACTAAATCATTTTTCTTATACTTAACATTAAGGTTACTGCTTTTATCATATGCATCTTTTCTCTTCAATTTTGAATGTATTAGATTATTTCTAGCATCGGCACTGGCTTGTTGTAAACGAAACCTTAGTTCTAATGGATAATTGTCGAACGTATAAATGGGATCGACTTTATCATTGATGTTAAATGGTAACTTTGCTAGTCGACCTTATAGTAATTCGTACTGGGTGTACTTCGTTTCTGTACGCACACTTGTGTTGTAGGAAAAACGCCAAAAAGGTAGCCAACTACTCCACACATTGCTATAATGTGCAGTTTGCATTCGCTAGTAAGCACCAAGATGTTTGTGAGAGTTTTCTAAAGCGCCTAAAGTTTCATGGTGGTATGCAGTAGCATTCAAGTGGTTAACATTTAAAATTTTACATGTTTCTTTAAAAACCGATGACATAAATTCTGTCCCTTGATCTGTGACAATTTCGTTAGGTACTCCGTATTTTAATATAAAATTATTAACAAATGAGAACTACGGTTACAGTTTCTTTATTAAGAAGTAGATATGCTTCTACAAACTTAGATAAATCGTATTGTATAGTTAAGATGTATTTATATCCGCTTGAATCTAATTCAAGGGGACCTACTAAGTCCAAAAATATTTTTTGAAATTCTGTGGTGGCGGTTGTCGTCACTGTTAGGGGTTCAATATGTGGTTTTACAATGTTTATATCTTTGGCAATCGTCGCAATGTTGTGTAAATGATTCAATGTTTTTTCGAAGGCCATTCCAGAAATAATACATTCTATTTATGCCAGCATGTCCCCCTGTATGTAGCATGTGAAAATCATTTAAAATTAATTGTCTTGTGGGAAAATCATCAATATTTTGCATGTTATTTAAGATGTTAATTTAACACTAGTTATAGGAATTTCGTGAGAAACTTTTACAAATTCTTTTATAATTGATGATTTGCATTCACCATTGTTTAGAATAAACAATTCATATATATTATATTGTGCACAGATTTTTTGGAGATCTTTCAACGATGCCCGAAGCTTCGACGTTGAGCAAAAATTACCCCACTTAAAATAAATAATCGGTACCTTTTCGTCATAAATAACATTGTTATCACACTATCTAAATAACTTTCCCTTTTTCAGTAATTCCTCTTTTGTTTTATTATTTATTAATTTCTATTCTACTGAACTTTGTGACTTCTTAAGTAATGTAACGATTCCAGGGTGATCAGTCCCAGTCTCGTTTTTTGTGTTAAAGTCGGTTGTTTCATTTTCCTTTACTCCAATAAGCTTAGATTTTGCACGAGTTAGAACGTGTAACAATGCCGTAATGCAATTTGATAATTACTTCAGCTCCTTGGCTTAAATTTCGATTCTGGATAAAGCATCTGTGGTTGTGTTGGATTTTCCTTTGATGTGTTGTATTGTAAAATCATACTCTGCCAACGTTAATCTAAATTTTGTTAAACGACTCGATGATTAGTCATTCCAAAAAGATAAACAAGTGGCTTATGGTCAGTTTGTATAATAAATTTTTTACCATATAAACAAGACCTATAGTGTTTCACTGCCCATACAACTCCTAAAAGCTCTTTTTCAATTGTGCAGTAATTTTTCTCTGCCTTATTGAGTGTACGGCTGGCGTACACCACTGGACGATTATCTCCATTGCATAGAACTGGACTGGAGGTTGTATAAGCTTTGATTTAATTTCCTCAAATGCTTTCTGACAGTTGTTTGTGCATACAAAAGGAACATTTTGCCTTGTTAAATAATTTAAAGGTGATACTATTTGCATAAAGTTGTTAATAAATTGTCGATAATAATTTGCAAAAGCTACGAACCATTTGGTCGCTTGGCCATCGTGAGGTGTAGGAAATTCCTAAAGAGCATGCACTTTTTGTGGATCGGGAGCGACACCTTCTGCTGATATCACATGTCCCAGATATAATATTTCTTTCTTTAAAAAATCGCATTTAGTAGGATTTAATTTAAAATTTACACATATCTATCTGTTAAGTACTTTTATTAAATTTATATCATGTGTTCTTAAATTTTTCCCAAATTCTATTAGATCGTCAAGATATGTGAAACACGCATCATAATTTAATCCAGACATTGCTATTGTCATCGCGCGTGAGAAAGCACTTGTGCTAATTTTTAATCCCATCGACAATCTTTTCATCTGAAATTGACCCGTGGGTGTCGTAAATGTCGTGTAGGGTCTACTTTGTGGTTCTAGTTCCACCTGAAAATATCCCTGAGATAGGTCCAAATGTGAAAAATAAATTGCACCTGTTAGTGAGTCTAAAATTTCCTGAATATTTGGCAATGGAAATCTGTCGTCTCATATTTTTGTTTAACAATCGATAATCAATCACAACTCTCCATTTACGAATGCCATTCTTATCAGGTTTTTTGGGTACAACTAAGAGTGGTGCAGACCAGGCTGATTTGGCTGGTTCTATTATGTCATTTCGAAGCACTTCATTAATTTGCTCTTGTATTTCCGTATTTTAACTTTGAGGTAGGCAATAGGGTTTTACATAAGTAGGTGCTGCATTTTCTTCTAACTGAATATTATGTTTATAAATGCTTGTTTTAGTAAGTAAGTCATGTGGTAGATGAAAAACGTGCAGTTCGCGTCGACATGTTCGATGTGCCAATAATGTCTGTATAGTTTTCCTCGTTACAACTGGTGTAAACGTTTTATCATAATCGATGTTTTGTATTTGTTCGTTTCACAATACAACTAGTCATGCCTTGTACTTGATCATTTGCCCATCTTGACTGTTTCTTTTTGAATACCCAATGGCTTCTTAATACTATGTGGTCAAATGGTCGTTTAACTATATCCCATATAGCATTCGTTGCTAAATTTGGGAATTCACTGTCGATGGTCTCGCGCCATTCGATACGTTCGTTGTCGATTTATTTATTTATTTACAACTTTATTAGTGTTTACCAAATGTGAATTTAGCGAGTTGATTTTCAATTCCACCAACAAAGAGAAAACAAAACAATGTAGTATACAAAATAAGTATCAGTAAAAGTTAATGATTATTGTTATCGTGGATGTAGTTGGTGGTTATGATGTGCATTGTTCAACTAAGAGAATGTGTTGCATTTCGGTGCGAAACCTATTTTTGTTGCTAATGCTGAATGTTTCAGAGTATTTATTGTAAACATGTGGAGCCTTGTATGTAAAACTACCTTCAAATTTAGTTGTAGAATGTGGTGGTATGCTGAAGTGGTTGACAGTCCGTAAGTTTAAGTTGTGAGCAGTCGATCTTGTACGTAGCATATTGACTAAGTATGGTGGTTTATTGGTAGCAATCAGAGTGTGGATGAAGACTGTCAGAGACTGCTTGACTCGTTTGTCATACTTCAGTAACTGGTTAGCATTGTAGAATGGTGTTATATGCTGAGCATGCGGTGTATTGTAGGAAAATCTGAAGCAAACATTTTGCATAACCTGTGCTGTCTAGATTGAATGGATAAAAGGTTGTAGTACACCACATTGCAATAGTCCAATTGACAGAGAATTAAGCTATTGCAGTTTCCATTTGATGCTTGGGCTGAAGTAGTCTTTATTTATTTATTTATTTTTACATACATCTATTTTACAGAAATTAATCCACTTACAAGATAGAGCTACAAACAAAGAAGATAAATAAAACATAACTATTATAGTGGGGGAAGTGAGTGGTATTGTGAATACAATTCATTTAGCTAATATAATTTCTTTAATATTTTTAATTGAGGTGCAGAAAATGTCGGTGTTTGAATTTTTGAGTAATTAGAACTGATTACATGCAATGGGGAGAATTTAAGAACATTAGTACATGGTATGACACAATGAAACGTGATAGGTTTACGAGAATTAGGACGGGGTATAGAAAATTGTATCTGATGGAGAATTGTAGGACAGTGAGATAGTGAAAGGATATTATTCAGAAATAATATTGAGTGCAGAAAACGACGGTTTTGTAACAAATGAACATTAAATGCAGCTAGTAAAATCTTATGTGGATATCCAATAGGCAGGTAAATGCCTTGAGTACGCAACATAACTAACTTCAAAAATTTTCTCTGAACATTTTCCAGTAAGTTAATGTGTATAGCATAGTAAGGGCACCATATAATTGAAGCATATTCTAGACGAGAACGTATATATGCATTATATAATGTTAGAAAAGTGGAAGGATTTGAGAAACTAATTGAATTGCGGATAATGAAACCCATTGTCTGATGTGATTTTTTAACTAGATAGTTAACATGTTCAATGAAGCGCAATTTCCTGTCAAAAATCACTCCCACATCCTTAACATAAGGTGGTCTATGAAGAGTTGTATCATTTAACAAATACTCAAATCTAATCGGATTATCAATTTTAGAGAATGTCATGACGTAACATTTTTTAACATTCAGCGGGAGATTATTGATAGTGCACCAGGTAGTTAAAAGTTCCAAACTGGTCTGCAAATTTCTAGAATCCTCCTCTGAATTTATTTCATTGTAAAGTTTTAGATCGTCTGCGTATAAAAGATAGTTTACTTTTAGTGTGTCTCCAATGTCATCAATATATATTAAGAAGAGAAGTGGCCCTAGAATTGACCCTTGAGGCACTCCTGAAGTAACATTTATGAAATTCGATGTGTGGCCATGATACTGTACGTATTGTAAACGGTTTTCTAGATACGAAGCAAAAAGTAATATTAAATTATCTGAGAAGCCAATGCGGTGTAACTTAGCGAGAAGAGTAAAGTGGCAAATGCGATCGATCGAATGCTTTTGAAAAATCAGTATAGACGTCAACTTAAGTACGACGATCCATAGAATTAGCTATAAACTGCGTAATACAAAACAAATTGGTGGTGGTGAATCTACCTTTGACAAAACCATGTTGATAAATGTTTAAGCTATTTTTTACTTGTTCCGATAGGAAAGCATGAAGAATGATTTCGAGAACTTTACAGAAGTTAGATATAATGGCAATTGGCCGATAGTTATTTGTCACTCTTATCACCGCTTTTGTGAACAGAAGTAATTCTGGATAGCTTCCACATTGTTGGAAAAGTTTGTTTTTGAATTATCAAACTGAATAAAAAGGTCAATGGCCTTAACAATATGTGTTTACAATCTCTTAGAAAGAACGCAGGTATGCTATCTGGACCTATCGTCATATTCGGCTTATTGTTTTTAATCGCTTGTAGTACGTCATGTTCAGAAATAACTGCCATATTAAAAGTGACCGTATTATGTAGGATCGTTTGCGGTAATCTGAATGTATTTTGTAAATTATAGCTGTAGCAGGTAGAAAAGTAATCTGCAAATGCATTCACCACTTTCGGGCCAGTGTTGACTGTAGTTTCATTGAAGATCATGTTAGATGGATGAGAAGCACGTCCACTTTTATATGACATGTATGACCAGAATTGTTTTGGGTTGCTTTTGATATTTATTTCCACATTTTATAGGAAGTCTTTATATGATATAGCAATGTCTTGTTTAGTTTGAGATCTTAGTTCACTGAACTGCTGATATATGTGTAGGTCGTTTGTTTTTTTGTAAAGCTTCCATAGCGAATATTTCTTTTTTATATTCTTAATAATTGACATAGTAAACCAAGGCGGATAACCATTTTGTTTTGGAACTGTTTTCGGAACATTTTTGTCAAATACACTATATAAAATGCTATAGAAATAATCACAAGCTTTATTTATATCAGTGTAGGTATAAAATGCTTCCCAATCAATTAAAGTAAGTTCATTGTATAAGCCTTTAAGATTGACTTTGCAAAAGTTATAAGCTGGAATATCGGAATGCAATAAACTAGAATCTATTATTTTGCCCATGGAGAGTGAAATTGTTAGTGCTGGATGATAACAGTCCTCAGTAAGTATTGTGTTTTCTGGTTTACAAACTGTGCATGGTGTCGATGAGAAAACTAGATCCAGTAGTCTTCCATTGATGTTAGTTATTTGATTATATTGTTGTAAATTGTAAAAACTACAGAAACTTGAAGTATATGTTAATGTGAGACTTGTAGTGTTGCTTTTATTAATGTAATCCAGTATATCGAAATCTCCAATAAATATTATATGTGGACCATGGTTATGTTCCATTGAGATAAGAGCTTCAAACAGCAGCTGGTATTCATTCGACGACGGAGATGGTGGTACATATAGGACAAAGATGATTAGATGTTTATTATTTACTGATATTTTGACACCAACCACATCCACTGGCAGATTTACAAGTAAGTCAAGATCTGTATTTATTTTAGATGATACTATTTTATTGTTTATAGCAAGCAAAACTCCACCTCCTCTTCTTGTTTGAGTTATGGAGAGGTTTCTGTCAGACCAATAAACCTGAAAGCTACTGGGGAATAGTTCACTATTTTTTACACTATTGTTAAGCCAGGTTTCTGTGAGAGCAAACATATGGAACTCATCACCGTTAAGTAGTATGCAATTAAAAAAAAACGTGGGTTTTGGTATTCAAACCACGAACATTTTGGTAGTATACACTTAATTTTAAACGATCGGAGGGTTTATGTGGCAGTACATTCATGACCTGTCATTGCTATATGCTTGTGTGTGGTTGTGTACCGAATAAATTTGCTTTAACTTTCGCAACTGCTTCTTTATAGACTGTGCAGGAATTGTGATCCCAGGCGGCATGACAAATATCAATATTTTTACCAGATTTCTCAATTACTAACCTACAGTTAATACAGCGAAACTCAGATTTGTCGACAGTGCAGTATTTTGGTTCATGTCCCGACTCACATTTAGGACAGTAGCGTTTGCGTTTACACAACTGAGCAGTGTGATTGTAGCCATTGCACTTGAAACATCTGGTAATTTCGACTGCATCAAAGACTTTGCATACATCCAGACCAACGATTATGTACCTAGCCTCCAGTATTTTACTGTAAGATTATCTAATTGTAATAAAGCTTTATACTTATGCTCTTTATTTCTTATAGGATCAACAATACGGTTACATTAGTTGAATCAGAAAAGATAGCAGTGTTTTGTTTGATTGCATAACCAGTGAGAATGTCTGTTGAAAATTTCTGAGATAAACCTGAGATTCTAACTCTTGGAAGTGCCTTTTTTAGCAGTTGTGCCTCATACTTTGAGGAGAGTTTCTCACCAGCAATTTGTACTAGTTTACCTGCATTTTCAGCATCATTACATCTAACAATCAAACCACCATTTTGAATATACTTGACTGTGTTGATTTTAATGTTAGCTTCAACAGAATTGACACTATCAACAACCTCCATTTTAGTTTTAATATTTTTCTGCATGTTGTCTTTTGGTTTAATTATCACTGATTGTTGTAGCGACTTAGACACGATACCGGCATAGGTAGTACTTATGGGAACTTGAGCATTTACTGAGACAATAGAAAGCTTGTCGGCGGCTATCTGCATGAATTCTGACTTGAAGTTTTCAAACCGTAATTTCAAATCTTTCATGGCTTCCTCAAACTTCGTTTCTAACACTTCCTTTACTAAACCAGTAGTAGTAGTAGTACCATCGCCACTCTTAGCTAGGCAGTTTTTACAGTAGAACCAGAGTGTTCTCTTTTTTAGCTCCATACACCTTAGTTCTGATGAGGTAAGATCACTGCAATCACAACATACTGGATTTTCACATTTATCACATATGACAATTTTATTGTCACCAGCACAGGAAATACAAGGTGACATTTGTGTCAACCCTGTATGTATACTTGTTTTAGTAAATTTAATTCCACAATATTAATAAATATCTTTATCTCAGAAGCAATAATTATTTGTTTCAATACCTGTAGAACGAGCGAATTTTGTAGTAGCAAGTTCTTATTTTGTGGTTGAGGTGTATGTCAAATTTCAATGAAGAATCTATAATTACACCTAGGCATTTGATACTATTTTTCAACTCGATGCTAATATCATTTACTTTTAAGTCTAGTGCACGTAATGAATAAGACTTAGCACAGATTTTATTAGATCCAACGCACAGTGCAACTGTTTTGGAGGCATTTAAAATTAATGCGTTGTTGGAAATCCATCCATTCACTGACTCAAGGTTATTATTTAGGCATTCAATGATACCATTGTATAAATGAGCATGGTTCCTCGTTTTCCACTTTCTCTATTCCCTCGCTACGGAAACATCTTTTTTGACTTAGTTCATACTCATTTAGATAAGAAGGATGTTTTGGCTACTTTCGATTAATGGACGTGCATCGTTCATTTCGTTTTCAAGCGCCTGTTCGTGCTTTTGCGCATATGGTATTGTGTCGTCTCTCACATCTTCCGATGATCTGTTTCTTTCACTCGCTTTGACGGTCTCAATTTCGTTCGGGTCGTTTTTCCCATGTTCGTACAGGTTGGGTTCCAGGAATATAATTTTTCTGTTCCAGTTGATTCCGGTACTTTTCATGTACAGTTCGACGTTGTTGTTCGCACTTTTGAGAGGCAATTCTTTTTCATTGAACTTCACGCTTCTGCTTATTATGGTTCTGTGCTTTTGTCGATCCCATATTCGGTACGCTTTGGAATTTAAATCGTAACCTGTAAATACTCCTTCAACACCTTTTGGTTCCCATTTATGTTTTTGCCCGTTGTTCATGTACCAACATTTGCAACCAAAACGCCTCGTGTGTTTTACGTGGGCGTCGTGACCATTCCATCGTTTGTAAGGTGTTTCGCCATCATTCACTGTCGTTGTTCTCCGATTTTTAATGTAACACGCCGGTTGAATTACTTCTCCCCAAAAATTTCCATCCACACCGCTATCATAAATAAGGCATCTCGTTATAGACATAAGTGTTTGATTTAATCTTTCGGCATAACCGTTCTGTTCTAGGGAATGCGGCGCCGAGAATTCTCGTCGTATTCCCTTGCTTCGTAAATACTCGTCAAAAGACCTGTTCACATATTCTCCACCATTGTCACAACGTAGCGTCTTTATTTTTCTATCAAACTTGTTTTCCACCTCTTCCTTGAATTCTACGAATTTGCTTAGGGCATCGCTTTTGCTTGGCATGGCATATATGGTTGTGTAGCGACTGAAGTCATCTGTGAAAGTAATAGCATAGCAATTCCCACCTAGCAAAAGTAGTTCCACGAAACCTAAAACATCGCTGTGTATAAGTTCCAAGCTTGCTTTCGTCGATTTTCAGCATATTTCAGGTAGAAACCATCTTTGACTTTGCAGATTCCACATACGTCACATTGCGTGTGTTTTCTTTGTTCCATATCGTACAGTTTGGTGTACTTCTGGTATTCGACTTCGTTTGGGTGTCCGAGCCTTGAATGCCATAATTCAGGGGTCGTTGTTCGAGCCATGCACACCTTTTCTTCTTCGTGCTCTGTGGCTATGTATACATTTCCCACTCGGTATCGCGTGAGGACAGTTTCGTCTCGGTCGTTTACCACTCGTACGGTTTTCAAGTCTATTTTTACCATTTTGTTTTCGTCGCAAAGTTTTGACACTGACAGTAGGTTTTCTTTCAAATTTGAGACATGTTTAACATTTGTCTGTAGCCTCCGTTTAAGTCTGACCATTTTATCTGAACTTTGCCTTTTCCTTCACATTCCAGGGTGTTTCCGTCGGCGCTGATTACGGTCTTATTCGCTCTTTCTATGCTCAGGAATTTATTCACGTCATGTGTCATGTGGTCTGTCGCACCACTATCCAAAATTCATTCTCTTTCACTGGTTTTTGCGGTTAGTGCACCAGAACCAAGACAAATGCTCATCTCTGCATTGATCCTCGCACCTCGTTTATACAGATATGCACTTTTATTTCTGTCGTAGATGTGGTTGCCATATTTCGAACAGTGCTTTCGTATGTGGTACCCGTATGTGTTGCACCTAAAACACTTCGTTTTTCGCTCGTTTGACGTTTCAATTTTGTTTCTGTCACCTGTGGCATTTTGCATGCTCGATGACGTTCTCTGATCTTTTTGGCGATGTTTAATGTTTTCTTTGAATAGACATACGTTTACAAATCCCTTAGTATTTTCTTTAGAGTTTATTAGCGTCTCTTCGTCATTTAACGTCATTCGTATGTGCTCTAGCTTGAAGCTTGCGTCGTTTATGTCTACCGTGCGTACAACGGCTTCGTATTCGTTTGGTAATTCTATAAGTATGGCTCCTATGCCCATTTTCTCATCTATTGCAATACCATACTTGTTGAGTTTCTTTCTGAGTTAGTTTGTATTGTGAAAATAATCGTCAAACTTTTCGTTTGGTTGTTTTCCGTCGTTCACGTAACTTTTCAGCATCAATATCGTGTGGTAGCTGTCTAGTTTGGTGTGTGACGTCTCTAATTTCTCCTACATTTCTTTGGACGTTTTACAATCTTCTAAGTTTAAGTTTCTGTCGTCTATGTTCAGCATGATTAAAGCGATACATTTTTCATCAATGTTCGTTTTCTTTTCAACGTCGTTGGTAGTGAGCCCACTCTTGATAGCGTCACTAAGGCCATTTGTTACTAGTACACTTTTTATCCATAGGGACCAAGATCGATACTTCTCTTTTCCCAATTTATCGATGAAAGCATCCATATCTTCCAATTTTCGTCTTTTCTGCTTCGTGTTTCACACTCTGGGCCCATAACCTGTTAGTGCTGGGGTTTACAGCTTTTAGCTAGTGTTGGGTTCCAACACTTTCTTTTATGTCGCTCAAATGATTTCTCAAGACTTTAGTAATAGTGCAACATGATCAATGTATGATATAAACTTTATTTAACGTTATAAAACACAGGCAGATTTTACTTTTACAAAACGTGGAACGCTTTCAATTATATTTGATCTTTTTCTGACATTTATATCAATAAAAAACAATCTCCACTAAACCACACCCTTTTTGTCATCCCGGCTACTATTTCATTTTATGCGACATTGCTTATGTGTTTCACAATTGACAATCTCAACTTATGGAGCTTATCATGGTTTCCATTATCATTGGGTAACATGTACAAATTGTCATTAAAATGAAGCACTTTTCGAATAGATCCAAAGTGTTTTTGGCTCATAGTTTTATCTTTGAAAATCCCAATCGGCCACTCCAAAAAGACCTTACATTAGGCATATGTACGATGGACATAATTTTGCCACTCTAATATTGTGAGATTTGTTGTCTTATTTGGAGCCTTTTGAATCATGTAGATATTCGATTTGTTAACTATTTGTTGTAGTAATTTCACATCAAAAAAATATTTATAAAACGCAAATGGGGTAGCTAAATCCATGAAACTACCACCAAGAATCTCACTTCCTTTGAAAGTTGTAGCATCTTCATCCAAAACTAAATTTTTTTCTCCACATAATTTGAGATAGTCTTTTCTTAGTATTATTGTCTGCAACTGATTGAATATTGCTGGGTCCGGTTTTGTTATGAATCTCAGATTCAGTATTTTACTCAATGTCATTGTTTTTCGCGGTCTCTCCGTTAGTGTTTGTTAGTTAATTTTCCAATATAAATCCGTCATCTTCAAACTCAATGGCAAGATCTTGTATATCACATTATTCTAAAGCGTTGTCTATGAGGCAGTTTTTATCGTTATCAGCATCAGAATCATCAAATACATCTTCACTTTCGAAAAACTGGGCCGCAAGTTCTTCTAATTGGGCCTCTGTAAAATACTTCTTCCTCCCAAGTCATACCAATGATAAAGCGCCATGTCTCAAATTTAATACAACTAAGTTTATGACCAATTCTGTAAACCAATATAAAAAATAAGTAAAGAAATAGTGCACCTATATAATAATCTTACCTTTATAAAGTAAATTCAAATGTTTTACTCAGATGCTTGCAATAAAAATCACTCAAACATGCACCGTTATATCCGTCCTGCAAGTACAACTATGAAAACTACAATTCTAGAAATTTGATGAGGCGTAGACGTAAACTAAATAAAATAATTTTTATTTTGTAACATTTCACAGAGAAAATAACAAACAAACTGAACTATACATTTGAATTGTTTCTATGTTCTAAAACGTAAAACACTTCGTGCAAATTTTCTTGAGGAGGGAAGGTTCCCATAATTGAAGCTGTGTTTCCTCGTTGAATGATGATACCTATCCTTTGAACCAAATACTGTTTCGACCTAGGTTCTCCAATGTGTAATGCTAATATTCCGGCAAGGCTGATCACGAACTGAATAGCTTCTTCACACCAAGTTCCCATTGTTTCCACTGCGAAAGGAAGGAAGTGCATATTTTGTTCCAAAACTGATGAGTATTTCCTTACTTTCCCAAAAGCAGCTATTCTTGCAGCCTATCCCGACTCTAATGATGAATGTATTAGGTGAGAAGGTGCAAGTGCGTCGGAGCAGGTAGCGTCCCATACCAAACTTTTGTCCTGTGTCCAAGGAATCAAGGTCATTCTATCTACCCGCTTTCCATCATCTCTGAACAATCCGCCTGGCTCAAGACGACATGGGATCTTTGCGGAGGTGAGGGCCCTGGACAAGATGTTATAAAGTTCCTGATGTCTTGAATACCGTCCTACACATTTGGCACAGCTTAGTCCATGATGTCCTGATAAATCAACTTCTAGGCCGCAACACAAATATGTGGTTCACAAATTTTGCATCCGAGTCTAAGAGCCATTGCTATTCGAAACGCATTGTTTTCCAACAGTGTGCCGACTGGAATGACGTTTAGCCACGCATTAGCTTCGAGATTTTGTAAAGCCAGAGTTATAGCCTTATTCGCAGGTGTGGTCGGTTTATTCTTCTCAAAAATGTTATTAATGATAACATTTTCCCATGATCGCTGGAAAGAGGGAGCGTTGGGTATCTTCGAGTCAGAGGTCAACTTCGCCCATTCATTTATTCCTTCCTCATAGAAATTGTTCTGGGGCCTGTCGGAGTCATCTAGACTTAACATCAAATTGACAAGCTTGCTGACACTAAAAGAAGAAGAGAGAAAGGCAGGAACACAGATGTCTTTGCATCTCCGAATTCCAAATCCTCCCAGTGGTGTTGGCAGAGAAGCCTTTTCAGACAGTTCAGGTGAGAGTTGAATTCAGTAAAAATTCTAGAGTGTTCTTAATGTTTTCATCTATCTTTTTCAATACATCACGACAAAACCATGTAGGAATAGTACGAAGAAGATATCCCCACTGCAATAGGCCGTACACCATCGTTTTTTTATTCAATGCGCAAAGACTGGCTCCGTAAAAAATTGGAAGAATTTCTCTTTTGATTTTCCTGGCAAGTACAAAGTTAGAAAATTTCGTAGGTGCATTTAATATTCGGTTAGACGCCTCTTCGTTTCTTTTGTTAATCATATCTTTGTGGTCTGAGCCCTTCAATTCCACCGCTGGAACCATTTGGAAAGCTGAGTATGGCTTTCCGAACTTCGTCCACCGACACAACTAAAGATTCTTGACTACTGGCATGTTCAGAGAACGACAACGCTTGAGTGGGTGCTTCGAGACAAGCTTCAAGTAGGGATCTTGTGTCATAGGTGCAATTGCTTCTTGAGACGATAATATTTTGACGGCTCCTCTGACATCCCCTTCAACAACTTTAGAGTCTACACGTTTTGTTTTTTTGTTTTTGCAGAACTGGAGCACTTTGAGACTTGAAAATCCAAAGATAAATAAAGCCCTCCAGGAAGTAACGTTGTTTTTCTCTGTGACAGTATTTTTGCAAATTTACTTGCCGCGGCAAATCTGGCCCCTTTAGGAATACTTTTGAGAATTTGGATGGTCCTCTTCCTCTGAGAAAGCTCGAAAGATAAATCTTCAGTTGAGTTCAAGCTCGGTGCTGGCGATGTCAGAAAAGTGGTGACCCCATCGTTTGCTTCCAAACGGTGTTTTTTTCCTACGTGGATCGGTAGACCTTTATCAGTATAGAGCTTGCTACAGTATGGGCAAGGAATTTTTTTGTGAGTGGTTGATGTTCTCCGCAGTGCAGTTGTTGCAAAACCAGGGATCAATCCCCAGTCCCTGGCTTTTTTATCATCTAGGTTAACACAAGACGAGTGGAACCAATTTAGACATCGGTCACATGAAATCCATACTTCTGAAGGATTGTTATTCCCACATGGACATAGTGTAGGGTTCTCCCTAACACGATGGACGTTTGTTGTAATTTGGAATTCCGTAATAATTCGTGCAATTTCAATTCTTCAGGAAAGAAGCTAGGTCCCGGTAAGGTGGTAATTGTAATGACGGTATCAGATTTAGCAGTTGTGGAAGACTTTGACAAAATGAAACGCTGAACAACTTCCGGGAAATTTTGAATGTCTTGCGGGTAGCGGAATTCTGTGACGAAATCCTTTTCCAGGAAAATCCTTTTAAATATCGCTTTCGAAAAACTGTGTTCAGCCACCTGTCGTCCCAACGGAATTACAAGTACTCACAAAACTGGTCTCCTTCCTTATGGGTAACTGTATCTTTCTTCTTCGAAAACTTAACCCTGACGCACAGAAAAAGTTTCAAAATTTGTCTCCCATAAAATTTTTAGGGTTTGTAAAATGTAACACGAATACTAGTACATAATCTTCATATGCTTATTACTCAATAAAAAAAGGAAATAACAATTCGTAAAGTTTAAAAAGTTTAAAATTTAAATATTCAAAAGATTTTAAACTTCAAAATGACATTTATCTTGATGGATATTGAGCTTTATGTACCATATACATAAAGGCGTCCTAAATTAAAGACATAATGTTTGTGAACCTAAATAATGTTTGTAAGCGATTTAAAGTGAAAATAAGTGTTGTCTTAAATTTAATACAGTGCACACTGTAAGGTTAAAATAAAGCTAAGACAACTTGGAGAGATGTGTTCTGGTTGTCAATAAAATTACTTATTCTATACACAAAATTATCTTTCTCCGTGGATCAATTTTTCAACTGAAAAGGCTGTCGACTGACATTAGAACAACACATCCCAACATAAAATTTGGCTTTCAATGGCATTCAGTGTGAAAATTACTAGATGGGAGTTTCGCTTTCATCACCCGTACTGATAGTTGTACGATTATTAAAACGTTGAAAAATAAAAATTTGGTATGTACTCACCTTCGACTTTTAATCACAGAGATCCAGTCAGAAAACCTTTCGTCGATATACATCCATAACGAGGTTAAACATTCCTGTAGTACGATTACATTTTACTGAAACTATATGGCAAAGTTGAAAATAAAAATAAGTAGATTTATATTTACATAAAATAAAAATTTTAACTCTGTAAGTACAAACATTAATTTAACTAAAATTTCTTTATGGTCATAATTTACCAAACTGTTTTTGTATAGCAGGTACATATGCAATACGATGTAAATATGCATTAGATGGTAATAATGCAGTTAAGAAAGAGTGTGTTATTAAAGCAGTTAAACCCCATATACGTTTTGAACCACCTAAAAATACTGGTGCTGAATATCCATCACGAAATTGTGTATGACCAAATTTTTTTATATTACATAAATCTTCTAATGATACAGCAAACACTTCCTTTACCTCATTCTTATTAATTTCTAGTAACTGTGGATGTAAGTCAGTGGTAATTTCTCCTATCACTGGTAAAATAGCCACCTCTCCTCTAGTTGCAATTAATCCGCCACTACCCCATACACGAATATGTTTCTTGTCAATACCCAATTCTTCGTTGGTTTCTCTTATTGCCGTTGTTTGTAAATTTTGATCATTCTCATCTAACATTCCTCCAGGAAAACTTACTTGACCCTTATGCGTTCGTAAATGGGGCGCTCTTAATGTGTATAGTAGCGACACCTTATCGTCAACAATGCAAATCGGAATTAAAACAGCGGCCTTTTTGTACGGCTGATGAGTTTGTAATCTTATGGGTTTCATATTAGAAAATTTTGTTGCTGCTCTCGACATATTTTCTTTATTCAAAACATTTTCGACTGAATACGCGCTAGAATACCTGATACGGATCGTTGAGTACGAAGTTCTACGTGTAAATCTGCAAAGCATTGTCAAGCTCAAACGTCAAATATCACTGGAAATTTTCATTTTATTGCACGTTCTGTTGCATTAACAAATAAGTAAAATATTTTCAATTGACTTTGTAAAATGCACGTATTGAACGATTACTCAATCATTGTACTTAATTTTGCATTTTACAGGTTAGATTTTCGTTGCCCTTGTACGAAACAGTGGTTACACAGATAGTTATGAGCAACGTAGAACACAGGCGGTGCTTGGCAACAAATTTTGAAATTACATTGTTAAGTATTAAAACAATTTAAGTCTTTTATACAACCATACTTGTTTTGGAGCAGCCCCATGTTAATGTTTAGAATATAACGATTATTCTTGTACATTCCGTACGCCAAATGCACTTCGGTATGCTTCATCGATGACTGGAACGTGGACGCACGACTTTAAACAATTTTATCTTGCTTTATTTATACAGAATAAAATGAGATAGGAACATTCGCATTTGTTCCAAGTCAGGCATAAGAAGGAAACAAAGCGAAAAGAGTTGTCTTCTTGGGTAAATAATGTACAGTCGTGTCTGCATAACCTGTAGCCTGGTATTACACTTAGAATCTCTGACAACCAGCATATTAATGACCAATAAGAACACTACACTCATAATAATATAGAATTTGCGCATGCAAACTTTTTCCCCTTATAATACTTTCATTGCACATAATTATAAAGATATACGTTAACGTAAATTTTGTTCTTAAGGCTATATCTTAAATAACGACAACTAATCACAAAATGCAACCCTAAACTTTTCAAACATGGAAGTGGAAATAACAATTCTCAATCACCATACTTGTTCAAGATGTATAAAGTACTTGATGATCTACATAAATTCAACGTCAGCATCGGCTGCCATATTGCACGTCATAGTGTATGCCCTTTGTTAAGGTTTACATTTACGAAATAAAGTCGCTATTAATTATTAGCGTTTTTCTTCTGGCTTGTTATCAAGATGTGTACTTTCGACATCTTGAGTTGTTATAATCTTTTTGTTGTGTAACAAATATAATATTTGCATGACATTACACATTATTTTAAATATATTACTTAAGTGAATTCCATTCGTTTAGTGCATTATTCTTACCCAGGTGTGATTTACACACTAGTATTTTGCTAGTGGATTTCCAAATGTAACAAAAAATTTATTTAGGTATAAAAAAATCATTATTCTGTTGCAGATGTCAGGTGTCAAAATTTACAGTGTAGCTTTTTGCAGAAGTAATTCGAAAAAGCTTCATGAGAATGGGAAAAGGGTACTTTTCTTTTCCTTTCTAAATTATTCAGAAATCTGTAGAGAATGGGATAGGAAGTGTTATACGCAAGATAAATTTAATATGGAAGATAAAACACTCTTACGCTCAAGATTGTGGAGACGAATTAAAATTTATGAAATTATGTCTTTGCATAATTGTTAACTTTTTTAGCAGTACCATCACTATTTCTTGTTCACCAAACAAAATTTCTCACGCCATTTGATAATCTAACGGCGCTTAGATTTGAAGCTAATATGAGGTTATCATATTAATATTATACATTTACAAATATTTATTAATTAGTAAACATTAGCCTGAAAATCAATGTCAAATTTTAACAGCAACTAAAATTCACATTCACTTTGACTAACTCAAGTTTCTCAATTTAAAGGTTTTAAATCGAATCCTAATCATTGCCTATATGAAATTTATGACGAAAATTTTAAGTCGGCAGGCGGGGTGATGTAGTTTTCGCACGTACCTAGTACTTTATACATCTTATTGATATTATTCTGCGATATAACCTCACTTTTTACAAAGTCTTCTTCCAAAAACTCTTGTAACGATTTTTATTTAATCAGAAATTACAAGTGGAATTTTACAAAACTATATAAAATTACTCTAAGTCAAAATTACTGTTAAATGGATTTAAATTAGGGCAAGTAGCTTGAACAACCA
This sequence comes from Platerodrilus igneus, assembly GCA_036346225.1. Lineage (NCBI taxonomy): Eukaryota > Metazoa > Arthropoda > Insecta > Coleoptera > Lycidae > Platerodrilus > Platerodrilus igneus. Next base: position 4,097,495 of record JARFIW010000932.1, on the reverse strand, counting down.
ACAATGCAAAAGTTGCGAGGCTCAAGACTGACTCACCATCTTGGTACTCCCGAGGTATTTATGTTGTCCCTGCCCCTCACATTTTTGTGGGAACTGCAGAGCTCATGTCTGCTTATTTCTTTATTAATTTATACAATACAAAGTAACAATCTTAATTCTAATAATTGCGGTTTTATAACCGACTGTGACCTGCACCTGCAGTATCACTTATGTCTGGAATACAATGTATTCACATCCGTTCTCACAACTTGCTTGTGAACTTTCATTAATTTTTTCTTTATTTATTCTTGAATTACATTGTGGCATCTAACTTTAGTTTCTTAATAATTTCTATTTAATTATACACTTATTGATTTGGGGGATATGTAACTCGCATAATATTTTATACAGTATAAATGTACCGTAAAATAGCAAAAACGGCTTTTGCAAAAATTAACTAATAGCTCACTGGAACTTGAAGAAACGTTGTTTTACCGTTGGCGGAATCCAAATACAAAATTTATTGTGTTTTAGATTCTGAAGTTAGAATCAAATGAGATGGTCTAAGGACCGAGCGCCTGAGAAATATCCAAAACAAGGTAGTTGGGAACAAAAAAACGTCTTTTTTATTTGTATAAAACATGTTACGGGTGAAATAGGTGTTAAAAGAATTAAATTTTGATTGGCCCTAAAGGGGTGGAGACCCCTTAATAATATAAGAGTACGCTGCTAACAGCAGTGGTGTGGGTGTTGGTTTCTATGGATAAACGAGAAACAATTTCTGCATATAAATATTTTCGCTGGTACTTAATTAAAAACTTCATATCTTTTTCTGTATTTACCGTCATTTGTGTATTTATTAAACGTTTCAGACTTTTTCTCAAGTTAAACGGTTACTTATTCAATGTTTGAAATGAATTTTATTAAAATATTCAGCTATAAATTTAAAGTGTTTAAATCTATAACCTTAAAATCTGGCATTTTCCTTAGAGATTATATAAAGTTTAAAACGTGGTTTGGTTATCATAATAATTTGTTTCCAAAAGATTATAATGGGTTACGTACGAGTTTTTGAATAGGTTATTTCTAGTCTGCTTATATGTACACTGTATGTAATATAACGCTATTAAGTGGTTTTCTATAATTTCATACGCGAAAGTAGGCAACACATCTTACGGATACGTAATAAGTTTTTGAATTGGACGTACTTTCGTGTTGCTTAGAAGTTTACGACCGGTTCAAACGCATAAGGTAAACGTAGTATTTCCAATTATCGATAGTAGCTCGCTTGTTGAAACAATATGATAGGTTTTAATATATAAGTTTATCTACGGACTTTCCAACATAAGTTCAATGTAGCGAGTTGGATATTCCTTTATCTACACATAGGTGTTTAGAAGGAACGTTGCGATTCAAATAAAATTATTATTATACTTGCTTTCGTGGCTTAAAAACGAAAGGTAGAAGTGTTTTCCGTTAAAAAAATGTGTGTTGTTTCGAAATCCGTTACATGATATAGTTAGTGAACTTCGTTCTAAGCTTGCTAATATTACGGGCCGGTTATTGTTCTTTGTGATTTGAAGTTTACGTCATTCAAAATATTAAAAATGTACTTTAAAGGCATTTCCAATCGGTTTGTATACATACAAATACAGTATTGTACATTTCTTTGTTATGTTTGATTTTAAGTGTTAGTTTACGAAAGCTTTAAGATTACAGTATTGAACTTCTACAATTTTTTACAAGCAATTATTTTGGCATACTTTAATAATGGTTTAACTATAATTAATGCAATTTTGAGTGAACGTGAATTTCGCTATATGCAGATTATCCGATACTACAAACATCACATATTGTTTGTTTTATCGATGGCTTAAAGACACGAAAATTGTTTTTCTTGCAACTACAAATTTTAAATCTGTCCTTGTACACCTGGTCGATTATGGTCGGGACATATGGCAGAATCTGGGTGATAACATGGTGGAGGCATTGTTGGTTTTGCTGAATTTCTTTGATGATGGTTTCAGGGTTGAAGAATCTTCCAGGGACAAAAACCGGACGTCTGGAAGAACACCTTTTGAAGTCATCCTTCCAACAGAGTATGTATGTGTTTTTTTCCTGGGTTTCTATATTTTGGTTTCTCTGAGTCGGCCTACGTGGTTGGCTTAATGTGTTTATTTATTTGTCTTGTTTATTACGTGCAGAACAAAACTACATAATTTGGTTGGTATATAAACATTTAATAAACGTACATTATTGCTTTTTAATTGTTTCAGTACTTTTGATAAACAAGAGTCAATAGGCTTTTTTTTTAGTTTGCAAATGCAGGTTTCTATTAATTATTGAATATAGTTTTGGGATATACGAAATGCGTATACGTGTTTGTTTGAAAGTCACGCCGAGATAAATAAATTTGTGTAGAAACAGCTGGTAAATTTAAACTACCTTAGTTTAAGGTTAGGAACATGCTAATGCGATACCTCTTATTGATTCAGTTGAACATTTACTGTCCATACAATTTTTGATACAAAAATTCAGTGTACACTTATTTTAGCGCGATGTTATTACATAATTTTTTATTTATTACAGCTGCAGCGAAATGCATTTCGTGTGTAGATGGTTGTTTCCGTTATTACTGTTGTTTGCTATTACTCTAATATTTGTTGTATTTATTTACTAAGAATTGTGGACAATATGTAAGTATGTGGTTTTTATTACTATTTCAATATAAAGTTTTCAGAAATTGTATTAAATAAGTGACCGTAAATAATCCGTACAATATACATTATTAATGTTGTTTTGTGTAAATATTAGGTTGAGGTTAAAAATTAGTTTAAGGTAATTAAGGTGTGTTTTAGTTATTTTGGCAAAAATTTATTTTACTATGTAAATTCTTCGGGATATGTTGGATAAATATTTTTTTCGCGGGTTGGTTTCCATTTCAAGTAACATGTTTTTTTAATTAGTGGTTTAAAAATAAAATTCCTTTCTTGAAGTTTTCTTTTTCTTTCTGTGGAGCCACCCCACTCTACGACTTCTAGCTAGCACGATCTTCTTTGAATTCCTCCTTTTTTTATTGCGGTATTCGGTACGGACTATTTTATTTGCTTACTTTACTTTTTTTTGTCTGCACAGAATACCGTAACAAAATATAAAGAAAAATAAAGAAAAACGAAAATAATAGTTAACAAGGTTTTTAATTCAAAATTCTACACTTGCAAACACTTACCCTGAAAGGTTGTTAAAATCGAAGCGCACCAAACAGTCTGTCACCGCAAAAACTTAGATGTCATTTGTATGTGGAAGACGGATATTCCGCTTAAAACTTTATTACTTTAGTGTTCTAAAGTTGGTCATAATTAAAGAAATTTCTCAAAATAAAATGCTCCTTTCAAGTACGACTATTACTGGGGTAATTGAATATGCTTTACAATTGGCTCGTTTTAATCATTTCCTAAATAAATTAAATAAAAATTAATGTATCCTTAACCTCTGTTAACATAAATATAATATCCATATACATACAAATATCGTTTCCTAAAAATACCTATGTCATCCTATAATCTGACCAGGTGTTGCTAAATTAAAAACATCCTAAAAGAAATTTATTTCTAAGCCATAAGCAAATCTATTCAAATTTTTACTGCTTTCCTATTTAATTATTAGACATTCATAAATTTTAAATTATTGGCAATTGTAATGTAACGATCCTGGTCGCAACCACAAATTTTTACTCCAACCTACCTGCGGACGAACGAACAGCCTCTACTGACAATACCTGACTTGTAAATTGATATAGTGGCTGTGGCTAATGACATCTACGTTGTGTGACCAAAACATAACCCAAATATACACACTGAGTTAGTGTTTGGGTGGGAAGGTTTGAAATAAAACTACAGTATTTAGCATCCTTACTTTAATTATTATACGATTACCTCAAAATTAGGTTACAAGCAATTATATATGAATTACAAAAGTAAACAATGCCGGACTTCCTGGGTTAGCGTTGAGGAAACAGTATCGCCAGATACAAACTCAACAACCCTGCACTTCTATCTGCGTAAATACACTTCTCCAAGTATGGGGCGGGGAACAAACACCCTGTGCACTTTTAATATTACAGGATGTTAACTGTTACTCGGACATGTATATGTGACAACAGAAGAATGGTTAGGGTAGCCCAGTTAGTTTTTTCTGGAAGGTACCGAGGACGGCTGAGCCATGACTACCCAGCTAAGGTTGAAGAGCAAGAACACCAGGAAGATAAGGATTTTGACTACCAATGTTCATCCTTGCAGAGATATAAATGTTAGTAAATTCAACAAAGGCTTAAACATACGCGCTTACCGTACAAACCATTAACAGTTTCCAGCCTGTTTGTCAATATGGTCCACAATGACTAACCTACATTACATCATTTGCATAAACACCACTACAAGTATATTGACAAAACATCTATAAATAAACATGAAGTTCAACATGAACGTATGCTAAGATAATACCAAATAACGGGCACATAGATTGAATCGACCATCTCCAATATAGTCATATTACAAACGCGTTAATAAACGGGGTCACAGCAGAGGTTCGCTATAATCACATCATAACAAGCATCATTAAATTTCAATATTAGCACCGATAGAATAATAGGTTAGAATACGTTAGATCACATCAAACTAACGGCTAGGTTTTAAAATCGAGACATGAATTATGTAGTTATAAACGCACGACTCAAAACTGAAATAAACAATTACATAGTAATAACAAATTATTAGAACATTGAAAACAAATTATAAAATATGTTGGTAGAAAATACACACCAAATTCAAGCCAAATACAAGCTCAAGTAACAAGCTTTAAATATATATAAATGCATGTTATCATAATATATTCAACCTAACAAGCAAACGTTAAAAATTATTAATTATGCTTGCATCGGTTAAATAAACGGCATTTAAAAATCATACAAACGAAGTGGATTAAAAATTACAAACAAAATACACATAACAACTTTATCATTAATTCAAATATTATCTTAGAACACAAACAAATAACTTCTAACAATTACTAAAGCTTCGATGCAATTAGATAACTTAAAAATAGAATATAATTAAAAACATTATGTTTAATAAAAACCGCCAAATGGAGATTTTCGACCCTCCATTTTAGAAACTGCCAGTCAAGTTCAACAACGCAAGTTAAAGCTTGTAATTGCTTCTCCATTCTCCGCGTCCCTATAACGGCAAATTTTGATGTCACGGAGTGCGTTTAGAAACCTGAAAGTGGTTACCGTGCTGTTCAAAAATACCTTCAAATATCGAAATGTACACTTAATATTTGCAATAATTATTAACTAATAAAAATCGACTTAGGAAATACTACGGATCACTACACAATGTCGTTCAAAAAAATAGTTAAATCCCAACTTTGTGCTATATCTTTGTACCTTACAAAATATTTAATTCTTACATTTTCTTAATATTTTACTAATAACCGTATCCTTATCTTTAATTACCAATTGCCCCGTTGATAAATCCTTAATTAAAAAAAATTACTGTAATATTCACTTAAAAATCCTTCGTCGAAAAATAGCAAACATATTTACGTTCACCCACATATAAATTATACCTACACACTTACAGTTTAGTTTTCTTATTATAACAGTTAAGCACGTCCAGACCACACCATCGTATATTTTGCAAAACTATACTTCCTAGTTTTACCTATTTTTGAACAATAGCTACAACATAACCCCAAAATTCCAAGACGATGGCGGGATGAACAAATCCAGCTTCACCCCTACAATAGTCATAACGATGCTAGTTCCACCCACCGTTGTTTCGAAAATACCTTGCAAAGTCGCAAGCTTAACATCAAATAAATCAACGTATGTCCGTATTTCTTAGCTATGTTCCGTAGCCTCACCTCACTACATTTTTTAATCTTAACTAGCATCCCTTAATTTTTCACTTTCCGAAGTTTACTTCTTCAAGGCCTCATACAGAACAGCCTTTCATCTTGTCCGCGATCATCCTTTTCGTATCTATATATAATTGATCTTTTTAGGTTATGGTTTTCTGTAACTGACTTTTATCACGTTTCCTTCCCCGTTCTATTCGTACGCATCTCTACAATTTGACGTTTTCAGGTAACCAAGTTCTATGTAATTGACCTCAATATCAATTGAATATAATTATTATCTTTTTAATTCCTCTTCTACTTCGTATGTTGTCGGTGGTATTTTATTTTATTTCATTTTACAATTTTGCTATTGAAATTATAACAGAATGACATACGGAAAGCACCTGTTACCATGTGATTTACGTTAGTGTATATATTATTTCTTTATCTGAAACCATATAATTGCACACATTTTAGTTTATTGTATAAAAGGGCTACATCATATTTGAAACCCTATACTTCTGTATTTTTATTACTCAACAGTTTGTGTAGTCCGTTTCACGAATTAGTTAGTGACGTAATATAGACCAGCAGCTGTTATGTTGTCGCACTGTTCAATGTTTATCCGATACAACAAAACAACAAACCGAAATTTGTTTTGAAGAAAACAGTTTTAATACAAAATGAACTAGTAAAAATTCGTAAAATTGCTAAAGACAACAAATCGCAAATAACAAGCGACGGATGCAAAATGAAATGAAATTTAACAAAACGCTAACGATACCAGTGCGAAGTGATGCCAACCTGTAGCGTTTATTTTCTCCGAAACAGTGCACCTATAGTTTTGGAATACATTTGGCAACAGAAATTGCTGTTTGTGATGTCACTACACTGTTTCGTGGAACGCACTATAACTGCCATAATGTCTTGTTTCAAGAGTCTATTACAAAAAGGAACTATCTGCTTTATTTATGTAGTAAAACGTGTTGTTTATCTTTGTCTAAGGTACGGAGTTGATCCTCGGTCTCCTCTTCCATATTGAAATTTGAAAGGCTATAAATTAATTTTTATCAATTTTACGACATTTTTATTGCATTTTTAACGATAAAACGAGTTCCTTGAGTAAATGTTTATTTATTAATAAAAATAATTGGGTTTGAAATGTTTCTTAGTAAAGGTGACTCATTTGTCTTTATTAATAATCTACCAGAGAATTCTAGAATATGGTTTTATTTAAAAACATTTAAAATGAAGTTAAATGATATTTCGATTCACACGTAAGTCGATTAATTTGCTTAATTAAAGCCTTAATTGCTTTATTTACGGTTTTGCAAGTGCAGAAAGACCCGCATCACGACAATTGTAATAAAAATTGATTTTCAGGATACACAAAACGCGTTCTATGCACGGAAAGTGTATTTTTATAATAAATAAAATGAATGAATTTGTACTTTGTTACACTTCGTTTAACGTTTTATCTGGTCGGTAATGCAGTTAACAAAATGTTACACTTAGATTCTGGTACATTGAAATGGCGATAGATGGCTCTTAAAAGCCGGTAATACAATTACCAAAGTTCATAAGATACACCATTACGTCACTGATAATTTATATTGCGCCATAATTAAGCGAAGTTACATAAAATTAAAACAATAAAAATTAGAGAGTCTACTCACGTGAAGGATCCGGTAACCGGCAGGAAATCACGCCACGGTAGCCTCGGCATCGCTGTTGCTGGTAGAGCTGGACATCCAAATTATCTCGGGGTCATGGGATGCTCCAGGGTCATCTCCGTTCCTATATGCAGTGGAAGACAGGAATAGGTAATTAAGGAAAGATAATCAAGATAAGGAAATCTACATAATAAGATAACACGACACCCCGCACGACTGTTCACTTCAAAGTTCGGCGTAAAAAGCCACGTTTCCGCGCGAGCCGCGAAACTCTCCTACTCTTTGTAGCATTGCTATACCCCTATAGGGATAATTCACACTTGCCAATTGCACTATTGTGACGTACCGGAAGCCCCGCCCAGTCTATTTAAATTGGTCCCGCTTCGTGCGTATTGAAAATTATGGCGGGAACTTCCGCACATCAAGAAAACTAACCTAAACACTGTTTAAGTGCAAATTCGATTTGCACGTAACAACTTATCTCTTAAAATAATTACTGACATACACGGAAGTCAATTTAGCTAGTTAAAGCTTCAATTTGCTAAATGCAATAAGCTTGATATGTTTTTCGCAGATATTTTAAATGGCTTTTGTATTTATATCTTAAAGTGATTATTAACACGCATATATTTATATACAGGGTGCAATGATGAATCTTCGGAAATTTTAATTCTTTCGGGATTCTTTTTATTGGGCGGATTTAATTTGTGTTTATATAAAGTCTACCAAAATATACAAGAAACCGGAAAGAACAGAAATTTCTGAAGATTCATTATTCCACCCTGTACATAAATAATATAAGCGTATTGTAAATACATAGCCATTAAAGTGCAAAGAAAAACGCCCTTCCTATGTATTTAAAAGCTTCAATTGTAAATCAATAATACAAGCGTATTTTTTAGCCATTAAAGTGCAAAGCAAAACACACTTTCCTTATATTTAAAACCCCCAATTGTAAATCAATAATACAGTCGTGTGTACAAAGTTAAGCCGTATTTGTAAAAATAATCACTCTTAAGATACCTTAAAACGCATTACATGCAAACTTTATTGGAATGCAAGTCAATCATTTCAAGTGTATCATAAACACCAAGCCATATATTTTCATTTATCGTAAAACAATGCAAATTTCATTGCATTTTTATGTGTGTAAAATATGTACTAGAACGCGTTCTATTTACGGTTGTGAAAATGCAGATCTTTTGCATTATAAAACAATTAGAGCTTAAATAATCGTATAAATTGACTGTCGTGTATATCGAAATATCATTTGAATTCACTTTATGAATTTGAAATAAAACAAACTCTAGCATTTTTTTTGAGTCGGAAACAAATACGTCATTCTTTGTCAGGAAATGTTTTTAAAAGTCGTTAAATTAATGAATGCTCGATTCTAAGAGCACGAACATTTACATGTAATAAAAATGTAAAATCAATTTTATCTTTCCGTGTTACTACCAAGTAAAATATGACGCCACAATTAACCCGTGAATCAGACAAAGATAAACAACTATTCGGTGGCGGTGATTTGACACTAATTAGACCATTAAATTTGTGAAATTCTCGAAATTGTGGGATCATTACAGTGTACTATGTTCCAAACGGAACAGGCCAACTTTAAAATAGAGATAATTTTATATATAAGCAGATGCATCGACGTTAGATTCATTTATCAATTCATTTCAATTTACGCAATCGACAATGTAAAATTTAAGATTACTGTATAAACCTAGTAAAATGTAACGTTGATTATAAAGCCAAAACAATATGTAGAGTTGTAATGAAATTTATAATTTTGGTAACTTATGTTCTAAACGGAAATTTAAGCAAATATGGATGATTTTGTAAACTGGGATTTGAACGTCAATTTAAAATAAAACCAGGAAGGATTTAATACCGTTTGAAGATAATGAAAAAAAGATTAGGATAAGCATTCATTAGCATATAACTATAAGTATAAAATTTTAGATTTCTTTGTTTGTTAATTGATAATATTTCAATATTTTGTATTTTAATTTAGAATAAGTTTACATTTTATCCTAACTGTGAAACGGATAATTGCAAAGAAATTTAGGTCAAGTTCGAAACAGTTTGACCTTTTAATAAAAATCTGTGAAACTTTTTGGCCAAACACACTTACAAGCGTGGGAGTAAAGGATAGGTAAATTATCCGCCTATTTTAACAATTTTAATTATTTTCTGTATAAACTGGAACTGTGAATCGCTTTATAAACTGTTTTGTATGAAAGAAAATATTTTGACTGTATAGATGCTTTTAAGGTTGCTGTGTTTGATTTCATTTTGTAAATTCCATAACTTCCGTTGGGCTACCCAGGCAAAGAAAAGACAGAAAGGAAGGTAAGTCAGTAATTTCAAATTTTCTATTTTGTGTCTGTTGTCACAGCACTTTTAGCAACGTTCCTACGGACAGACGTGATCACAGCACTCATTCAGCGGCGCTCCAACGCGGTTGTTGTCATATCACCCTTTTAGTGGCGCCCAACGTGGTCGTTATCGTAGATATATACTAAACTATACCTCCCCCTTTTAATTTAGATTATATTATACAAGAACACAAGTGTAGTTACATTTTCTTTACAATTACGCCCCTTTATTTTCCTATTTTAATAATGCTTCGACTGCCTTATTCTCAGCACTACGACTCACAGGCGGTTAATCTTTTGAAGAAATACATTTGATTGTCTACACTTTTATTTCAAAATTAAATTTACTATCAGTTGGTTCAATCCGGTAACATCAAGCTCCAGTCTCACCAAAAGCAATCAAAATAAAATTACTATTTATACTTTGCCACCTTTCCCAGGAGAGTCCTTGAATGCCGGCATGTACTGTCCAGTCTCCGATCTGTGACTTGCGTTGTTGATGCTGCCTTACGGCCTTACCAAACCGACAAATTATTGTGTAGTTAATTTTCTAGTTAATCTTCCAAAAACGAACAAGAAAATCTTACCCCTTTGGTTTTTCTTTCTGTGCGTGTGTGTATGTGTGTGTGTGTGTGTGTGTGTTGTGTGTGATTAAAGGATTAAAGGTCATATAGCATCATTTCGTAAACATTCAACGCCGTAAACTCGAGCAAATTCACGAAAATCACAATTATGTAAATATTAATTTGTGTAAAGTAGCGTGTTTGGTAAAACGCTTTGCATATGAAGTATATAAGTATAGGGACCGTGATTAAATGGGGCTTTTACTTTTATTACATAAACTTAATAACGAAGAAATAATGTTTTAATATAAGAATAATGGTATTTCACTATATTCTGCACGTATGAGGAAGTTTTTCAAAGAGTTTCATTTTTAATTAGTTAATTTAATAACATGTTTACGTCCTAAAGTATTCATAATGCGTAAACAAGAGTTTTTATCCATATTCTTGATATCAAATTACTCAATTATGTATTACGCGTAAATGGGTAATTATTTTAAAAGATTTTTATTTTAAGGGATGCCGCGTGTATAATATCTAATTCCTCTTAATACTAAGCGTACGTTGGCATTTAGACGAAAGCGTACTCAATCAAAGTTGATATTTTAATTAAAGTTACGAGTGTATTTCAATTAAGAAACGTGTTCTTTGACCGTATTCTGGAACAACCAAGTACTAAAATAAAACATAAGGTGAATGATGAGATACCGTAGAGAATGAGGAACTTAAAGTTTGTAGAAGCGATAAGATAAAATAAGTAAATGGTCTCAATTATTATATAGCTTGAAACTGTTTAGAACAATAAATCTTCGAATGGTGTATAACACACCTACTTCTAATATCAACTAAAGGTTCAAGATTGTCTACGAAACTTCTAGATGCTTAAGTAAGAAGACAAGTCCATTTCTAGGACCAATCCATACATAGAAACAACAACTAGACTTCACAAGAAGTATCGAGATTCTGACATCAGAGGGCACGCTGTTATATAAGCCAATGAATGTCGAGTTTAGGATTAGTTGCTATTTTAACGTTACCATGCTAATCAAATAATACGTAGTATTTATTACTGGAAGTATTATAGGAGATAGACGTTTGTTTGACATAGATGATGTTGGAAGTTCATTGCTACGCGAAAACGAGTACGTAATTAGAATGCTTATAGAAAGGAAAATAAAGAGTTAAAATTAATTGAGATAAAGCATATAAAATAGGAATGGTTGGTTACATGTTATATGAAGCAATTTGCTTAGAAATGAGTACTTTCTAAAACAATTTAAGCAATTTTAGAACTGTAATTGAAAAGAAAAGAAAAATCAAATTTTTTACGGTAAAATAAAATTATATTGTTTAAACTTTTACAAAACGACACATCTAGTTATAAATTAGTTAAGTGATAATAAAAAGTTCTAGTTTTGGCTGCAAGTTTTGTGTGAGAGTTGTATGTACAAGTCGATAATTTGAATTTAAGGGTGGCAGCCTGCGGTTAGGTTTGCCAGTATATAAAAATTATTAAACCTAACGGATCAGATCCGCTTTTAAAGGGTGGTTAATGAATTATCCGACCTATCTGGACAAAATTTGAATATAATAATATTTGTGCATGAAAATTAAGAGATTAAGATTAGTTAGTTTTCGTCCTAATTATAAAAGAGTTTTGACTCTTTTTAGTATAAGTGAGTGATTATATAGAGGTTGTTAGATTTAAGATATTGTTCGTAAGGCAAGCCGTTGTGACTCTATTTTAATATCTAAAGTTTGTAATGAGAGAAAGTTATTTTCTGGATGTTTATTTGAGATATTGTTTGTAGAAAAGCTGTTGTGGATGTAGTAATTAGCATTTGAAAGATTGTTTGTAAAAGGATATTTCATATCATTATAAATTTGATGTTTGATTGTTGTGATTTTATTTTGAAGGAGCTAATCAAAACATTCATCTTTTGTTGAGGCACACTTACAACCTCTTTAGATCACATCTTTTATTTACGCTCAACGTCATGTCCACACAGTTCACAACACGTTTATTTACTCCCAAAGTCGGGTCACTTTGGTCCACTGAAATATATATATATATATATATATATATATATAACAATGTTTAATATTTTGAGTGCCATTTTGATTAAGAGCAACTTTACTGAACTTTAAATTTGCAACAGTTCAATTACGTTACACCATGCCTCGCAATGAAAGCCATTGCACATATTGTGACATTTTTAATCTTAGTAACATATATTTTTAACGGCCGGTTTAGTTCGAACTTTATCAAACTTGGTAGATAAGCTCAAGTTTTACTTCATGTGCGTTATACAAGTGTCATTCAGTAGTAGCTTAGTTAAACTTGTATATATACATAATTTTTAGCAGTTCTCAATGATAGCGCACGCGCTAAACACTTTGTCACACAAAATAACCGTTGTTGATGTTTGATTTTCAACGTAGCCGTGTTATAACCCCGGCGTCGTGTTCAACGCTACTACTACAGTTGGCAACACTGATACGATCCACGTTCACATTATTGCACAACAATGATATTATGACATAATTACGTGTCAAATTGTATCACGTACCAAATATGTTTACAATGATACAAGTTTATATATACACAAAACTAAAGCAAAAGTATTCACTTAAACGAGCCATGCAGTTGATCTCAGGGTCCTTGTTGTTTGGGAGTGGGTTGCGGCATGCCATCGTTGAAACCAAATTTATCGTTTTCCTCTTCTTTTGTTTGTAGCAGTACGATAGGAACAACCATGTAAGGAACGATAATGTAGGATAAGGAAGAAACCTACATCCTAAAAGAGAAAAGACAAAAGAACGACACAGGCAAACGTCACCGTTCGACGTCTCGTCACTAATAATCCTCTCGTGTCCAAACCGCGCACTTACGCCACTCCACGCCTGCGCATTCCTTTTTGCTCAAACGCAACTGTCCGAAATGACGGAAATGAACAAGTCTATTTTAAAAATAATGGCGGGAATTCACTCACAAATTTAAAAGTGTACATCTCCAAATTTGGAATGTAACGACCGTACATTTTTACTTTAGGTATAACGTATTTTCTTTCCGATATTTGATTTATTAGTTTGAAGTATCTGATATTTCATATTTTTGACTAAATTTCAGGCTTTCGTATTAGTGCAGATCTGCGATAATTATGTCCAAATTTAAATTTAAGAAACGATTTGCCAATTTTGATGCCAAAAAAGAGCATAAGTTAATAACCCTTGCGGAAAGAATACAAATTCGTAAGCGAATGCAGTTACCTAATGTCAGAACACGATAATTAGAAAAGGCTTGCTACTAAATTTAATAGCACCATAATAGAAGATAAAATTTAATTTTTTATGATATTCAATAAGAATGCGCAACCGTTACGTCAAAATCTTCTTGCAAATTCTACATCTTAATTTTCCTTCAACCAGTAGGTTTTTAGTGCTCTTCAAGGCTCCATCATATCAATTAATTGAATAAATTCCTCATCATTCTTTAAATATTCCTCAAATTGTGTCATTGAATTATATTAAAAAATAATTATAAAACATAATAAGGAGGATGCTGAACTAGAATGAACTGTCAAGATTTTTGGGATAGGTTAAAATGTTGTAAGCTTATGCTTGCATTCAGGTTTATCTGTATACCGAGTTTATGTCTTAAACCCGTATTGCACAACGCAGTTTGTTTCACATTTCGTTTAAGCTCGAACTTAATATTAAACTATCCTTAAGCCTGTATTGTACGACCAATAATGTAAACGGGTATTTTGATTGGTGTATATGACAGCTAAAACTTATAGAGTACTTTAGTATTTCTTTATTTTCTAGTTTATGTTATGATCTATTGCGGTCGTATGCATTTGGAATACCGAAATTCCTACATACCGACTTATAGAGCCGTATTTGTATGTAACAATTCTAGTTTTTAGTTTCACACACAAGTATAAAGTCTTCTATAATTATTAAAATCATAAAAAGTTTATATTGGTTACATATATTTTGTATTTGTTCTATCTATAGCTCAAGAGCGGTTTGTATCTGAACTAAACAAGGCCAACCGCTTTCGATGCTTCGCGTTCAACTTCACCATTACAGTTTACGTCAGTTCGCTCAGTTCGTTTGTAACTTGACGCAGATAACGAGTACTGAGTAGTGCCAGTTCTCTTTGTAATCCAGTGCCTTTTGTAAGTGATTTTTTAATAATAATGTCCGAGGAAGTTACTGAAAACGGTTATTCACACGGCGAAGACGTGCCAGAAATTGAACTAATAATTAAGGTAGGCTTGATATTTTTATAGCAGCTATTCTTATAGGGCGTGCCGTAGTTGGATTTAATGCGGGGTTTAGTAGAAGCTAAAGTTGTACATCGTTTTAGTTTATGAAATTGATTATATTGTTTGTAAACAAATTATTTTGTACAGATTTCACCAGCGTTCAACTGTTGTCGTTTTCTGTGACCTAACCTTAACCGACTGACATTTGGCTTACCCCAGAAATAAGTAAACAACTTTATGATAGGACTAAGCATATATTGTACTAACAGTATCGTATTTCTGAGATTTTCACATTTGTTAACGCGATGTGAGATAAGAGAATTCCTAAACACTTATATCATGTTGGAACTTGCAACTGTCTAATGCAATACTGATTAGCTGGAAATGAGAAAATTTTGTCATAAGCTTCAGAGGTTTTCTATATCTAACCAAACAATGATCAACAAATTATTAACTCTAATCGCACAAACCACAAGGAAAAACTTTTAGTATTTGTAAAGTGGGTGTATGTACAATAGAATTGTGGCATGAATCTTTTCCACATAAATCCTAACTTTATTACAAATATTATCTTGTTACTACTATTTCGCTGACCTGTTTTGGGCGGATACTCTGGGAAAGTACATAATTCGGAATGGTCAGCCATAGGCTTTTCATATTCACAACTTACTAAAAACTTATCAGATTTAAAAGCTTAAACTAATTGCCGGGTAGTTTCAGTCTCTAATTTTTCAAGGTATTACTTTCTGTAGTCGTTAACTTAAAGCTAAATAATATTCTTATGTTAATGTTGTGCATCGAGTTATATGTCTTTTGGTCCACAAATTGAAGCTAGCACCAAACTGCCTGGATGTTCATCTGTCTCATCTGAAAATTTTTTTGAGTTTGTATGAGACATCCATGGACAAACTACAGTCCATGTTATCGTTGTTAGCTCCAATTGTTCCACAAGGTAACGTTTAAGATTTGACAAATTTACCTGATATAAACATTAAACATTGGTGCTATGTTAATGGTTAAGATTTCAACACACCTTTATTTTAATCTTAAGAGTTCTTCAGGTACAACACTGTATGGACAATTGATATCATAAGATTCAAATTATTAAAGATAATAGATAAGTTAAAGATATTAAGCTTAAGTTGTTATCCTCAAAGGTAATGAATAAGATAACGGTATTAAGCTTTAGTTTTTTTGCCTTGAAATTAAGATTAAGATATTAAGTTTAAGTGATTATAAGAGATAGTAGGTAACATGAATTTAAACATATTTATTTACTCAAGATAACCGGTAAGATAACGCGAAATATCTCGAAGTCATTCCTAACGGTAGTCGGTAAGATAACGATAAATTAAACCAAAATTATTACTAACGGTAATCGGTAAGATAACGATACTAAACTAAGGTTATTACCAAAGGTAATCAATAAGATAACGATATTAAACCTAAAGGATTATCGAAGATAATAAAGAAGACAAAGATATTGGCCTAGTTATTACCCAAGACAATGATAAAACAAGGAAGTGGCTCCAGTAGAGCCGTTTAAATGGGATTGACCCGTGCCATCTAAAAGAACCTGTGAGGCAGGTCCGTTTGTAAGAAAACCGGGGACCGGCAAAAGACCTTTGGGTGCATTCCCATTTGCATATGATGCGTAAACTATTCAACCCGATATCCATGAGTATATTCTATATACATTTCACTCACACATCAAAGTTTACATACCTTCACTGCCAGAGCCTATGCACTGACAGCGGCACCGCATGACCCCACGAAAGATTCGCAGAGACATGGTCCAGGTGTCTGTGAAAACTCCGCACAACCACACGGTGACTAACAGAAAAGAAAAGGTAGTAGAGATAGGAAGGTAAAAAGAAGGAGGTTGTTTTAAGTGCATAAGAGGCCCTCTAGGTAAAAATTTAAGGAAGGGCTCGCATTGAGCTAAACAAGAACGTTTAAAGAAACTACTACCGGAAACATTTTCCAATATTGATTTTATTGATTTTAACTCAGCTATATAGTAGCGGTGTCTGGTCTAAAATAATATCCTATTAGCAGGGATATCAAAGGCATAGCGGGTTGCGGGCCTCTACAAAAAAGTTTATGGATCCGAGAGAATAGAGCATTGTCATAAAACACATGCTCTGATAGTCTATAACAAACCGATCTTCCGACAATGATAAGATATACACATTTTAAAATTCACTAGACTCCTAAGAGAACGTATAATTTTCCTAACGAGTGCTTCAACTACGATAAGAAAATCAGACAAAGTTGACACAACAACTTACAAGTATCATTACAGATACAAACACACAAACAACTGTTTTAAGGTAGTTTTTAAATCGGTAGCACCAATCAACAATTGCCCAATTATAAGCAGTTAAATACAGATACACTGTCCCAATGCTAAAACAACCGAGAATTTAATAAATTAACAATAAGCCGATAGCGTCTCACCACAAAGTTCAATAAAAATAACGAAAACAGTTTATAAGTTATGTAGATTTAGTAGAAAAGGAAGGAATAATGTTGTAGTATAATGATGTAGTATAATGTGGGCGATTGCAATAATTCAGAGGAAAAAATCACGGAATAGACAATCCTAGCTTTTGCAACTGCGAATATGAACTATTTCTTTCAATGGCATAGACTGCGCATGTTCTATGTGAGCCCAAAGAAGAAAGCATTCACTCAACATCAGCCAAAACCAGTCATAAAAATTCAATGGGTTATTTCAACCAAAGTTACGACAATTACCATTCAATTAAACCATATAAGAGAAATACTAAAGACCGAACAATATGTAATAGGAAAATTTCAAGGGTTAATTAAATGAAACGAATTTATTGGGGGAGAGGATGAAGTGATAATTATCTAACGGTATGGTGAAGGAAAAGTCAACCAGAAGAATAGGTACTAAAACGGGTAAGTAAAGATGCATCAAATCTTGCTGAAGGCTCTAGCCCTAAACTAAAAAGGCATTTACTTTGTGAACGGATAGATAGAAGGTTTTCAAAATATTCATATGCAATCGTCTAATAGTCTATAGTAGGCATTGGCAATCTATAACCCGTCGGTCACCTGGTGACCCTTTTGAAAATTTTAAGCGACACCTGAGTTCCATAAATAAACTATGATATATAAAAATAAATTATAATACAAACATGAAACGAACAGTTTGAGAAAATATAAATAATTGTGTTTGAATAAACATCTTTTAATTATTTTCTCAATAAAATGTATCTTATTTACTAAATGACTGTTTAGAATGGTAATACTACTGACCGGAAACATTTTCCAATAATTATATTTTTATTGATTTTAACTCGCAGCTACAAAGTATGCCAATGTCTGGTCTAAAATAATATCTATTAGCAGGCGTATATCAAAGGCATGGCGGTAGTTGCCCTCCCTATCCAAAAAAGTTTATGGATCCATAGATAGCATTCAGAATATTCACACGCAATTGCTCTAATAGTCTATAACAAACCATCTTCCAGCAATGATGCAACAGATTCATCTTGTAAATACTCCCTGTATGTTGGTGTTAAGGCTTTATAAGTATTTTGGTTGTAGTGTAGTATGCCAATCACAATTAATTTAAGTCCTTAAACTATTCCCACCTAGAAACCCTCCATTATCCCTACCTTTAGTGCAACGACATAAAAGGGTTGGTAATGTACGAGTGGACGACAATTCAACTTCGTTCTCGCTTGGCTTTGGTTCGTGATTTAGTTCGGTGCATCGAGCATCAGTAATTAGCAACAATTAGTGAACATTATACATACAGTCCATAATTATCTGATAGCAGTGCAAGTACAATCAACCACTACAACCAGTGAAAGGTAGGTGATATATTCCTTTAAATTATCATTTCCTTTGTGTGATTGTAAATGCAAATTAACATTTTGATTAACATTTTTGGTCCTTTGAGCAAATATTTGGCTTATTAATTGGTTTATTATTGGCATTTATTATTGGCATTCATTTTAACTACATTGTTAATTGCTCTTCGCTTAAATTAGGGGTTGACCGCATTTAGAAGAAAAGTGTAGTCACACCACCAGTTTCATAGTCAATTGTGTAAAGTAACTTATAGTAGATGCAATCTCGCATTAAATTTGAAATTTTGTACTGATACAGAATCTTATAAAGCCTTAAAATGACAAATCTTTGTAAATTTTAGGGATAGTTAACGTAAGAATTTGTAGTCAGAAAAGTGTTTAAGCAATACAGTTATTTTAAACTTGTAATTCAAGTTCGCTAGAGAATTCAGGTATTCGTAAAACCGGGTAGAATAAAACCCTTTGCTCTTTGTCATATTGAAACTTGCAAGCTCCCGTTAGGCAGGTTGTAGTAAAATTCTTTAACAGGTAGTTCAACATTACCCTTGGTATATCCTATTATTAGGTGAACAAACCCTTCATTTTTGTAGCTGAAATCAATATAAAATCGATATTAGTAACCTTGTTCGTTAGGATGGCACATATTTCATCGGATAGGTTGATAGTGGATTTAAAGGCCGCACTCGATAGATTATCTGATATATCTGGTGCGATAGATAAATTGGAGCATATTAAAGGCAATTGTATTTCTGTTAATATTATGGCTGAAAGCGCCTTTGATATCAAAAACGATGTAGATACATCTTATAAAACGTGCATATTGGATGAGGACAACTCGAATTATTAAATGAAGTTACAACATTAAGAATTGAAATAGATAGGTCTTTGTTAAACATTAAAATTATTAAGGCACAATTTGATAATATATCCACTGCTGAAAAATGCTTGACTGAAAATATTACTAGCATCGGCTCATGTACTAATATTCGTCTCCCTCGGATAGAAATGAAAAATTTTCTGGAAAAATAGAACATTTCCAAGAGTTTATTCAATTTTTAATAATTTAGTTCATGAAAATAATCAATTGCTACCGATCGAAAAGTTCTATTTTGATAAGGATTTTAATTCAGAGTAAGCATTGCCTTTAGAATTTCGAATTTAATGCATTATTCAATGTAATTGGGCTTACCATTCAAAGTTTAATTGCAAACACGATTGGAAATTTGTACCAAAAGCAAAATGTTAACACATAAATTTTAAGATTTGCTTAATTGTTTGGAATTATATTCAGCTTAGTTGGTAAGTTGATTTGTCGATTCGTATTGTAATGTTGTTATAAAAGGTAGATACAAATCTTTTGAAAACATTTGAGTTAGAAAATACATCAGACATTCCATCTTATGATCAATTAAAATTATTTCTAGAAAAACATTGCAAGGCATTAGAAATTAGCAATATGGTTGTTTCCGATACACCGTCCAAATTTAAACGTCCATTAAACAAACCATATCATCTATGTACCTTCTAAACGTTCCTTTGAATATTCAAAACCCCAAGTTCGAAAGTCATTCGTAACAACTTCATTCGCTCAGAAATGCAGTCTTTGCAGTGGTACTCATAACTTATACCAATGTGAAATGTTTCTGAATAAATCGCCACAAGACCGTTATAACTTTGTTAAAGACAAACACTTATGCATTAATTGTCTTCGCAACTCTCATATGGTTACACGCTGCTCTTCCAAACTTGTTTGTAAAAAGTGTGCAAGGGTCATCATACTTTATTGCACTTTGAAAACCCTACAGTTGCACAGAAACCTGCAATCACTCAGGCAACAGATCAACTTCCCGAACCCACCTGCAACACTACTACAAGTACGTTGTTATCATCTAGATCGTCCAACACAATGACGTTATTAGGCACCGCAAGAATTTCAATTACAGATGGGTTTGGTAAAGTTCAGACAGTAAGAGCACTTGTAGATAGTGCATCAATGGAAAATTTCATGACTGATAAGTGTTGTCGACGCTTAGGTTTAAGAAAATCGAATATTTCAATGAAGGTTGAAGGCTTAGGTCTATCTGCTTCTCATGCGTATGGACAAGTATCGTGTAAAATTAGTCCTCAAGGTAAAACTGTTCCAGAGTACAGTATTGATTGTTTTGTTTTACCAGACATTTGTGGAACCCTTCCTTCATCAAGGATCTCACCAAATAGTTGGCCTCACATAGTTGGATTAGATTTAGCAGATTCGGACTTCGACAAACCTAGCCATATCGATTTATTGTTAGGTGCAGATTTGTTCGCGTGTTTTATTAAACGCAACTCGCATTGGGTCACTAGAAGAACCCGTGGCAATTCACACTACCTTTGGGTGGATATTAACAGGAAGGTTCTTTCTTCTGTTACATCTCGTATATCATTAGCTGCACTTGTAGAAGATGCTAACATTACTCGATTTTGGGAACTGGAAAATATTCCAGATTCTAACAAATTATCTCCTCATGCGGAAATTTGTGAAAGGCATTTTGTGGACACTCACAAGCAGGATGACACCGGTCGTTTTATTGTTTTGTTACCTTTCAATGGTCCTGAACCGCTATTTGCTGGCTCTCGGAAATAGCACTTCAAGATTTCTTTCACTAGAACGCCGTTTGAAATAAATCCTCAACTGTATAATTCGTACAGAGAATTTATGCAGAATTATATCGATAGTGGTCACATGTCTCGTATTGTATCGGATTCAACTCGATCGTCTACATTATCGCCGGTATATTACATACCACATCACGCCGTGTTCAAACCAGACAGTACAACTACAAAACTTCGTGTCGTATTTGATGCTTCAGCCAGCGCTCAAAGTGGAGGGTCTTTAAATGATCATTTACCGCAGGCCCCTCTTCAAAAAGATATCATGGAGTTGTTATTACACTTTCGTTTACATTCTGTAGTTTTAACTGCGGACATTAAGCAAATGTATAGACAGATTCTTATTTCTACTAGCCATCGAGACTATCAACGTATAGTTTGGAGATTTAAGTCCTCGGAGTCTGTTATCGATTATCAGCTAAACACTGTTACATACGGCATCACATCATCACCATTTTTAGCCATGCGTGTAATTCAAGAACTTGCAAAAAGTCAATCGTTACGTTTTCCTATTGCTTCCAAGATTTTAGCATCGGATACGTACGTGGATGATTTGATTACAGGGTGTGATTCGATAGAGGATGGCAAACGACTCGTGTATGAATTAAACCAAATTTGCCAATCAGGTGGTTTTATGTTGCGAAAGTGGAATAGCAACGTGCCAAGTGTCATTGGCCATTTACCTGATTCCGTTCGGTATCAGCAAGCATTTTTGTTTGAAGAGGTAAACAATACTTCTCAAAAAATTTTAGGACTGCAATGGCAACCATTGAGTGATGTGTTGTTTACAATCTTAATATCGTTGATCGGCCTTGTACCAAAAGGAATATGGTTTCGAAATTGCAAGGATCTTTGACCCTCTGGGGTTATTATCACCATTGGTCTTCTTCGCAAAACATTTGATTCAATCTGTATGGATATTAGGAATTGGCTGGGATGAACTTCCTCCCCAACAAATTGTTTTAAAATGGAATCTGTATCTTCAACAATTACCCGAGTTATTGAAAATTGAAATTCCTCGACGGATTCTTTGCGATAACTATCAAACTGTACAAATTCATGCATTTTGTGATGCATCGGAAGCTGGATATGCAGCAGCAGTTTATCTCCGCTGTGTCGATGAGAAAGGGAACATCCAAGTATCATTGGTCTGTGCCAAATCTAAGGTCGCACCAACCAATCGTATATCATTACCTCGATTAGAATTGTGTGGTGCAGTGTTGTTGTCGAACTTGGTCGAGTATGTGCAAAATACGTATAGAGATAATTTAGTATTGGACGATACATTTGCGTGGTCAGATTCCACAGTAGCATTAGCATGGATTCGATCTTCGTCGTATAATTGGAAGACCTTTATTAGCAATCGTGTCTCGCATATCCAAGAACGAGTGGCTCCATCATCGTGGCATCATATTAAATCACAGGATAATCCTGCTGACTGTGCATCAAGAGGATTATTAGCTGCTGAGCTTGTTAATCATCCTTTGTGGTGGACGGCTCCACCATGGTTACTATTACCTAAAGAGAATTGGCCTGCTCATATGGAACCAACTCTTACAGATCACACTCAGATGCACATTGAAAAAGAACTTTATCCCTTAATATACACGTTGCAGATCATTTCGTAGACTCGATGGTAAATCAATTTTCAGATTTGCGAAAAATATGCAGGATTCTGGTATATATTTGTCAGTTCATTCGTAACTTGAAAGTTCGTGCAAATTTGGATATTCGAAACTTAGAACAATTATTGGTCTCCCGAACAGTATGCACTTCATTTATTAATAAAACGGGTTCAAGAACAAGTTTTCAGTCAGGACATTGATATCATTCGAAAGGAAAACTTAGTAATAAACAACTTCGACCTCTCAGTCCTTTCCTTGACAGTGATGGGTTGTTAAGGGTGGGCGGCCGGTTGCGAAATGCAGACGTATCTTATGATACAAAATTTCCTTTGCTACTTCCTCGGTCACACCGGGTGACAGAGCTCATTATTCGAGATTGCCATACGAAATATTTACACCCTGGACTTAGAACTACTCATTTTTGTTAGTACAAAATTTTTGGATTCTGTCTGCAAAAGGGCTATTCAACAGTGCCTAAACTCTTGTATTCGATGTTTTCGTCAAAACCTATTTCGCTATGCCCTCCTATGGGCGACTTGCCCCGCTAGACTTACTGCCGGTAAAGCGTTTCTACATACTGGGGTAGACTACGGTGGACCCTTTTCTATCACCATGAATCGTATTAGAGGTGCCAAATCATTGAAAGCCTATGTTTGTTTATTTGTTTGTCTTAGTACAAAAGCGATACATCTGGAGTTGGCATCAAACCTATCTAAAGAAGCCTTTATTGCAGCTTTACGGCGGTTTGTAGCACGCAGAGGTAAATGCTTGCAAATTCATAGTGACTGTGGAACAAATTTTATCGGAGCATCTCGAACTAATCGAATATATGAAGCAGTCATCTGAAACGGAAGGTATTCACTTTGTTTTAATCCTCCGTCGGCTCCTCACTTTGGGGAATGTGGGAAGCTGGGATAAAATCTGTAAAGTCCCATCTCAAGAAGGTGGTAGGCGAACAAATTCTCTCGTACGAAGAATTTAACACCATTCTAGTTCAAATTGAAGCCATCTTAAACTCCAGACCTTTATGTCCAATGAGTAACGATCCCACTGATTTTTCATTCTTAAGTCCTGGTCATTTTCTGAACGTAGAACCAGTGTCTGTCATTCCCGACCCTAATGTCTTAGATCTGAAACTATCTTCCTTAAATCGTTGGCAACTGGTTCAACGTATTCAGCAATCATTTTGGAAACGGTGGCATTTGGAGTACCTACACACTTCAACAGAAAACCAAATGGTTTTCTGCTAATTATTCGTTAATGGTGGGAACGTTGGTGTTGATTAAAGATACTCAAGTGTCTCCATTACAGTGGAAAATGGGACGTATACATACGTTGCATTATGGAAAGGACAATGTTTGTCGTGTGGCTACCGTGGCAACATCCCAGGGACTATTTAAAAGGCCCGTGGTAAAATTGTGCCCTCTCCCCATTCCAGAGGCAACTTAGTATTATAGTTAGTATATTAGGGTAAGTTAACTTTTAAATTTACGGTTATATATATATATATTTTTTTTTTTTTGCTCGTTTAGACACACTTAGAAAATAAGTTCCTAATACTTATTTTGGTGGGCGGTATGTTAAGGCTTTATAAGTATTTTGGTTGTAGTGTAGTATGCCAATCACAATTAATTTAAGTCCTTAAACTATTCCCACCTAGAAACCCTCCATTATCCCTACCTTTAGTGCAACGACATAAAAGGGTTGGTAATGTACGAGTGGACGACAATTCAACTTCGTTCTCGCTTGGCTTTGGTTCGTGATTTAGTTCGGTGCATCGAGCATCAGTAATTAGCAACAATTAGTGAACATTATACATACAGTCCATAATTATCTGATAGCAGTGCAAGTACAATCAACCACTACACCCAGTGAAAGGTAGGTGATATATTCCTTTAAATTATCATTTCCTTTGTGTGATTGTAAATGCAAATTAACATTTTGATTAACAGTTGGTGTGGTTTGTTTTGTATTTTTCCTAATTTTTCTTGGGTATTAAACCACTCAGAGTTTTTAAAATTGTCTTTATTTAAGTTTCGATCCATGAACAGGTTGAAGGCGCCATCTGTTAATTCGTTAACGTTTTATCTGGTCGGTAATGCAGTTAACAAAATGTTACACTTAGATTCTGGTACATTGAAATGGCGATAGATGGCTCTTAAAAGCCGGTAATACAATTACCAAAGTTCATAAGATACACCATTACGTCACTGATAATTTATATTGCGCCATAATTAAGCGAAGTTACATAAAATTAAAACAATAAAAATTAGAGAGTCTACTCACGTGAAGGATCCGGTAACCGGCAGGAAATCACGCCACGGTAGCCTCGGCATCGCTGTTGCTGGTAGAGCTGGACATCCAAATTATCTCGGGGTCATGGGATGCTCCAGGGTCATCTCCGTTCCTATATGCAGTGGAAGACAGGAATAGGTAATTAAAGAAAGATAATCAAGATAAGGAAATCTACATAATAAGATAACACGACACCCCGCACGACTGTTCACTTCAAAGTTCGGCGTAAAAAAGCCACGTTTCCGCGCGAGAGCCGCGAAACTCTCCTACTCTTTTGTAGCATTGCTATACCCCTATAGGGATAATTCACACTTGCCAATTGCACTATTGTGACGTACCGGAAGCCCCGCCCAGTCTATTTAAATTGTTCCCGCTTCTTGCGTATTTAAAATTATGGCGGGAACTTCCGCACATCAAGAAAACTAACCTAAACAATGTTTAAGTGCAAATTCGATTTGCACGTAACAACTTATCTCTTAAAATAATTACTGACATACACGGAAGTCAATTTAGCTAGTTAAAGCTTCAATTTGCTAAATGCAATAAGCTTGATATGTTTTTTCGCAGATATTTTAAATGGCTTTTTGTATTTATATCTTAAAGTGATTATTAACACGCATATATTTATATACAGGGTGCAATGATGAATCTTCGGAAATTTTAATTCTTTCGGGATTCTTTTTATTGGGCGGATTTAATTTGTGTTTATATAAAGTCTACCAAAATATACAAGAAACCGGAAAGAACAGAAATTTCTGAAGATTCATTATTCCACCCTGTACATAAATAATATAAGCGTATTGTAAATACATAGCCATTAAAGTGCAAAGAAAAACGCCCTTCCTATGTATTTAAAAGCTTCAATTGTAAATCAATAATACAAGCGTATTTTTTAGCCATTAAAGTGCAAAGCAAAACACACTTTCCTTATATTTAAAACCCCCCAATTGTAAATCAATAATACAGTCGTGTGTACAAAGTTAAGCCGTATTTGTAAAAATAATCACTCTTAAGATACCTTAAAACGCATTACATGCAAACTTTATTGGAATGCAAGTCAATCATTTCAAGTGTATCATAAACACCAAGCCATATATTTTCATTTATCGTAAAACAATGCAAATTTCATTGCATTTTTATGTGTGTAAAATATGTACTAGAACGCGTTCTATTTACGGTTGTGAAAATGCAGATCTTTTGCATTATAAAACAATTAGAGCTTAAATAATCGTATAAATTGACTGTCGTGTATATCGAAATATCATTTGAATTCACTTTATGAATTTGAAATAAAACAAACTCTAGCATTTTTTTGAGTCGGAAACAAATACGTCATTCTTTGTCAGGAAATGTTTTAAAAGTCGTTAAATTAATGAATGCTCGATTCTAAGAGCACGAACATTTACATGTAATAAAATGTAAAATCAATTTTATCTTTCCGTGTTACTACCAAGTAAAATATGACGCCACAATTAACCCGTGAATCAGACAAAGATAAACAACTATTCGGTGGCGGTGATTTGACACTAATTAGACCATTAAATTTGTGAAATTCTCGAAATTGTGGGATCATTACAGTGTACTATGTTCCAAACGGAACAGGCCAACTTTAAAATAGAGATAATTTTATATATAAGCAGATGCATCGACGTTAGATTCATTTATCAATTCATTTCAATTTACGCAATCGACAATGTAAAATTTAAGATTACTGTATAAACCTAGTAAAATGTAACGTTGATTATAAAGCCAAAACAATATGTAGAGTTGTAATGAAATTTATAATTTTGGTAACTTATGTTCTAAACGGAAATTTAAGCAAATATGGATGATTTTGTAAACTGGGATTTGAACGTCAATTTAAAATAAAACCAGGAAGGATTTAATACCGTTTGAAGATAATGAAAAAAAGATTAGGATAAGCATTCATTAGCATATAACTATAAGTATAAAATTTTAGATTTCTTTGTTTGTTAATTGATAATATTTCAATATTTTGTATTTTAATTTAGAATAAGTTTACATTTTATCCTAACTGTGAAACGGATAATTGCAAAGAAATTTAGGTCAAGTTCGAAACAGTTTGACCTTTTAATAAAAAATCTGTGAAACTTTTTTGGCCAAACACACTTACAAGCGTGGGAGTAAAGGATAGGTAAATTATCCGCCTATTTTAACAATTTTTAATTATTTTCTGTATAAACTGGAACTGTGAATCGCTTTATAAACTGTTTTGTATGAAAGAAAATATTTTTGACTGTATAGATGCTTTTTAAGGTTGCTGTGTTTGATTTCATTTTGTAAATTCCATAACTTCCGTTGGGCTACCCAGGCAAAGAAAAGACAGAAAGGAAGGTAAGTCAGTAATTTCAAATTTTCTATTTTGTGTCTGTTGTCACAGCACTTTTAGCAACGTTCCTACGGACAGACGTGATCACAGCACTCATTCAGCGGCGCTCCAACGCGGTTGTTGTCATATCACCCTTTTAGTGGCGCCCAACGTGGTCGTTATCGTAGATATATACTAAACTATACCTCCCCCTTTTAATTTAGATTATATTATACAAGAACACAAGTGTAGTTACATTTTCTTTACAATTACGCCCCTTTATTTTCCTATTTTAATAATGCTTCGACTGCCTTATTCTCAGCACTACGACTCACAGGCGGTTAATCTTTTGAAGAAATACATTTGATTGTCTACACTTTTATTTCAAAATTAAATTTACTATCAGTTGGTTCAATCCGGTAACATCAAGCTCCAGTCTCACCAAAAGCAATCAAAATAAAATTACTATTTATACTTTGCCACCTTTCCCAGGAGAGTCCTTGAATGCCGGCATGTACTGTCCAGTCTCCGATCTGTGACTTGCGTTGTTGATGCTGCCTTACGGCCTTACCAAACCGACAAATTATTGTGTAGTTAATTTTCTAGTTAATCTTCCAAAAACGAACAAGAAAATCTTACCCCTTTGGTTTTTCTTTCTGTGCGTGTGTGTATGTGTGTGTGTGTGTGTGTGTGTTGTGTGTGATTAAAGGATTAAAGGTCATATAGCATCATTTCGTAAACATTCAACGCCGTAAACTCGAGCAAATTCACGAAAATCACAATTATGTAAATATTAATTTGTGTAAAGTAGCGTGTTTGGTAAAACGCTTTGCATATGAAGTATATAAGTATAGGGACCGTGATTAAATGGGGCTTTTACTTTTATTACATAAACTTAATAACGAAGAAATAATGTTTTAATATAAGAATAATGGTATTTCACTATATTCTGCACGTATGAGGAAGTTTTTCAAAGAGTTTCATTTTTAATTAGTTAATTTAATAACATGTTTACGTCCTAAAGTATTCATAATGCGTAAACAAGAGTTTTTATCCATATTCTTGATATCAAATTACTCAATTATGTATTACGCGTAAATGGGTAATTATTTTAAAAGATTTTTATTTTAAGGGATGCCGCGTGTATAATATCTAATTCCTCTTAATACTAAGCGTACGTTGGCATTTAGACGAAAGCGTACTCAATCAAAGTTGATATTTTAATTAAAGTTACGAGTGTATTTCAATTAAGAAACGTGTTCTTTGACCGTATTCTGGAACAACCAAGTACTAAAATAAAACATAAGGTGAATGATGAGATACCGTAGAGAATGAGGAACTTAAAGTTTGTAGAAGCGATAAGATAAAATAAGTAAATGGTATCAATTATTATATAGCTTGAAACTGTTTAGAACAATAAATCTTCGAATGGTGTATAACACACCTACTTCTAATATCAACTAAAAGGTTCAAGATTGTCTACGAAACTTCTAGATGCTTAAGTAAGAAGACAAGTCCATTTCTAGGACCAATCCATACATAGAAACAACAACTAGACTTCACAAGAAGTATCGAGATTCTGACATCAGAGGGCACGCTGTTATATAAGCCAATGAATGTCGAGTTTAGGATTAGTTGCTATTTTAACGTTACCATGCTAATCAAATAATACGTAGTATTTATTACTGGAAGTATTATAGGAGATAGACGTTTGTTTGACATAGATGATGTTGGAAGTTCATTGCTACGCGAAAACGAGTACGTAATTAGAATGCTTATAGAAAGGAAAATAAAGAGTTAAAAATTAATTGAGATAAAGCATATAAAATAGGAATGGTTGGTTACATGTTATATGAAGCAATTTGCTTAGAAATGAGTACTTTCTAAAACAATTTAAGCAATTTTAGAACTGTAATTGAAAAGAAAAGAAAAATCAAATTTTTTTACGGTAAAATAAAATTATATTGTTTAAACTTTTACAAAACGACACATCTAGTTATAAATTAGTTAAGTGATAATAAAAAAAGTTCTAGTTTTGGCTGCAAGTTTTTGTGTGAGAGTTGTATGTACAAGTCGATAATTTGAATTTAAGGGTGGCAGCCTGCGGTTAGGTTTTGCCAGTATATAAAAAATTATTAAACCTAACGGATCAGATCCGCTTTTAAAGGGGTGGTTAATGAATTATCCGACCTATCTGGACAAAATTTGAATATAATAATATTTGTGCATGAAAATTAAGAGATTAAGATTAGTTAGTTTTCGTCCTAATTATAAAAGAGTTTTTGACTCTTTTTTAGTATAAGTGAGTGATTATATAGAGGTTGTTAGATTTAAGATATTGTTCGTAAGGCAAGCCGTTGTGACTCTATTTTTAATATCTAAAGTTTGTAATGAGAGAAAGTTATTTTTCTGGATGTTTATTTGAGATATTGTTTGTAGAAAAGCTGTTGTGGATGTAGTAATTAGCATTTGAAAGATTGTTTGTAAAAGGATATTTCATATCATTATAAATTTGATGTTTGATTGTTGTGATTTTATTTTGAAGGGAGCTAATCAAAACATTCATCTTTTGTTGAGGCACACTTACAACCTCTTTAGATCACATCTTTTATTTACGCTCAACGTCATGTCCACACAGTTCACAACACGTTTATTTACTCCCAAAGTCGGGTCACTTTGGTCCACTGAAATATATATATATATATATATATATATATATATATATATATATAACAATGTTTAATATTTTTGAGTGCCATTTTGATTAAGAGCAACTTTACTGAACTTTAAATTTGCAACAGTTCAATTACGTTACACCATGCCTCGCAATGAAAGCCATTGCACATATTGTGACATTTTTAATCTTAGTAACATATATTTTTAACGGCCGGTTTAGTTCGAACTTTATCAAACTTGGTAGATAAGCTCAAGTTTTACTTCATGTGCGTTATACAAGTGTCATTCAGTAGTAGCTTAGTTAAACTTGTATATATACATAATTTTTAGCAGTTCTCAATGATAGCGCACGCGCTAAACACTTTGTCACACAAAAATAACCGTTGTTGATGTTTGATTTTCAACGTAGCCGTGTTATAACCCCGGCGTCGTGTTCAACGCTACTACTACAGTTGGCAACACTGATACGATCCACGTTCACATTATTGCACAACAATGATATTATGACATAATTACGTGTCAAATTGTATCACGTACCAAATATGTTTACAATGATACAAGTTTATATATACACAAAACTAAAGCAAAAGTATTCACTTAAACGAGCCATGCAGTTGATCTCAGGGTCCTTGTTGTTTGGGAGTGGGTTGCGGCATGCCATCGTTGAAACCAAATTTATCGTTTTCCCTCTTCTTTTGTTTGTAGCAGTACGATAGGAACAACCATGTAAGGAACGATAATGTAGGATAAGGAAGAAACCTACATCCTAAAAGAGAAAAGACAAAAGAACGACACAGGCAAACGTCACCGTTCGACGTCTCGTCACTAATAATCCTCTCGTGTCCAAACCGCGCACTTACGCCACTCCACGCCTGCGCATTCCTTTTTGCTCAAACGCAACTGTCCGAAATGACGGAAATGAACAAGTCTATTTTAAAAATAATGGCGGGAATTCACTCACAAATTTAAAAGTGTACATCTCCAAATTTGGAATGTAACGACCGTACATTTTTACTTTAGGTATAACGTATTTTCTTTCCGATATTTGATTTATTAGTTTGAAGTATCTGATATTTCATATTTTTGACTAAATTTCAGGCTTTCGTATTAGTGCAGATCTGCGATAATTATGTCCAAATTTAAATTTAAGAAACGATTTGCCAATTTTGATGCCAAAAAAGAGCATAAGTTAATAACCCTTGCGGAAAGAATACAAATTCGTAAGCGAATGCAGTTACCTAATGTCAGAACACGATAATTAGAAAAGGCTTGCTACTAAATTTAATAGCACCATAATAGAAGATAAAATTTAATTTTTTATGATATTCAATAAGAATGCGCAACCGTTACGTCAAAATCTTCTTGCAAATTCTACATCTTAATTTTCCTTCAACCAGTAGGTTTTTAGTGCTCTTCAAGGCTCAATCATATCAATTAATTGAATAAATTCCTCATCATTCTTTAAATATTCCTCAAATTGTGTCATTGAATTATATTAAAAAATAATTATAAAACATAATAAGGAGGATGCTGAACTAGAATGAACTGTCAAGATTTTTGGGATAGGTTAAAATGTTGTAAGCTTATGCTTGCATTCAGGTTTATCTGTATACCGAGTTTATGTCTTAAACCCGTATTGCACAACGCAGTTTGTTTCACATTTCGTTTAAGCTCGAACTTAATATTAAACTATCCTTAAGCCTGTATTGTACGACCAATAATGTAAACGGGTATTTTGATTGGTGTATATGACAGCTAAAACTTATAGAGTACTTTGTAGTATTTCTTTATTTTCTAGTTTATGTTATGATCTATTGCGGTCGTATGCATTTGGAATACCGAAATTCCTACATACCGACTTATAGAGCCGTATTTGTATGTAACAATTCTAGTTTTTAGTTTCACACACAAGTATAAAGTCTTCTATAATTATTAAAATCATAAAAAGTTTATATTGGTTACATATATTTTGTATTTGTTCTATCTATAGCTCAAGAGCGGTTTGTATCTGAACTAAACAAGGCCAACCGCTTTCGATGCTTCGCGTTCAACTTCACCATTACAGTTTACGTCAGTTCGCTCAGTTCGTTTGTAACTTGACGCAGATAACGAGTACTGAGTAGTGCCAGTTCTCTTTGTAATCCAGTGCCTTTTGTAAGTGATTTTTTAATAATAATGTCCGAGGAAGTTACTGAAAACGGTTATTCACACGGCGAAGACGTGCCAGAAATTGAACTAATAATTAAGGTAGGCTTGATATTTTTATAGCAGCTATTCTTATAGGGCGTGCCGTAGTTGGATTTAATGCGGGGTTTAGTAGAAGCTAAAAGTTGTACATCGTTTTAGTTTATGAAATTGATTATATTGTTTGTAAACAAATTATTTTGTACAGATTTCACCAGCGTTCAACTGTTGTCGTTTTCTGTGACCTAACCTTAACCGACTGACATTTGGCTTACCCCCAGAAATAAGTAAACAACTTTTATGATAGGACTAAGCATATATTGTACTAACAGTATCGTATTTCTGAGATTTTTTTTACATTTGTTAACGCGATGTGAGATAAGAGAATTCCTAAACACTTATATCATGTTGGAACTTGCAACTGTCTAATGCAATACTGATTAGCTGGAAATGAGAAAAATTTTGTCATAAGCTTCGAGAGGTTTTCTATATCTAACCACG
This sequence comes from Platerodrilus igneus, assembly GCA_036346225.1. Classification (NCBI taxonomy): domain Eukaryota; kingdom Metazoa; phylum Arthropoda; class Insecta; order Coleoptera; family Lycidae; genus Platerodrilus; species Platerodrilus igneus. The sequence goes on along the minus strand of JARFIW010000932.1, from coordinate 4,064,614 downwards.
AAATGATCAACAAACTATAAATACTCTATGATTTAATATACCTTTTAGGAATGACTTTTAGTATTTGTTGCAGTGGGTGTATGTACAATAGAATTGTGGCATGAATGTTTTTAATATACTTACTGTCTTTTTTTATTTAATATTATCTTGTTACTACTATTTCGCTGACTTCATTTGAGGGGGTGGGGGTTGATTTGGGAAAGTACATATTCGAAATGATCAGCTAAGAGGCTTTTTCATATTCACAAATTAATTAAATGAACTTATAACATATTTAAAAGTGTGTAATTCGTAATATTGCCATATAGTTTCAGTCTTATTATTTTTTGGCAGGTATTACTTTCTGTAGTCGTTATATTTAAGCCAAAAGTAAATTCTTAGGTTGATCTTTTTGCACCGTAGTTATATGAGCGTTTGTCCACAAATTGAAGCTAGCACCAAACTGCCTAATATTTTTATCTGTTGCGCATACTGAAAAATTTATTGAGCTTCTATGAGACATCCAAGGGACAAACTACAGTTTACGTTATCGAGCATTAGCTCCATTGTTCCACAAGGAAAGTTTAAGATTTGACAAATTTTTATTATATAAACAGTAAACATTGCTGCTATGTTAATGGTTAGAGAGCAACACACCTTTATTTTAATCTTAAGAGTTCTACAGGTAAAAGACTGTATGGACAATTGTGATATCGAAGCAATTAACAATACATAATCGTTCAATTCTGATATCTTTGTTTATCTCATTCAATACACTCGAACTAGTTATTTATTGATTCGTTTGGTTAAATACTTAGAATGCCTGTGCACTTGTAAAATTATTATTATAGTTCCAAGTATTTTATACGTTACTAGTTTTAATTGGAGAATTTGTATGTAAATTCTTGTTTTTTATTCAGTTATTTATTAGTGTTCCCATTTTAGCATTTGTACAACTCCAGTGTTTTCCAGTGATGGTTTTGTTAACCGTAAAAAACTTAATTCCAATATTTAGAACAAGTATTATATAAATATACCTCAATTTGCTTCTGAATACGTTTGTGCTTATAATTCGGCACCAAATTACTCTACTCAAAAGATCGATACAATCCTTACATTAAAAAAAATGTGGCTCATAAATAGATACTTGGAAATTTTCAAAATATTTACATATATTTCTCTAATTATCTATCAATAACATCTATCAATATGATGCTCCACATTCATCACAAGAGTGATAATCCGTAAACCAAAAAAGGTTATAGCTCTAACAATAACATTTGCCGGTAAAGATGCATCAAATCTTGCGGAAGGCTCTAGCCCTAAACTAAAAAGGCATTTACTTTGTGAACGGATAGATAGAAGGTTTTCAAAATATTCATATGCAATCGTCTAATAGTCTATAGTAGGCATTGGCAATCTATAACCCGTCGGTTACCTGGTGACCCTTTTGAAAATTTTAAGCGACACCTGAGTTCCATAAATAAACTATGATATGTAAAAATAAATTATAATACAAACATGAAACGAACAGTTTGAGAAAATATAAATAATTGTGTTTGAATAAACATCTTTTAATTATTTTCTCAATAAAATATATCTTATTTACTAAACGACTGTTTAGAATGGTAATACTACTGACCGGAAACATTTTCCAATAATTATATTTTCATTGATTTTAACTCGCAGCTACAAAGTATGCCAATGTCTGGTCTAAAATAATATCTATTAGCAGGCGTATATCAAAGGCATGGCGGTAGTTGCCCTCCCTATCCAAAAAAAGTTTATGGATCCATAGATAGCATTCAGAATATTCACACGCAATTGCTGTAATAGTCTATAACAAACCATCTACCAGCAATGATGCAACAGATTCATCTTGTAAATACTCCCTGTATGTTTGTTGTGGTTTGTTTTGTATTTTTCCTAATTTTTCTTGGGTATTAAACCACTCAGAGTTGTTAAAATTGTCTTTATTTAAGTTTCGATCCATGACCTAGCTTTCTTCACATGCAATTGTTGCAATGGTCTATAACAAAAAGATCCATCTTGGTGATGACTACAACAACCCCTATACTAGAAAATTGTAGCCTTTAAACTAATAGATAAAAAATTTTGAAAATGGTCATATTAAAAGTTTCCAACAACTTTGATGATGATTGCAACCCCTTTACTATACTAAAAAAGTTTAGCTCAGAAACGAGGATAGAAACATTTCAAAATATTCACGTGCAATTCTCTTTTAGTCTAAAATAGGCCTTGGCAATCTATGATCTGCAGGTCACCTAGTGATCCACAGTTACGCAAATAAATTAGTTAAATGTATACTTCCATTGTTTCTTATTCTGAGCTTACCTACAAATTTCCCTGAAATTCTCCCAATTTCTATGTTTAATGTCTTCGGACATGGTAGCTGATTTTTCTTGTTAAATACAGAAGGTCTTGTGCTAATCTTTTTTTAATATCCTTTGCACGTTTCCTATTCTGTTTTTTTAAATATACCATATTTTACTGTTATTCAATGGTGCGTGAAGGAGTTAATCAACCTGACGGCTACCAAGATCCCTCACCACTTAGACACATGTCGAATTAATAGTTTTCCAATTACTTCTTTCGCACAGCCAACATTTGTTGAGCATATTGCAAAACCAACACCTGTAGTTGTTTATGATAAACATCAGTAATTGGTTGGACTCATACTTTCATTGACTTCCATTCTGGGCTAACCTACACATTTCCCTGAAATTCCTACAACCTATATCTTTCACTATGTGTGTGCAATAGTCTAATCTAGGTCTATCTCTAACTCTCTTTTTTCATTTCTCTGCTTCTAATATATTCCTTACTATTCCCTCATGCCCTAGTATGTGTAATCATCATATTTCTCATCTTTTTCTGTTTTACACATATTTCTTTTGTCTTCTACCATTTCTTAAACCTCTTTATTCTTAACTTTCTCCAACTATGATACCATCATACGTATGTAGCACCACATTTCAAAGGCTTCAATCTTTTTTCCTGTCTGCTTCTCCTTCTGTTCACGTTTCACAGCAGTGCAGTGCTGTGCGCCACACATATGCTTTCACTAATCTTTTCCTTATTTCAAGATTTGTTGTCTTTGAACATAGTAGTTACGTTTTCTTGTTAAATGCAGTATGACTTTTTGTTTTATATCTTTTACACATTTCCTATCATTCCGTATATTTTCTATAATGATGTCTCCTATACCTATTATATTTCTGCTGCGCGGTTTTATGTCCCTAAAATTTATTTTTAGTAGTTTATACCTTTGCATTTTTCATCAATCCATTGTTCTTTAGTTTTCCTGCATTTGCAAATAATTTCCCCTTTTATGGCTTTGTATCTTTGTTTTTCTGCTTCGTCTGGCCTATTTTTGTATTTTTGTCGTTCTTCTATTAAATTCAGAATATCCTTTATTACCCATGGTTTCTTATTTTCTTTTTGTTTATACCACATGTCTAAGTTGGATTTAATGTTTTTCCATTCTGTTTCTACTTTCTTAGTATCAGAAGTTTTTTCTGTCTTTCAGCACTTCATTTAACTTTTTCTCAAATCATTTGTGGATATCTTTATCTTTTAATTTCTTAAAGTCAAAGTGCCTTTTTATGTTCTTTTTTCAAATTTTTAACTTTATGCATGGCATTTATAAACACTATGTTGCTGTCAGTCTTTATATCTGCTATCAGGTAGCTTCTACAGTCTTTTACTTGATTCATAAGTCGTTGTTGAACAAGAATGCAATCTATTTGATATCTTCCTGTCTCCTGGCATCTTCCACTTGTATCGTTTTCTGGCATGATGTTAAAGTAATGTATTTGTGATGAACAAATTCTACCAGCCTATTCCCCTTGTCGTTTCACGTGCATGACTAAGCTAAATAAATATACTATCTACCGCTCCTTTTCTACCCTTGCCTACAACTGCTTTAAAATCCCCTGTAATGATTAAATTTTCATGTTCTTTTACGAATCTTTGTATGTCTTTGATATCTTTGTATATTTCTTGTACCTCCTCCTCACTGTAGCTAGAGGTGGACAAGTATACTTGTATTATTACTGTATTTACCGGTTTAAATTTTAATCTAATCGTAAGTACTCTTTCCTTCTTTTGTAAGTAGTTTTCTGCACATGTCCTATCCTTTTCCACATAACTATGCCCACACCTGAATTTCTTTCTTCTGATCCTGTATGAATTACCCTAAAGTCTCCGCTTCAAATAATTCCCTTTCTCGAACCATTGAACTTCACTAATCCCTACTATGTCAAATGCTAACCTACCCATTTCAATTTTTAAATTTTCTATTTTATCTACTTGCTTCATCATGCTTCTGATATGCCACTTTCCGACTTTTACAAAATATTCCAGACTTCTTTTGAACTTGCCGATCACATTCTCCGCAGTGGTCCACTCTCGGGATCTGAATGGAAGACTATTTTATCTCCAGAATCTTTTACCCCAGAGGAAGCTATCATTTTAAAAGCAATTTAAGTATTATGCTGTATACTTGGGAGGTAATGTGGTGGTTTTTCGTTGCCTTCCATATCGCTGTAGTGTGTCTTAGAATGCCATACTTATCACTATGATCTCTGCCATTCTATGTACTAAAAGAACCGCTGCTCTCTTTTGGGCACCTGTCTTAATCTGAAACCTCACTAAAGATTCCTAATTTGGTTAAACCTACAGTTAGGCTCTTTAGCATTGAAATACGCAACCCATTCTACCTATTTTAGTAATCTAGAACTTTTCAAGGTGTAGGGGCTCGATTTTTGAGCATTCACTTTGCTATTTATCACTTATAATTCTAGCATTTTTGTCAATTGTTATTCTTGGCTCATTGTTATTGCACACGTAAAATAGATAATGATACTAGATGGTATATGGCGAGCGAAAAATTAACACTGAATGGTTCTAAAAGTGTGGTTAGAATTATTTAGAGTTTGGCTCATTGTTAGGAAATTGGAAGACCTATACCTGTAAAGGTCTTTGAACTTTCTGTCCAATAAAGGTCGTCGAGCCAACCCTGAGACGATTTAAATTTTTCTCTTTGCAACACAGGTTGATGGAGTCTTGTATACACTTTTTCTCACGCAATAATTTAAAATAAACACAAATAATATATAAACTCAGTCATTCACCTAACCTACAATATCTAAACATGAATATAGCAGTATTTAACAAACAAAACAAATAAACGAAACTCTATCCCCAATTGGCCAAAAGAACATCTTAAATGTATTTAATGATAGTTTTCCAGCCAATTTGACTGCTACAGTACAATTTTGCGAATACAATTCTGGTGCTTGTCTATATTAGAATCTCCTATTTATATAATAACGCTTTTAACTAAGCCTGTGCCGAAAAAGGCTTGTTGATCGGATACAAGGCTCAAGCGACCTTGTCGCGCAGGACAAAAATGGGGTCGTCAGTAATCCAACTGGTGTTGAAGGAAAGTATCTACTACTCCATGAACATTTTTTACATGACACGGAACTTCTCAAATCCATAATTACTTTCGTATTTGGGAACTTGTTTGACTACAAATCCGAATTTTAAAACTACCGTCACGAATTACTCAACCTTTTCATCCGCCCGGCAATGGTTGCTTGTCAATCGACTAAGTGAAGATAAGAGCTTGAAATGAAAGATCTGAACGATTTCTTTTATTATGCTCTGTTAGAATTTATAAGATGACTAGATTTTTCTCGTTCACACGGTTTCTACGACAGAACTGTCTTATGGTCAAGGTCAAGGATATTTTGGTGCGTGAGAGCAATTATATGTATTCCCAGTTTCTATTTAATACCTACAATTGTGTCGTTGTTTGGTTAGTATGCCTTAAATTTTATGCTGTTTTATGTGTTTCTATCTGTTTGAGTAATTGTGGCATTTCTTTGAAAGGTTTATGATCACATTTTATTTTAGTAGTTGCTGTATTAGAAAATTCCACAAATGGGGTTAGTTAATGAAACAACACAATCAGAATCTTTATAACAGTAACACAGTACGTGTTATGGGCGCAAACAGGAACAAACGTTCATATATTTCTTATATCTATAAAGCATATTAATTCAGTTAATGGACTATGAATATTTACATAATTAACATGAGAGCTTGTTAATGAGCACAAACAAGAAAAAACGGTCGCCTATCCTTATATATAATAAAAGCACAAACATACAAGTAAAAAGCGCAAACATACAAGTAAAAAGCGCATTAAGTCTGTTAAGGATAAATGCAGTATGAACAGGATTAACACGTGCATGTTAATAAGTAAAAACAAATGCTGAGTTAATTAAGGTAAAAACGATGTGAATACAAGATTAACATGAGTGTGGGTTAATAACCGTAACAAAAACAAACAGGAAATAGATGGAGTCTGTTTTGCAATAAATATACATATACAAACTTAACATAAGGAAATGTTACTATGGACCAATAAGGGATTCTTATTAGCCAAAAGAAGATACAGACAGGAAGTGACTGTCTGCGACAGTGGCATAGCTGTTGCTTCCACAACTTATTCTGGAACGTTTGTATGACATGGATCCGCTAACAGAATCTGGCTGGCTGATGACGTCGTCGAGGTGGTGCTCTGGGTTTCCAGGTGTTAGCGAGTTAGGGTGTGATTATAATGTAATTACTTATAGTGTAAAAGAATTTAATACCTGTGTTTCACCAGACATGCTGCCAGGATAACAATCACCGATGCTGTAATGTTTGAATTGGTATAACAATCACCGGTGGTGTGACAAGAGAATAAATGTCTGTTTATTCAGGATAACAATCACTGGTTGTGAAGAATGATTGAATTAGCATAAGCTTATACATAGCATAATAGTAGATTTTTGGATACCAATCACAAGAGGTACTGTCTCTTGGATAAAAATGGACAAGTACAATTTCTGGTCGATTGGTGGATGTTTATGTAGGTTTTCCCGTCTGATTTCAGACTTGGTTATCGTGATCGGGGCAAAATGCATTGTTTGTCTGAGTTTTTATGTCTGCTAACACTACCATGGCTTCGGTTTCTTTAGAGTTGTGTGAATGTTTATGAATAAGCTTGTTTGTTTACTGAAATCTGCCTGTATTTTTCTAAATTAATATGAAACTTGTAAAGTCCCAAACTTTATTACTGGACTATTTAATATACATTAGGTGCTTTCCTGTTGATTGCAGTGTCCTAATTTAATATTATAATGAAATGGCCACATTATTAATGTAAACTACCAAAGCTCCTATGTTTTACAGGGTATTTTCATACTAAGGTCCATTTAACTTACTGACATTAATAAATTTTTGATCACAGGCTTAAGATGAGTTATTTTAAAAATTTGATATCTAAATTAAATTTTAAACATAAACGTTTTGCCGTTTTACTGTTAAAGGTAGGAAAGAAATATAATTTGTACAGATATACTACTACATAACAGTTTTAGATCTCATTACGTAATACTTTATAATAATGAACAACCAAGTGTATAAACTGGATTATTCCAAAACAATATCCCGATAAGTAGTATAGTTGATCTCTAGAGTAATAATTTCCTGGACTTATGTATCCTTTTTAAAGAAACCTTGTTACATGCCAAAATGGCAATGAAGCATATTGTAGTTTTAGATATAATTTATAAGTTAATTGCCGCGTATTTTTAAATTAATAACGCCAACTTCCGTCGTCGCTAACAGTCGCGTCTCCGCAGAGGGAATGCGGAGGTGCCTGAGTATCGTAAGCGGGGACTAAGCGACGAGACCTGAAGGAGGCAACAACTATCTGAGTGTGTGTTTTTTCTTTTAAGAAATAGGTATGTAGGTCCCCGCTTACGATACTCGCGCACCTACGCATTCCCTCTGCACAGACGCGACTGTTAGCGACGACGGAAGTTGGCGTTATTAATTTAAAATACGCGCAATTAACTTATAAATTATATCTAAAACTAAAACATGCTACATTGCCATTTTGGCATGCAACAACCTGGTGAACAAGTCATTCAAGTTGTCTTGTAGTGAAACCCATCTCTACCACCAAAGACAGAAAACTAAACTGAATATTCCCTTGAATGGCACTGCAAAAATCTACAACTAAGTTTCACTACCATACAACTTCATGAAACATAAAATAATAAAACCAAATGTTAGAACTGAAGAAAAGGAAATTGTACAACAAAAAAACTGTGGTCCTAATGGGTGGAGTTACTCTAAATTACAGTAGTACATTAACTGCAAGGCAGTTTCCAAAGTAGTGTGATACGTAACTGTATAACTTACCGGTGCTCGTAAACTATTACAGCAATAAATATGGTAGGGCAATATAAAACATATAGACAGCACGATCAGGTAAGCACCCAAGGTGGCTTAACAAAATAGTTATGAATTTGAATGGAAACCGCAATATGGTAACTTACTTAGAAGATTCCACATTTACTTAGTAAAACTTAACATGCAATAAACTTCGTGTGAATAATATTAAGGAGTCCAAGTAACGTAATCCTAAAACAAGTACACCACTATAACTGACTCGTTTAGGCCCAAAAAACGTTTAAGTAATTATAAATCACTTTAACGCAAGATATGATCATATCATGACACTCAGTTAAAGATTACATTATAGGCAGCCGTTAGTGTAGTCATGTACATTTTTTGATGACTTAATAAATAATCGTGGTACTTATCTTGAGGTCTAGCACTGCTCCAAAGGTGGAAATTTGCTCCACGCTGTCTTAGCAGCTGCGATTGATCAGAGTCAGACTCAAGTTCATCTGGTCTAGCGACAATATGGCAATATCTGAAGTCTATGTGGTAAAACACCTAGCCAGAGTTTCCAGTAATTCTGGGGTGAAGCACAGATCTACATCAAAGTGAGGTGGATGATTTTGCAAAATACATTATATCAGACAAAGTGATAGTTACAGAACTTAACCTCACAACTGTAACTTATCATAGTAACTACAGGATCTCCCGTTCATTTAGATTTCCAATGCTCCACCCGAAGGTACTACATTGGCCAGGAGGCGAGTTTTTTTACAGGATCTCCCACTTAAAATCGTAATTCTGAAGTGCAGACAACCTAGCATGCATTGACCATCTACCTAGCTTGAAGTTTGATGTTACAAAAGGCCGGGGCAGAGCTTCACACATTGACATTACCTCCAGTTCCCCACTCACAATTCAGCCAGAATTCCAAACAAATAATCATGGAAGGAGTTGAAATATTTCTGTCCTTGCTTTATGCCTGGAATAAACAACACATTTTTAGAAATTATGACTCGATAAGGGGTAGAAAATAATAACTTTTTGATAGCAGCAGAGCGTGCGAAGGCCCACTAGAACAAAACCTCGTGACAACAAAATGTAAAAATTTTATGTTATCAGAAGTGGCTAAAATAGAACAACGTAAACGATATGTTCTTAACAGACAAATGCAGACCTGTGATTGGTCAGCATAATGAAGTAGGGGAATTATTTTTAACGACACTGATAATTAGGTACAAGTAAAGATTGATGGTATGAACTGGAACTGCATTGGTTAGGTGAAATAAGTGGGACAAAGGACGTTAAGTTAAGGAATCAATAGTAATACAAAACAGTGAAAGTAGGGTTAAGGAAGTTTAACTCATTACAAAATCAAAAACAAACCAACAAAAAATGGGTTTATCGTACTTGGCTTTAACACGATACAGCTATTGAAATTCAGATGTATGATTAGTGTACTTATGCACAGTTTCTTCTCATCTTGATCCAACTTTGTAGCGATTTTTACATCAACCTCTATTGATATTTTCTATAATTTTGTCAAAAATAGAATTATTTATTAATTTGAAAAAATCAAATGCATTTTTGGCGAGAGTACGCTTGTGGGTTTCAGGGCCATGTAAGGCTTCAACCACACAGACGCATGAAACTAGTATCATGTGTACCACTTTCAGCTTAAGACCTTTATAAATACATTATTGAAGATTCCTATAATGAATCACGGAGTTGAACTTATACAAACTGGCAAACAATTTGGGTGTCTTAGACCTAGATGGTGAAGGTATGCGATTCTCTGGACAGAACAAAAGATCGTTGTTAGGGTCGTGAAGGTTTTGCAAATTCTCGAGATCAACACAGCATGCACTTTGTAACTATCCTTCCAGAATGTTCTTAATTTTTTCTTGGTTTAACTCATCGGCTTTAGGCTTCTTAAAACCTCTGAGTGGGAGATATTGGCTCATTGTCCATCCTTACAGATCGGTGGCATCATAGTCTTCCATCTATTTATTGTTAATTTTTGCGTGTCACGACTGTATTGTACTAGATCGCCACCGCATATGGCATTTTTGATAAGGTGATACACGTCAACATCAGCCAGGAATTCTAACTTGACACCGGAATAACATGCCCGAGAAAATTTATAGCAACTTATAATTGCAGACATTTAGTGTTAAAGTGTTCAAAATGGTTAAAACTGTGAGTATTCTTGGTACGATAATATCAACTGCATTGATTTGACTCTCAATTAAGTTGAGGCAAAAAGAGCAATATGTGTAGGTATTTGTGGAGGTATACCTGTAATACAGTTTAAAGTGTAACTTTAGGTAACAAAGTACTATGCTGTGACGATTTGATATGGGACAAAATCGTGTCAGAACCAGAGAAAGAAGGTATCACTGATGTATTAATAACTAATAGTATATTGATTGAAACAAAATGTCAAACTGACAGAACTTGATACTTGTCAATTAGACAGGTATAAAGGTACTATAGTTTTCGCATGCCCATATAGAGGGCATAATCAATTTCCATGAATTCACTAACATTATTATTTAAATAATTTAGAAAATGATCATAAGTTAAGTATACTAAGATTAAGCTTACTTTGAGTTCTAAATAATTAAGATAAAGCCAATTAATGGATCCTTGATTATGGTATTAGCCATGCGAAATACCAGTGATGCTATTCCTCTACATGAACCAGGTCGTAGGTCTAAATCCTTTTCTATACACTCGTTTAGTTAGAATCCATTGTACCTACAACATGAAGAGGCACAAGACAAAGATAAAAGGCAATGGGATCCAGTGGTAATGGACGTGTGGACTCCACACACGAAGGCACTACTACACAATGTCTTTCAGATAGGATAGTTACATGTAGAATGTTATGATGATCACCATTGTTTTCAACTAGTGCATCACTAGCGTTGCGAAGCGCGTTTTCATTGTCGAAACAATGAGGCTCATTTATTTTGAAGCGTGGGTTAACGTCTATACCGCAAAATACTTAATAATTATTATCATTAATTCCCCGGGCAGTGCTGGGAACTCAAAACCTCATTTATTTAATAATAAAAAGTAATTCTAAAAAACCGCGGGGATAATTACCCGAATGACCCATTTTCTAGCTAAATACAATGTGTAATATATTTTAAATTAATAATTAGAAATCCCCTACGTTTAATATTAAATAAAATCGTTGTGAAACCGATTAGGACATAACAAACTTGGGTCTTTTTAGTTCTAACGTCAATCCAATGAGATATGTTTATTTAAAACCTAGAGGTATGCAATCCAATTGGTGGATTCAAACTAGGGTGGCTTTTAATCTAATGTCATGTGTCTCAGTTAGCTGCTCTGCCTATTTGATGGAAGCAAAACAAAGTTGCTATCGTGTGTTTTTAATAAGATTGTGACATACCGATTAGGTGTATGTTTGTCTCTCGCATTCGCACAACTGTCATGCAGAGACATTTACATATAAAATCTCCCTGGTGCACTTCTTATCTAAACATTGATTTTTTCGTTAGGTGTTGAGAAGATGCAGAACTATATAAAACATATGGGGATAATAAAGGACACCGATATCGTGCTGCCACATTTACCCTACTTATGTATTTTTATTTAGTTAATCTTTTCAGCGATCGAATCAGTAAAGAGCTTAATTTTTGTTGTTTAACATGCATGTGATACGTGTGTAATTGATGCTAATAATCTTTTGAAATTTATATTACCACGGAGTCGTAACAGAAAAAATGCACCAGTTAGCTTTCAGTGGTGAGGGGTGTGTTCTATGAAAACAAAAGGAATTCTTTTAGGGGTAACTCTAACACTTGCACGTACCTGGAAACGTCTCTGAACTTTCAGTCTAATAAAAAAATTCTGAGCATTAATCCACCTGGAATTTATCGTATCTCGCTAGATAGTGTGTGATATACGAGAGGATGCTAAAATAATTGCCAAATTCTTGCAATACAGATTAGTAGAGCCTCATGTACACTTGCCTTTTTCTTGTAAGTACTAACTTAAAATATATACCAATAAAAACTTCAAGCTGTTTACTTAACCTATATTTAAACAAAATATCATCATAAGAAAACAAATTGATTAATTTAATTATCTCTATTTGTCCAAATCTACTTGTAAAAGAGTAAATTTATTAATTACAAATATGCAACCATCGATGTATCGATGTATCGATCAGTTTCGGTAATTACAATTGTGGTGTTTGTCTGGTTATTAATCGCTTTCAATCAAGCGTGCACTAACCTAAAAGTTTGATTAATAAGAAAAATTGATCGTATGCATTTAAATATTAAATAATGGTTTAAAATATGTAACAGGTGGAAAAAATTCAACGACTTACAGCTTTTACTTTCGACCTCGTGCCGGACGACAAAGGAGTGTCAGTACAGTAATCCTTTGAATCCAACAGAGGTTGATGAAAGCATCTACTACCGGATTACTTTTACTATGTAACAGTAATTTATTGAATTCCGCTCACGTTCGCGCCCAGAAGCTTTTTCACTAGCAAACTTGAATTTAACAAATTACCAGAGTCAAATTACTTAAAACTTGGCGCCGCTTGTTGGTTGTTTGAATTATAACCGCTTGAAAAGCATGGCTAATGTACTGTGCTCGAATGATCTTTCTATTATGATTTGACGCTATATATAAGTTAAACTGTTCCTGAACGTATACGTGATTACTGATTCACAGAGTTTGTGCGACTTGAATTGTTTTGAAGTTGAAGTCGGTGGTTTTCTCGGTGCACGAGAATACAGGTTTTGGTATTTTCACATCGTTTATTTATTACCACATCAGGGCTAGGGTTAGTATTTGCGCATATAATGACGTTTTGTGGTTTCTATCTATTTAAATAATTTACTATGATTTAGATGTCTTTGCAATGCGTGGTGAGAATGTTTTCGATTCCATGTACGTAGAATGATTAGTCATGGCAAAAATGTTAGTAATTTTCTAATTTGATATTCTATCACGAAGTGCCGGTTTTTTGGTTGTAAAGAATGTACTAGGTACTTTATATTTATTTCGGTGTTTTTCTTTAATAATATAATTGAATAGTTGCATTATAAACTGTAAGCTGCCAAACTTCTATAAAATTGTAGGGATATTTTTCCTTACTAAAGCTCCTGAACTAGCTAAAATTGGTAAATGTTTTCATATTTACAAATGAATGTGTGCGTAATTAATGCGCGAGCGTTACACGCGTTAAGTATTTCCTGAACATCTTGAAAAATATGGCAATATTTGACTGCGACATATTTTTTATTGAAGTACCCATATTGCATGTTTACACTTAATGTCTATGGTTACTATTTTAATTATACTATCTTACATCTAGCGGGAAAAGCAGGTTAGACTTGCTGTCCTAACGACAGCTTATTTAAGTTTGTGCTTAATCTAAAATCATCGTTTTCGGTTTTCTGTACTTCATTGGCGTAGTCAACGGCGGTCCCGATGAGCGGCTTCTCGTACTGCGCCATACCATGAAAGACCTTATTTGCGGCTCTCTTTAAGTGTTCTTTAATCGTTGTGATGTTGAGGTCGGTGTTCTGATCATTCCTCGTATATCATGGTGCGTCGAGTGCCTTTAGGAGGTTTCTATTTTAATGATCTGTAGCCTCTCGATGTGGTACTTGGCAGCACCGTCGCCGTGGATCAATGTAGTTAGCGTAAGACTACGGATCCCAAGGTCCTGGGTTAGAATCCCGACATGGCCGGCTGCTTGAAAAATGGCAGGTGAGCATTTTTCACAAAAATTACGCCCTCGTTCGGATGAGAGGTTAAATGGAGGTCCCGTGTGTGAGTGTTGCCTGGAACGGCAAGGGTTCGGCAAAATTCTAAATTTCCAGGCAACAAAAAACTCGCCTCCTGACCAATGTAGTACCTTCGGGTGGAGCATTGGAAATGTAAATGCACGGTACTTGGCAGCGTAGTCATACGCTACCGGTGCGTAGATCAAGATAGGTCGGTTGACAATGTTGTTGATGTTGAACGGACTTTTCCGTTTCAGAAGAGGGTACAAGCTAAATGTTACCGTGGAGTTGTAGATGTGAGTTTCCAGGTGTCTTCAGTCGATGGTTACTCGGGCGGCTTTGGGGATCAGACAGGTTCGCGCCTGACTGCTGATCCCAAGGTCTCGGGTTCGATTCCCGACACGGACCACTTGAAAAATGTTAGGCGAGTATTTTGCAGAAAAATACGCCCTCGTTCGGATGAAATGTAAATTGGGGGTTCCGTATGTGAGCGTTGTCTTGTCACACACGTTAAAGATCCCTATCTTGCTTAGAATAGCAAGGGTTCGGCAAAATAAAAAATTTCCAGATAAAAAACTCGCTACATTGACCAATGTAGTACGTTCGGGTAGAGCATTGGAAAGTCAAAAGTACGATGGTTACTTGAAGGTATTTGGTCTCGATCTTCCTGATGGACTCGGAGATTACGATGTCCTTGTCTAATTGGTGTCGCCTCTTCGTTAAGAAGACGACTCTGTTCTTCTCTGCGTTGATGCAAATTAGTCATGTCCAGAAATCTTCCAAGTCGGCGAAACCCTCTTGTCACCGGGGGGGTTTAGTTACCTATATAACAAGATAGCCGCAGGGATAACTATGCGAGAATGATTTGGAATAAAATAGCCGACATTGTAGCTAAATTTCTTACGAAATGTTAATTTTATTCATTTTGTGGGTGGTTACTTGTTATGTGAAACTGCGACTCTCACTTTTTTTAATAGTTAGGATAAAATGTTTTTATCGCTTTAACTGTCGTCCGTGTCCCCGAATTTGAATTAGTGCGAATTGCATATAAGAATATTTAGGAGTTTCACAAGGTTCATTTTTAGAACAGCTGCTATTCCCTATAAACCTAATTTGTTTATTCTGGTGTAACAAGTTAAAAGTCATTTATTTATCAGCTTTCACAACATTTTTACGCCTTACTGGGTGTGTTCCATCATAGCGTTAGTAATACAATCAATATTATTATTATTAACGAAAGCACCTGCTACAGCATAGGCCAACTGTTATTACAAAAAATCTTGCTTGAAAACGAAGATACCATTCACTTTCTAAACACATTTTATGATTCATCTGCACTAGAGGTTTGTCATGTTTGGAATGAACTTTCATGAACCTAACCTTATTTCTTCATTTTGTACTGCCTGCTTTGTCACAGTTTATAGTATTTGAGATAGTAGAGTCGCGATGCACACACACAATAATTGCAACACTCCTAGAAAACCGTTCTAAAAATGAATAGCTTGATTGCGATCAGAATTTAAGGTTATGCTCCAGTATTTTGTATTTGGTTGAACCAATTGAATACTAACGAGTTGTGGTATATTAACCTGTTTTCTAGTGACCTGCAGCTTTTTTAAATTTATGAAGGTCAATTCATTAGTTGTGTACCTATTTCGAGCTGTCGAAAATCTAGATCTTAAAGGTTAATAGGATCTTGAATGGAATTTGTATTTTATTGTTGTTATGCAAAAGGCAAGATAAATATATGAATCATTCGAATATGTTGACGCGGTTTTGCGCGAAGTAAATAATAAAAACCACTTGTGGTTTTTGCCATTACATCATCGTTTGAGACTTCTGCCTGTTACATATTAACAACGGGGTTTTTTGTGCTGTTTTTTGTTATGTCTTCAAGTGGCTGGGCATATTTTACAGTAACATTTTATTCTTTATCTGCATATTTATGGTCAATAAAAGCCGCCCGAAGTTGAACTTATTAAAAATGACTAGTACACAATTCGCAACAAATTACAACCTTTGCGTCGGCAAACTGAAATTTTTGTAGATATGCCTACTTGAAGAACAAACGGAAACAATTTTTACGTGCACTTCCCGGTTATATTGCGTAGAGATTTAGCAACTAGTCTGCAACAAAGTGGATACGGATTCAATTCCTGTCGTGGTAAGAGTTTTTCTTTTCACAATACTTGCTGTGTTTCTTACCTACGAGTGTTGGCTGAAATCTGAAAACAAGCAAAACCTTTAAAAATTCCAACCAACCAAGGAAAGACGAAACTCGAATTAACTCGGGTAAAGTGAGCTTGTCTGTATTCAAGATCAATGGCTAACTTGATGAACAAATTTATCTGCTTATACTACAATAACATTTTCTTGTAAAACAGTATCTGAAAAGAAATGCTTATAATCACTCAATATTTACAAAATCTGAACATGCTATCAATTTTTACATCAAAGAAAGTAAAAAAATTACAAACATTTAAATTAAAAATGAAGGGCAAATATAGCTTGATCAACACCCTTGTAAAATACCTGATTAGGTAATTGACTAATAAAAAAGAAGGCATATAGTAATTGGAAAATATTTTGATGTTTTATAAATCTTACCTTGATGATTTATTTCCCATAGAAATAATTAATAATTTGTCTTTGTGACGTTTTAAAGTGAAGTTAGTGAAAAACTAGTTAACTCTAACAACTTAGCAAAAAATAAAATATCGTGGGCTAGCGACACGAATACTTCGTTCCTACAGTACAAGGCAATTGTTTTAGCTCGGGAGTCACTTTGGAAAGCGACGATTAGCGTAGGACCGCAAATTGTACTCGTCCTAGTGGAAGATCAGAGACGAGTCTTCTGTCGCGCACGGGAAGCAAAGTCTTAGTGAGCCACAAAAAGTTCTGTGTCCGCTATTTATGTACCCTTGCTATAGTCTATAATAATATGCAAACAACACACAGAGTTTTAACAATACGTACAACAAAATATCTTTGAACCAATGAGAAAGCTGCCTTGTCTCTGCAGCGTCACAAAGTCCTCTAGTGCGCGTTGAACGAGCTATAGTACTGTCATTGGCACAGCTCAGCTGTTTCTTCATCTATTAACTTGATTTGAATGGTCTTCTAGCGATTATTATGCGCAGTGCCATTACAATTTTTCGGATTCGTTTTCGTACTGCAATATTCATTTATAAAACACACTATTTGCTTTTTTTTCGGTGAAGCTATTTCACATACGATATAAAAATTAAAATAGCCCATTTTATAATTATTAAAAAGTTTGCGCTTCAAACTTGGGCCCAAGTCCTAAATGAAGAACTTCTTCGACAAAATGTAAATAGCCGAAGATGTATAAAATGTGGCTCTTTTTCATTTTGACTTCTAGGGAAGTCAAAATCAACAGATCCCGATTTTATAAATATTCAGATAACACCGCACGCCGATGTAATTAACGTTCAGTTTCCTGCTGCCCGACATCGCTCTGTCTCTAAATAACCTAAATTTAATTATGCCCCGACTAGCTCAGTCTAATCCACACAGAGTGTACGACGGTACGATAATAAATAATTTTTACCCCCCTTGTTATCTAACACTTTCCTGCTTCAATGAGACAAACGAATTTTACCAAGATTTGTATAATGACAAAAAATATACATACACTTTACAGCTTGATAATATGATTCACTATTCGACTAAATAAACCCCTGAATCAAAGTAATAATGATATCAATTTGCTTATCCCCAAAATTATAGCTCCCTTTAGTCAGTTTAAAGCCAGCAAAAATGACACTGTATTCTATTGGAAATACCTTTGAACGTTCAATGACTTTTCCTTTTAACGTAAATTTTCACGTATAAAAAGGTTTTGATGACCCTTTACATAAATATACTTGGTATAAGAAAAAATGTAAATGTTCAATAAAAAGAAAATAATGCCTTATGCTATTAGATAATGTTCTGACCTGTAGTATTCCTTGCGTCTTTTTGTTCTCCTATTCTTGGATCTGCTGCTGCGTGCTGTTGACCAGTAACCCTGGATTGTTTTTAGTTGAGTTCACTTGTTGATTTTATAGTACCGCTTAACCAAACACTCGTTTAATGCTTGGAACAATCTTCCGTTTAGATGTGCTAATTTAGATTTTTATCTAGAGGCTTAAATTATAAATATTAAAATTATGTTTAAATAATAAGCTTTCACTTACGTTTTTCAGTTAACGGCATATTTTCACTATTATTTTAATTTCAAAACTTTTCTATCACGACTTCCACGAAATATAATTATTTAATTTTTCTATGTTCACTTTACGTAATTTTCTAATTTGAACTGCTATGAAGCGTGTTCTGGTTGAAGGAAGACTAATCGTTTATCAAATTTGTGTGGTATTTAAAACAACGCCTCCATCTGGCATCATTGGTTATCTGCGTCCTTCGGTCAAAGTTTAAGGCGTGCTATAGGTAATTGTCCATACCTTGGGCTTTCTTCGGTATGAATTTGATAATAGCTTGTTGAAATAATGTCGATCACGTAGCATTCAGGTTCTATATAGTGGATTACTATAGCCCGCGTACTTTCATCCGTCTTGTTTTGTTTTGTTGTAGGAAATTTTAATTAGACCTCTCACGTATACAAACTTATGGCTTTTATTTTTGTCGAGACAATTTTTTGGGTTTTGTGTTTACTCCATGTTAAAAATCACGTATGCGAAATTTCTATAATGACTTAAATTGAAATGCGTTTATTTACATCCTGCGTTTCTGAAACATGTTTGTTTTGAAAGGTGTTTATTGCGAGGATGCTTTGTTATTTCCCTGCACTATGGCGTGTTTATTTTAACAGAATTCGTATCATGATTTTCTAGCTTTCGATGCTTTTAATGCGTATTTATTTAAAATTTATGAATGCTTTTCTGGTTTAAAATGAATTTGATTGCGTACAGAGTTATTTATCTTACTGAATGTGGTTGTATTATTGAAGGATGAGCTTCCCTGCATTAATTAAAGTTAACTGTGATCCTTATACAGTGTGTTAGATGTTTGCTTTTTTCTCTTTTGCATAATTTGCGAATTACGTACTTTTCATGATAAAATTGTCTAGCTTTTAGTACTATTTACATGTAGCGTGCGACCCTTCTGACCTTATATACCCCTAAATAACCCTATTATCATAGCTATTATATATATATATATATATATATATATATATATAAAATACTCCCTTACGGCGCTCTCCAACAGCGTTATAAACTAGCACCAGTCAATCAGTGACACTTCCTAGGTAATCTAAAATTACGAAAACAACTAGTTCTAATGAGCGCAGCGCCAAATACATTTAGAAATTTTAATAGCAAAACGTTAAACAAATAACTGCAAACCTTAATTATTATTAGGTCGATTACACATTAAGAAAATTAATTCAATTATTAAATTATTTACAAATACTTAAAAATTAACTTGGTAGCGTCAGTATACATTCGTGCTACCCCCTTGATGTTATAATATCAACGCTTGTTACGTGCGTACACTGAAATACACACCCTGTAATTGAAAAAATGATCCCTTGAACTTTATCACTTTATTTGAATACAATCATTTTTTCCCAATATGATGTAAGTTGCATGACCGTGTTACGCTTTATTTTGTAAAGCTACAAAATACGCTTATTAATTTAAAATTACGGACTTTTTAGAATTCGAAAAAAACCCGCGAATACTGCAATATTTATTGTCGCTGTGAAAACTTGGGATTATTAGCGTTCACACGGGTCTTGACGTCATTTGCGTATCTTTGCAATCGTAAGCGCTAACCTAAGGCTTTGTTGTGAGTTCATCTTCCCATGAACGCAGACGGAAGCACGTCAATCTTGGTTGGAGGGGAGAGACATTTAAGGCGAGGAACGCCGCCACGTTGGACAATTACCGTACCGACTTCCGTGGAGTAGCCAGTATTGTACCGTCTACCTTACATGTGATTTTCCGATGCTTCACTCGAAGATACTACGAGGGCAATTTTTTTTCAACCTCCGATAGGTTACAAATAAAAGACAAGTTCATATAAAACAATAATTTTATTACCAAAAGATTGGTACACTTACGGTTACTTTTCGACATAATCACCGAAGAGATTAAGACATTTGTCATATCTGTGGATAAGCTTTTCAATACCCTGTTCAAAAAAAGTTGCCGCCAATGAATTCAAGTAGTCCTTGACGTTGGTTTGAAGATCCTCATTGGTTTGAAATCGCTTCCCACCAAGCCACGTCTTCAGGTCAGGAAAAAGATGAAAATCGCTTGGTGCTAAGTCAGGACTGTATGGCGGATGATCGAGTTTTGTGGCCATCTGTCAGCATTTTTGGGACCCAACGTGCACAAAGTTTTTTGTAGCCTAACCGTTCAGTAACAATAGAGTACAAAACAGACCTTGAAACTTCTTGGAAATTCCGTAGACAAAGCAGTAATGGTGAATCTGCGGTTTACTTTAACCATTCTGTCAACACGTTGAACCAGGTCATCTCAAACGACAGATTTGCGCCCTTGGCCCTCTTCATCATGCACATCATTACGGCCATCTTTAAACTTTAGACACCATTTTTTTTCCCATACACACGACTCAATCTTCGATGGATTTCTGCAGCACTATGGACTTCAGCCTGTAGAAAACGAATTACACTTCGCACTTCACACTTGGCGGGAGCATCAATAATAGCGGACATGTTTACGTGGCTGTAGCACAACACCGACTGACGCCTGAATGGCAACAATGGCGGAGTGTGCAGTGTAAGAGCTTACAGCACATGCCCGCTTTCTGATATCCGCGTAGCGTCTGCACGGAGCGATCGGAGGTTGAAAAAAAAGGCCCTCGTACATTGGGCAGGAAGTGGGGTTTTCACCTGCAAAATTTTGAATTTTGCCGAACCCTTGCTGTTCCAAGCAAGGTAGGGATCTTTAACGTGCATGACAACACTCACACACGGGACCTCCATTTTACCTCTCATCCGAACGAGAGCGTATTTTTGTGAAAAATGCTCGCCTAACATCTTTTAAGCGGACCGTGTCGGAATATGAACCCGGTGTACCGTCTACCTGGCAGCGATGTCGTGAGTGCCTGTTTCCGTTCCCATCTTTTACTCCCATTCGTAGCGTATCGTTTAGCGAGGCGCCACGTGCAGGGGCAACGATCCACAATAGGGCAACAATAGAGGACCGCCCTTGAGGACAACGCCCATGTAAAAGTCGGGTGTTTACTGGGAGGGTTGAGGTGCCAAATTATTATACTCAACCCTCCCAGTATACCCCTGGGCAAGGAAATAAAGTTCTAAAAACACTTACAACGACATTTACATGGCGCCGACGTCCTTAGGGGCGGCTTTTTTTGTTATTGTCCTGTTGTGGGTCGCTGCTTCTGCTGACGATACGGTATGTATAGGGAGTAAGACGGTGGGAACGAAAACGCACTCAGGCCAGCACTACCTGGTAAACGGTACGATTGTCGTTGGAAGTTGGTACGGTAATTCCAGCTAGGCGGCGGTCTTCGTCTTAAATGTTTCTCCCCTCCAACCGAGATTGACGCACTTCGCCTGCGTTTGTGGGAAGATTAACTTCTTCTCACATACAGAACCTGGCGTCATTTGCTTATCTTTGCAATAGTAAGCGCTGACGTAAGGTTTTGTATGTGAGAAGAAGTTTATCATTTCATTAACGCAGACCGAATTCGTCAATCTCGGTTGCAGGGGAGCGACATTTAAGGCGAGGACCGCCAACTAGCTGGAATTACCGTACCGATTTCCAACGATTATCGTACCGTTTACCGGGTAGTGTTGGCATGAGTGCGTTTCCGTTCCCGCCCTCTTACTCCCTAATCGTATTATCGGCGAAGTCCTACTAGCAGGAGCAGCGATCCACAGCAGGACAATAGCAGAGAGAGCCGCCTCGAGGACATCGGCGTCTATGTAAATGGGTAAGTGGTTTTAGAACTTTATTTCCTTTCACGGGGGTTTACTGGGAGGATTGAGCGTAATAACCGTCACAAACAAATGAAATCCAGTTAGTAAATTAGTATAAACAAATATATAATTTAATCACTAAGAATAAAATATCGCTTCGATAATTTTGTTTCTGATGTTGTTGAAACGATTGGTGAAATAGTGCACACTTCTTTTGCTTACGTTGAATTTTGAACATTCTTTCAATGCTATGGCTATCTAAAATAATAACTAGACCAAAAAAATATGTTTATTCAAAATAATCGCTTATTTGTAACTAGAACCAGATCTAAAATATCTATCTAGAGATACCATCTCATATCCTAAATAAAATATATTTATTCAGAGATACTAACCGGAGTTTAAAAACTATTTAAATGTTTTGGTTTCGTAAAACTTGTTTAGTAAACGGCTAGCAGTTTTTAAAGCTTCTTAGGTAAATTGATCTATTTGTTGAGCAATGCCCAGAATTTTTAAAATTTCTTTGATTAAAACAGTTTATTTATTAGACCAATTAGCTTACTTTCAGTTTGTATTATAAATTATGACAAATTAGTAGATGATCACCACCTTGAATAGTTTGTGGTCGAAAATCCCTGCAGTCTATTGAGTTAGACTTTGAGACGAACGCGACTTACCGGCACGCCTTTATCACAAAGTAAAACCCCAAAAAGATTCTGTAGATGATATCGTGTGCGTTTACACGCTATACCATTTTTAAACATCACAAGGCTTCAGTTTTTCGATGTACTACGCTTTAGAAAATTTGTCTAAATTCTGGCTGTCATAAATTATTGCATGAAAACATTAAACTTAAGTAAAGTTTATATTAAATTGGTAGGAGTGCAAATCTTTGAGAAATAAATAATATAAGGGGGGGGGAGCTATCACTAACAATTGGGGTGTACTAACTGGAAGTGTGGCTACGTTGGGGTTTCATGGCGCACTAAGGATTTTACTAAATCGTGTAATTAGTGCTTTTATAACAAAATGATTGCGACCACCTTATCCACTTTGAAGTCTAATATTTGAGGAATTAAAAGTGCGGTTGCTTTGCGATTTTAAGTACTAACGATTAAGTGAATGATCACCTCCCTACAACCGCTGTGCCGTCTTAAATGGTTTGTGGTTGAAAATCACTACGGTTTCTTAAGGGAAACATTGAGACGACGCGACTTCCCGGCACACCTGTATTGCACATGAAAAACCCAAAACGATGGTACATGCTAGCGTATGCGCGCAAACTTTGTACCATTTTTTAAAAAGGCTCGATTTAATACGCTCTAGAAAATCTGTCTGAATTCCAGACGTCACAAATTAATACGTTAGTGAAGCTAGCGGCCACTATCTAACGGCCGCTAAATATGGATACACCTACCAATCTCCAACACAACAAAACCACGCCTACTGAACTGCACAAGCATTTCTATTGTTCAATTATGTTTTGTGTATTGACCCAATTATCTTTACGCGTTTTAAATCTAAGGGTGATTGAAACTAAATAACTTTGAGATTCCTATATTATTCTTACGTGTATATTTTAAGCGGTTGCTCTTTTAATTTGAAATACATGTCTTTTTCTTAACTTGTACAAAACCTGCGCTCTTAAGACTTGGTAGGCAGTTATTGTAGGTATACTAAAACAACCCATTTCTTTTACAGAAACGTGTTCGCCCCGGTTCACTAACTTCTTGGAATTTTCGTATGACACCATAAGAAAATTAAAAATTTTTTTTCTTAGCTTTTGTAATACCTGTGCTCCTGAAACTTAGTAGGCAGTTAGTGTAGGTATACTAAAACAACCCATATCTTTTACAGAAACGTGTTCGCTCCGGTTCACTAACTTTATTGAAATTTTCATGACACATTAAGAAAGTTAAAAATTTTTTTTCTTAGCTTTTGTAATACCTGCGCCTTTAAAACTTGTTAGGCAGTTAGTGTAGGTGTACTAAAACAACCCATATCTTTTACAGAAACGTGTTTTCCCCTGTTCACTAACGTTGTGGAATTTTCGTAATAACACCATAGGAAAATTAAAAAAAAAAATTCTTAGCTTTTGTAATACCTGCGCTCTTGAAACTTGGTAGGCAATTTGTGTAGGTGTACTACAACAACCCATATCTTTTACAGAAACGTGTTCGCCCCTGTTCACTAACGTTGTGGAATTTTCGTAATAACACATAGGAAAAATTTTAAAAAATTTCTTAGCTTTTGTAATACCTGCGCTCTTGAAACTTGGTAGGCAGTTAGTGTAGGTATACTACAACAACCCATATCTTTTACAGAAACGTGTTCGCGCCAGTTAGTGAACCGGGGCGAACCCGTTTCTGTAAAGGATACTTAATGTTGAAGTACATCTACACTAACTGCCTACCAAGTTTCAAGGCCGCAGGTATTACAAAACCTAAGAAAAATATTTTTTAATTTTCCTATGGTGTCATTAGGAAAATTCCAATAAAGTTACTGAACCGGGGCGAACACGTTTCTGTAAAAGATATGGGTTGTTGTAGTACACCTACACTAACTGCCTACCAAGTTTCAAGAGCGCAGGTATTACAAAAGCTAAGAAAAAATTCTTTTAATTTTCCTATGGTGTTATTACGAAAATTCCAATGAAGTTAGTGAACCGGGGCGAACACGTTTCTGTAAAAGATATGGCTTGTTTTAGTACACCTACACTAACTGCCTAACTAGTTTTGAAGGCGCAGGTATTACAAAAGCTAAGAAAATTTTTTTTATTTTTCTTATGGTGTCATTACGAAAATTCCAAAAAGTTAGTAAACCGGGTCGAACACGTTTCTATAAAAGATATGGGTTGTTGAAATACACTTACACTAACTGCCTGCCAAGTTTCAAGAGCGCAGGTATTACAAAAGCTGAGAAATTTTTTTTTTAATTTTCTTATGGTGTCATTACGAAAACTCCAAAAAGTTAGTGAACCGGGGCGAACACGTTTCTGTAAAAAGTATGGGTTGTTGTAATACACCTACACTAACTGCCTACCAAGTTTCAAGAGCGCAGGCATTACAAAAGCTAAGAAAAAATTCTTTTAATTTTCCTATGGTGTCATACGAAAATTTCAAGAAGTTAGTGAACCGGGACGAACACGTTTCTGTAAAAGATATGGGTTGTTGTAGTATACCTACACTAACTGCCTACCCAGCTTCAGGAGCGCAGGTATTACAAAAACTAAGAAAAAAATTTTTACATTTTTTTATGGTGTTATACGAAAATTCCAAGAAGTTAGTTCACCAGTGAGAACACGTTTCTGTAAAAGATATCGGTTGTTGTAGTACACCTACGCTAACTGCCTACCAACTTTCAAGAGCGCAGGTATTACAAAAGCTAAGGTAAAATTCTTTAATTTTCCTATGGTGTTATTACGAAAATTCCACAACGTTAGTGAACAGGGGCGAACACGTTTCTGTAAAAGATATTTGTTGTTGTAGTACACCTACACTAACTGCCTACCAAGCTTCAAGAGCGCAGGTATTACAAAATCTAAGAAAAAACTTTTTAATTTTCTTATGGTGTATTATGAAAATTCCAATAAAGTTAGTGAACCGGGACGAACACGTTTCAGTAAAAGATATGGCTTGGTTTAGTACACCTACACTAACTGCCTAACTAGTTTTGAAGGCGCAGGTATTACAAAAGCTAAGAAAAATTTTTTTATTTTTCTTATGGTGTCATTACGAAAATTCCAAAAAGTTAGTAAACCGGGTCGAACACGTTTCTATAAAAGATATGGGTTGTTGAAGTACACCTACACTAACTGCCTAACTAGTTTTGAAGGCGCAGGTATTACAAAAGCTAAGAAAATTTTTTTTTATTTTTCTTATGGTGTCATTACGAAAATTCCAAAAAGTTAGTAAACCGGGTCGAACACGTTTCTATAAAAGATATGGGTTGTTGAAGTACACCTACACTAACTGCCTACCAAGTTTCAAGAGCGCAGGTATTACAAAAGCTGAGAAAAAAAAATTTTAATTTTCTTATGGTGTCATTACGAAAACTCCATAAAGTTAGTGAACCGGGGCGAACAAGTTTCTGTAAAAGATACGGGATGTTGAAGTACATCTACACCAACTGCCTACCAAGTTTCAAGGCCGCAGGTATTACAAAACCTAAGAAGAATATTTTTTAATTTTCTTATGATGTCTTTTGGGGGAAACATTGAGACGACGCGACTTCCCGGCACATCTCTATTGCACAGGAAAACCCCAAAACGATGGTACATGCCACTGTGCGCGCGCAAACGTACCATTTTAAAAAGGTTCGTTTTAATACGCTCCAGAAAATTGGTCTAAATTTCCGACGTCACAAATTAATGTATGAAGATATTAAATCCTTTTAAATAGAATTTATAGAAAAATAAATGATATTGTAGAGAGGAGGGTTACATTGGCTAACAATTGAGGTGAAATGTGCCAGAAACCGAAGTGCGGCTACCCGGGGGTTTCATCGCGCACTAAGGATTTTGCTTCATCATATAATTAGCGCTTTTATAACAGAAAGGTTGCAACCAACTTCTTATTCACTTTGAAGTCTAATATTTCATAAATTAGAAGCGCGGTTGCTTTGCTGTTTTAAGTACTAACGAATAAGTCGATGATCACCTCCTTACAATCGCTGTGCCGTCTAAAATAGTTTGTGGTTGAAAATCACTACGGTTTTTTGAGGGAAACATCGAGACGACGTAACTTCCCGACACACCTCTATTGCACAGGAAAAACACATAACGATGGTACATGCCAGCCTATGCGCGCAAACTTTGTACCATTTTTTAAAAAGGCTCGATTTAATACGCTTCAGAAAATCCGTTTAAATTCCAGACGTCACAAATTAATGCATGAAGATATTAAATCCTCGTAAGTAAAATTTATAGAGAAATAAATAATACAGTAGAGGTAAAGAGAGGAGGATTACATTGGCTAACAATTGAGGTGTAATGAGTCAGAAACTGAAATAGGTTGCAACCAACTTCTTATTCACTTTGAAGTCTAATATTTCAGAAATTAGAAGTGCGGTTGCGTTGCGGTTTTAAGTACTAACGAATAAGTGGATGATCGCCTTCTTACAACCGCTGAGCCGTCTTAAATAGTTTGTGGTTGAAAATCACTACGGTCTCTTCAGGGAAACATTGAGACGACGCGACTTCCTGGCACGTCTCTCTCGCATAGGAAAAACCAAAAAGATTGTACATGCCAGCGTGTGCCGCATACGTTGTTCCATTTTTTTAAAAATATAAGGCTTCAGTTTTCTCGATGTGATACGCTCCAGAGAATCCGTTTAAATTCCAGACGTCACAAATTAATGTTTGGAGATCTCTTAAAGTTTATAGAAAATAAATATTAGAGGAGAGGGAGGGGAGGGGTTTAGATTGACTAACAATTGCAGTGTAATGTTTCAGAAACCGGAAGTACAACTGCCTTGGGGTTTCATGACGCACTGAGGATTTTGCTACTTCATATAATTAGCGCTTTTATAACACAGAGGTCGCAATCAACCTCTTATTCACTTTGTTGAAGTATAATATTTCAGGAACGACCTGCCGTAGCTTTGTGGCTTTAAGTACTAACGATTAAGTGAATGATCACCTCCCTACAACCGCTGTGCCGTCTTAAATGGTTTGTGGTTGAAAATCACTACGGTTTCTTAAGGGAAACATTGAGACGACGCGACTTCCCGGCACACCTCTATTGCACAGGAAAACCCCAAAACGATGGTACATGCCAGCGTATGCGCGCAAACTTTGTACCATTTTTTTAAAAAGGCTCGATTTAATACGCTCTAGAAAATCCGTCTGAATTCCAGACGTCACAAATTAATACGTTAGTGAAGCTAGCGGCCACTATCTAACGGCCGCTAAATATGGATACACCTACCAATCTCCAACACAACAAAACCACGCCTACTGAACTGCACAAGCATTTCTATTGTTCAATTATGTTTTGTGTATTGACCCAATTATCTTTACGCGTTTTAAATCTAAGGGTGATTGAAACTAAATAACTTTGAGATTCCTATATTATTCTTACGTTTATATTTTAAGCGGTTGCTCTTTTAATTTGAAATACACGTCTTTTTCTTAACTTGTGTAAAACCTGCGCTCTTAAGACTTGGTAGGAAGTTATTGTAGGTGTACTAAAACAACCCATTTCTTTTACAGAAACGTGTTCGCCCCTGTTCACTAACGTTGTGGAATTTTCGTAATAACACCATAGAAAAATTAAAAGAATTTTTCCTTAGCTTTTGTAATACCTGCACTCTCGAAACTTGGTAGGCAGTTAGCGTAGGTGTACTACAACAACCGATATCTTATACAGAAACGTGTTCTCACCGGTGAACTAACTTCTTGGAATTTTCGTATGACACCATAAAAAAATTAAAAAATTTTTTTCTTAGTTTTTGTAATACCTGCGCTCCTGAAGCTTGGTAGGCAGTTAGTGTAGGTATACTACAACAACCCATATCTTTTACAGAAACGTGTTCGCCCCGGTTCACTAACTTTTGAATTTTCGTAATGACACCATAAGAAAATTAAAAAATTTTCTTAGCTTTTGTAATACCTGCGCCTTGAAACTTGGTAGGCAGTTAGTGTAGGTGTACTAAACAACCCATATCTTTTACAGAAACGTGTTCGCCCCGGTTCACTAACTTCATTGGAATTTTCGTAATGACACCATAGAAAATTAAAAAATTTTTCTTAGCTTTTGTAATACCTGCGCCTTGAAACTTGGTAGGCAGTTAGTGTAGGTGTACTAAACAACCCATATCTTTTACAGAAACGTGTTCGCCCCAGGTTCACTAACTTATTGGAATTTTCGTAATGACACCATAGGAAAATTAAAAATATTTTTCTTAGCTTTTGTAATACCTGCGCCTTGAAACTTGGTAGGCAGTTAGTGTAGTGTACTCAACAACCCGTATCCTTTACAGAAACGTGTTCGCCCCGGTTCACTAACGTTTGGAATTTTCGTAATGACACCATAAGAAAATTAAAAATTTTTATCTCAGCTTTTGTAATACCTGCGCTATTGAAACTTGGCAGGCAGTTAGTGTGGTATTTCAACAACCCATATCTTTTACAGAAACGTGTTCGACCCGGTTTACTAACTTTTGGAATTTTCGTAATGACACCATAAGAAAATAAAAAATTTTCTTAGCTTTTGTAATACCTGCGCCTTCAAAACTGTTAGGCAGTTAGTGTAGGTGTACTAAAACAACCATATCTTTTACAGAAACGTGTTCGCCCGGTTCACTAACTTCATTGGAATTTTCGAACACCACAGGAAAATTAAAAATTTTTCTTAGCTTTTGTGATACCTGCGTTCTTGAAACTTGGTAGGCAGTTAGTAGGTGTACAACAACCCATATCTTTACAGAAACGTGTTCGCCCCGGTTCACTAACGTTGTGGAATTTTCGTAATAACACCATAGGAAAATTTAAAAAATTTATTAGCTTTTGTAATACCTGCGCTATTGAAACTTGGTAGGCAGTTAGTGTAGATGACTCAACATCCCGTATCCTTTACAGCAACGTGTTCCCCGGTTCACTAACGTTGTGGAATTTTCGTAATGACACCATAAGAAAATTAAAAATTTTACTTAGCTTTTGTAATACCTGCGCTTTGAAACTTGGTAGGCAGTTAGTGTGTGTATTCAACAACCCATATCTTTACAGAAACGTGTTCGCCCCGGTTCACTAACGTTGTGGAATTTTCGTAATGACACCATAAGAAAATTAAAAATTTTCTTAGCTTTTGTAATACCTGCGCCTTGAAACTTTAGGCAGTTAGTGAGGTGTACTAACAACACCATATCTTTACAGAAACGTGTTCGCCCCGGTTCACTAACTTTTGGAATTTTCGAATAACACCACAGGAAAATTAAAAAATTTTTCTTAGCTTTTGTAATACCTGCGCCTTGAAACTTGGAGGCAGTTAGTGTGGTTACTACAACAACCCATATCTTTTACAGAAACGTGTTCGCCCCGGTTCACTAACGTTGTGGAATCTTTCGTAAAGACACCAGGAAAATTAAAATTTTTAGCTTTTGTAACTACCTGCGCTACTGAAACTTGGTAGGCAGTAGGTGGATACTAAAACAACCCATATCTTTAAAAAACGTGTTCGTCCGGTTCACTATTTGGAATTTTCATAAGACACCATAAGAAAATTCAAAAATTTTTTGTAGCTTTGTAATACCTGCGCCTTTAAAACTTGGTAGGCAGTTAGTGAGGTACAAAACAACCATATCTTTTACAGAAACTGTTCGCCCCAGTTCACTAACGTTGGAATTTTCAAACACCAAGGAAAATTAAAAATTCTTAGCTTTTGTAATACCTGCGCTATTGAAATTGGTAGGCAGTTAGTGTGACAAAACAACCCATATCTTTTACAGAAACGTTGCTACCGGTTCACTAACTTTATTGAATTTCATGACACCATAAGAAAATAAATTTTTTAGCTTTTGTAATACCTGCGCTTTAAACTTGTTAGGCAGTTGTGTAGCTTAAACAACCCATATCTTTACAGAAACGTGTTCGCCCCGTTCACTAACGTTTGGAATTCGAACACCAAGAAAATTAAATTTTAGCTTTTGTACCCGCTTGAACTTGGAGCATGTGTATTACAACAACCATATCTTTTACAGAAACGTGTTCGACCCCTGTTCACTAACGTTGTGGAATTTTCGAAACACCACAGGAAAATTTAAAAAATTTAGCTTTTGTAATACCTGCAGTTTGAATTGTAGGCAGTTAGTGTAGATACTAAACAACCCATTTATCTTTACTAGAAACGTGTTCGCTCCAGTTAGTGAACCGGTGCGAACCCGTTTCTGTAAAGGATACGTGATGTTGAAGTACATCTACACTAACTGCCTACCAAGTTTCAAGGCCGCAGGTATTACAAAACCTTAGAAAAATATTTTTTAATTTTCCTATGGTGTCATTAGGAAAATTCCAATAAAGTTACTGAACCGGGGAGAACACGTTTCTGTAAAAGATATGGGTTGTTGTAGTACACCTACACTAACTGCCTACCAAGTTACAAGAGCGCAGGTATTACAAAAGCTAAGAAAAAATTCTTTTAATTTTCCTATGGTGTTATTACGAAAATTCCAATGAAGTTAGTGAACCGGGGCGAACACGTTTCTGTAAAAGATATGGCTTGTTTTAGTACACCTACACTAACTGCCTAACTAGTTTTGAAGGCGCAGGTATTACAAAAGCTAAGAAAAAATTTTTTTATTTTTCCTTTGGTGTCATTACGAAAATTCCAAAAAGTTAGTAAACCGGGTCGAACACGTTTCTATAAAAGATATGGGTTGTTGAAATACACCTACACTAACTGCCTGCCAAGTTTCAAGAGCGCAGGTATTACAAAAGCTGAGAAAAAAAATTTTTAATTTTCTTATGGTGTCATTACGAAAACTCCAAAAAGTTAGTGAACCGGGGCGAACCCGTTTCTGTAAAGGATGCGGGATGTTGAAGTACATCTACACTAACTGCCTACCAAGTTTCAAGGCCGCAGGTATTACAAAACCTAAGAAAAATATTTTTTAATTTTCCTATGGTGTCATTAGGAAAATTCCAATAAAGCTACTGAACCGGGGCGAACACGTTTCTGTAAAAGATATGGGTTGTTGTAGTACACCTACACTTACTGCCTACCAAGTTTCAAGAGCGCAGGTATTACAAAAGCTAAGAAAAAATTCTTTTAATTTTCCTATGGTGTTATTACGAAAATTCCAATGAAGTTAGTGAACCGGGGCGAACACGTTTCTGTAAAAGATATGGCTTGTTTTAGTACACCTACACTAACTGC
This sequence comes from Platerodrilus igneus, assembly GCA_036346225.1. Taxonomy (NCBI): domain Eukaryota; kingdom Metazoa; phylum Arthropoda; class Insecta; order Coleoptera; family Lycidae; genus Platerodrilus; species Platerodrilus igneus. The sequence continues at coordinate 4,032,776 of JARFIW010000932.1, read as the reverse complement.
CTAACTAGTTTTGAAGGCGCAGGTATTACAAAAGCTAAGAAAATTTTTTTTATTTTTCTTATGGTGTTATTACGAAAATTCCAAAAAGTTAGTAAACCGGGTCGAACACGTTTCTATAAAAGTTATGGGTTGTTGAAATACACCTACACTAACTGCCTGCCAAGTTTCAATAGCGCAGGTATTACAAAAGCTGAGATAAAAAATTTTTAATTTTCTTATGGTGTCATTACGAAAATTCCACAACGTTAGTGAACCGGGGCGAATCCGTTTCTGTAAAGGATACGGGATGTTGAAGTACATCTACACTAACTGCCTACCAAGCTTCAAGGCCGCAGGTATTACAAAACCTAAGAAAAATATTTTTAAATTTTCATATGGTGTCATTAGGAAAATTCCAATATAGTTACTGAACTGGGGCGAACACGTTTCTGTAAAAGATATGGGTTGTTGTAGTACACCTACACTAACTGCCTACCAAGTTTCAAGAGCGCAGGTATTACAAAAGCTAAGAAAAAATTCTTTTAATTTTCCTATGGTGTTATTACGAAAATTCCAATGAAGTTAGTGAACCGGGGCGAACACGTTTCTGTAAAAGATATGGCTTGTTTTAGTACACCTACACTAACTGCCTAACTAGTTTTGAAGGCGCAGGTATTCCAAAAGCTAAGAAAATTTTTTTTTATTTTTCTTATGGTGTCATTACGAAAATTTCAATAAGTTAGTGAACCGGGTCGAACACGTTTCTGTAAAAAATATGGGTTGTTGTAGTATACCTACACTAACTGCCTACCAAGTTTCAAGAACGCAGGTATTACAAAAGCTAAGAAAAAATACTTTTAATTTTCCTATAGTGTCATACGAAAATTTCAAGAAGTTAGTGAACAGGGGCGAACACGTTTCTGTAAAAGATATGGGTTGTTGTAGTATACCTACACTAACTGCCTACCAAGTTTCAAGAGCGCAGGTATTACAAAAGCTAAGAAAATTTTTTAATTTTCCTATGGTGTCATACGAAAATTTCAAGAAGTTAGTGAACCGGGGCGAACACGTTTCTGTAAAAGATGTGGGTTGTTGTAGTATACCTACACTAACTGCCTACCAAGCTTCAGGAGCGCAGGTATTACAAAAACTAAGAAAAAATTTTTTTAATTTTTTTATGGTGTCATACGAAAATTCCAAGAAGTTAGTTCACCAGTGAGAACACGTTTCTGTATAAGATATCGGTTGTTGTAGTACACCTACGCTAACTGCCTACCAAGTTTCAAGAGTGCAGGTATTACAAAAGCTAAGGAAAAATTCTTTTAATTTTTCTATGGTGTTATTACGAAAATTCTACAACGTTAGTGAACAGGGGCGAACAGGTTTCTGTAAAAGATATCGGTTGTTGTAGTACACCTACACTAACTGCCTACCAAGTTTTAAAGGCGCAGGTATTACAAAATCTAAGAAAAACATTTTTTAATTTTCTTATGGTGTATTATGAAAATTCCAATAAAGTTAGTGAACCGGGGCGAACACGTTTCTGTAAAACGTATGGGTTGCTTTAGTACACCTACGCTAACTGCCTACCAAGTTTCAAGAGCGCAGGTATTACAAAAGCTAAGAAAAAATTCTGTTAATTTTTCTATGGTGTTATTACGAAAATTCCAATGAAGTTAGTGAACCGGGGCGAACACGTTTCTGTAAAAGATATGGGTTGTTGTAGTACACCTACACTAACTGTCTACCAAGTTTCAAGAGCGCAGGTATTACAAAAGCTAAGAAAAAATTCTTTTAATTTTCCTATGATGTTATTACGAAAAGTCCAATGAAGTTAGTGAACCGGGGCGAACACGTTTCTGTAAGAGATATGGCTTGGTTTAGTACACCTACACTAACTGCCTAACTAGTTTTGAAGGCGCAGGTATTACAAAAGCTAAGAAAAAATTTTTTTATTTTTCTTATGGTGTCATTACGAAAATTCCAAAAAGTTAGTAAACCGGGTTGAACACGTTTCTATAAAAGATATGGGTTGTTGAAGTACACCTACACTAACTGCCTACCAAGTTTCAAGAGCGCAGGTATTACAAAAGCTGAGAAAAAAATTTTTTAATTTTCTTATGGTGTCATTACGAAAACTCCATAAAGTTAGTGAACCGGGGCGAACACGTTTCTGTAAAAGATACGGGATGTTGAAGTACATCTACACTAACTGCCTACCAAGTTTCAAGGCCGCAGGTATTACAAAACCTAAGAAAATTATTTTTTAATTTTCTTATGGTGTCTTTTGGGGGAAACATTGAGACGACGCGACTTCCCGGCACATCTCTATTGCACAGGAAAACCCCAAAACGATGGTACATACCAGCGTGTGCGCGCAAACATTGTACCATTTTTTAAAAAGGTTCAATTTAATACGCTCCAGGAAATCTGTCTAAATTCCAGACGTCACAAATTAATGCATGAAGATATTACATCCTTTTAAATAAAATTTATAGACAAATAAATAATATAGTAGAGGGAATAGAGGGGGAGGGGTACATTGGCTAACTATTGAGGTGTAATGTGCCAGAAATCGAAGTGCGGCTACTTCTTATTCACTTTGAAGTCTAATTTCAGAAATTAGAAGCGCGCTTGCTGTGCGGTTATAAGTACTAACGAAAAAGTGGATGATCGCCTTCTTACAACCGCTGTGCCGTCTTAATTAGTTTGTGCTTGAAAATCACTATGGTCTCTTGAGGGAAACATTGAGACGACCGACTGCCTAGCACATCTTTATTGCACGGGAAAAACCTAAAACGATGGTACATACCAGCGTGTGCGCGCCAACGTTGTACAATTTTTTAAAAAGGCTCGATTTAATACGCTCCAGAAAATCCGTCTAAATTTCAGACGTCACAAATTAATGCATGAAGATATTAAATCTTCTTAAGTAAAATTTATACAGAAATAAATAATATAGTAGCAGCATCACACGCGAGTGTAAAATATCAGTGTTCGGGTATTTCGAGCCAACTTTTTGGTACATTTCTATAGTTCTAACGATTCAAGTGACTTTCATTAACGGTTCTGGTCTTTTCCCACTCTTCAAAAAATTGTTAGCTATAACACCAGGTCACTGGCGTAACAGTTTGTCTGTATTCTGAGCCAACCTTTTGGTATAATTCTATAGTTCTACTCAACATTTAACCAGCTCGGCAATGGTTGCTTGTCTATCGAACTCGAAGCTCCATAACTGAAGATGAAAAACTTGAATCAATCCCCGTTATTATTATCTGTCCGTATTTATAAGTTAAAATGTGTTATGAATATTTCCCTTTTTCTTCATTCATAGGGTTTGTACGACTTAAACTGTTCTAAGGTCTAGGTCGAGGTTATTTCGGTACGTGAGAGTGGTTAAATGTGTTTCAACACTTTCCATATAATACTGGCTGCTGCGATATTTGTTGGTCATTACGCATTAAACTTTATGGTGTTTTATGAGTTTCGGAATATTGGGATAATTTGCTATGGTTTCGGTTTCTTGTAACTCGTGTCAATGTTTACGAATACGCTTTCTTAAGCTGGTTATTTACAGGCAAACTGTATTTATTTTTCTAATTTAATATGCAGAGTGTAAAATCCCGGTTTTTATTACTGGTTGTATAAGAATGTATTAGGTACTTTTTTTATTTATTTTTGTGTCCTACTTTAATATCATACTGAAATAGCCCCTTTATAAAATGTAAACTACCTACCCAAGTTTCTATGAATTTTTTGAGGGCGATTGCTAAAGCTCGTTGAACTAACTAAATTAAACAAATTTATTTCTATTACACAATGTGTACTTAATTAACGCGCAAACTTTACAACTTATATGAAGTGTTATAACTATTGTAAACTTTCGGAATATACTAAAAAGTTTGCTGGAATATCGGCAAACGATATGTGATGTGATACTGACGCTCTTTGAAGAAAAAATATTGAAAGAAACCTGAATCGCCGACGAATGCCACTTGAATCGTTTTAATTTATGTAGAACTTTAGGAATGTCCAAAAAGTTATTCCGAAATGCCGGTGCGGTGTTGGCGCTAACATTTTTTTAAAGAGTGGGAGAAGACCAGAACATTCGACGAAAGTCACTTGAACCATTAGAACTATAAGAATATACCGAAAAGCTGGCTCGAAATGTCGGTAAATTGGTGCGTTATTTATTCTTGTGATGTGATGTTGGTGTTACGTAAAAGATATTTTAAAAATGTCCGAAACAGACGAGATCTACATGAACTGCTAGAACTATTACAGAACCATAGGAATATCACAGATAGTTGGCTGGAACATGCAAACGGATGCGTTGATTTTGTGGTGTGGTGCTGGCAGTTTTAATAAGAATGGTTAAAAGCGGGAACTTTTGCGAATTAATTTTGAACTATAAAGCCTATATCACACTACGTATTTTTATTGCTGCAACTTTTATGCTGCATCAAAATTGCGGCATTTTTCCAATAACATTATGCATTCTTGCTGCTGCACCGAAGATTCATACAATTGGAACAGGTGAAGTTTTTTTTCTAAAAAGTTATATATTTCCGGTACCTTTCAGTTATGCCAACTTCTGCAAAATGTTTCTCTTTCTATTTCGTAATCTCAACTTTTGTCTTGTTTCAAATATTAACAGTATAGCTTATTCCTTGAGAAGAATCATTAAAAAAATTAGTTTTAATCAGTCTCGGTCCACTTTAAGAACCGATTGGATAGCATTCCCCGTTGAATTTATACAACATAACATATATGGAATTGTCCATCTTTAATGTTCAATTAACACAATATATTATTTGGTGATTCATTTAGAGGTAGGTACTCTTTTTAAAAAGTAAAAAAATCGAAAAATTCAATCTTGTCGGGTAATATTTATTATCTTTCAAATGTTGGCCTTGACTACGCCTAACATGGTTCATTCTGAAGTTCTAATTTTCGATGACGCATTGTAGCATTTCGCTTGGTATTTGATGAATGATGCAAGTAACGTTGGCATTTAATGCCTCAGCCGACCTCTTCTTGTAGACTTCGAACTTTACATAGCCCCAAAGGAAAAGGTCTAGAGGTGTGATGTCTTATGATCTAGGCGGTCAATTCACCTACCCAAACCGAATTCTTCTCGCAATAATGCCATGATTTCAGAGGCTGCACGACAAGTAACGCCATCTTGTTGAAACCAAATGTCATTGAGATAACGTATTTCAATTTCAGGCAGCAAATAGTCGCTTAACATGACGCGATAACAGGCGTCATTCACAGTTACGTTTTAGCCGGACTATTTTTGAAAAAATATGGACCGATGATTCCATCGGCCCATAAACCACGTCAGATCGTTGTTTTAACAAATTTATTTTTATACTGAATTACAATTTTAATTTTGATTACAAGTTCATTATATGCAGTAACGTATGAGATCGAAATATTCTAAATGGAAATTTACTTTTATTAATTAAACTAAAATTATGGTGAGTAGCTGAACTGACAACAATGTTAAAGTTGAGAAGCTCTAGACTGACTCGCCATCTTGGGCTCTCGCGGGTATTTATGTTGTCTCTGCCCCTCACATTGCTTGTGGGAACTGCAGAGCTCATTTCTACTTATTTCTGTGTTTAATACAATGTAACAATCATAATTCTAGTAATTGCTGTCTTATAACCTACTGTGACCTGCACCTGCAGTATCACGTTACGTCTGGAATACCATGTCTGTTTCCGTTCTCACTGTCTGGCTTGTTGAATTTTCACTAATCTTTTTATTATGTTCTTCAATATTACATTGTTGCATCTAACTTGTTTTAATAATTCTTAATAGTTCCATTAATTACATATATATTCTAATTTGGGGGATATGTAACTCGCCCTGCTAATTATGAAATAATAAATGAGAGTCCACGTGATTGAGCACCGATTTTCGACATAACCTACAGACAAATTGAGATTGGGACGGTTTGTTTCTCAACAGAATATTTTGGAATTCAATGCTCAAACGGATGAAATCATATCTAGGTTCAGTGGAATTCAGGACCTGTGAGGTAAACTTGTTAGAAAAATAGGTGTGTAATTTGAACTGTATTTGTGGTTATCATTTATGAAGTACTTTCCCAATGTAAAGCATAACATTTTTTAGGAATATAAGGTTCGAACATAGTGAATTTAACAATAAGCAATTAATATATTTAACCATAAAGGTTAGATGCGTTAAAACGAACTAATAATGAATTTTACCAATTCTTGTTTAAGGAATATTTATAGGTCACCAACTCGACTATTAGTGTAGGTGCATTTTCAACTTTGTTGTACGCCTATTTGTTCATAGAAATGTTTAAATACTGTTTTTGTAGAATATATTTAAGCCAGGTGGGTGGAGAGTAGTTTTATGTGTTAAAACGGACAGGCAACCTCATTTCACCAAGAGAATTGCCAATCTCATGGTTTACACGTCGGCCAGAAAAATTCATATTACCCCAGCGTTGCCGCCCTTTATACTTGACGAACTCAAAACCTAACAGAGTTCGTGCAAGTACTAACGTAGCTTGAAATCACATCTACGTGAAATTTTATTCAGCTTTCTGTCATTTATTGCTCTAGGAATCCACTCCCTCACTGTAGCTGAACGATGCATCTTTATTTTGTCACGGGGTATCCGTCCCGTTTGGGCTCTTTTAAATAAAAATTTTTAATGTTTTAAACCCCTGTAACACGTTATGACCGGATCCCGCTATCGCTAGGACCAGTCCATCTCCACAGCCATCAGGACCACCTCCTAGAGCACGTGACGCTAACACGTACGCCAGGATTGGGAATATTCGGTCATCAGCTCGTTTCAATTTCAACCAATGAATAATGCCGCTCGTATGCCAGCATCTCCACCTACCAGCCGCTTTGAAATTCTATCTCAGTCACTGCCGCTAAGTGGCGCATTGCATTCAGACCCCAGACAAATCAGAACACCACAGACAGTTTGATTTGTCAAAAAATCCCTACGGAAAACAGTACCTCTCAATGAATCGCCTGTTATAATCAACTTCGCCCAACCATACAAAATTATACAAATCAAATTAACATAACCTAAAAAGACATTCAATTTAAATTACTTGTTACAACTGTGAATCTTGCATGTACTGTGAAATTTTTTGAAACGCTTTTTCATAAATTGCGGCTCTGTGTGAAGTTAGCACCGCTTCACTTCATTTTGCTATATTTTTCAAAGTACTTCTGGGAAACTACTGATATAACCCAATTAATCATGAACTCGCTAGTGAAGGCGACAGAACTATTGTTAAACTGACGGTGCTACAAAAATGAGGTGTCAGTTTCACATCTGAATTACCGAAATCGCATAAAAATAATGGTGATTTTGGCGCAATCAACGAAAGAACGAAATTAAACGCAATTTCCGGAATACGTGTTTTGCCTTTAGGGGTTGTCCTCGTTTATGTGGAGGTAATAAACGTATTTTATTCCGTCTACCTTGTGCAAATTACCCCATCGTGTTCTTGGATTTTGATCAATTACATTCTAGCTCCGATGACGTAATAGCTATAAAGAACAAGATCCTAGTCATAGACATTACGTTTCCTGCTATTATTCCTATTATTCATTATTACAAAAATAAATACGTCTCATGTAATTCTAACTCAAATAAACTTTTATTCCTGATCTCTCATAAATGATTTATGATTAACACTCTCTCGTTGTTTTTATGAGGTATTAAATTACTGCTGTACTATTAGCAAATAGATAGCCTGTGGATAGAAAAGCAAAAGTGACTGGATTTTTATTGCCAACATTCTTCGACCTAATGTACATAAAAATAAAAACAGATGCGTCTTTCAGTCTAAAAAAGGAGCTAACTACGATAAAACAGCTTTTACTTATTTCCGGTTTGAATATCCGTTGATCCGATGTCGTCTCGCTCATGATATATATCTTAAAAATAGATTTAATTGTGTTAAAAACAGTTGTTGAATTTAATTTTAATTGTACTGTGGCGATGTCTAATACAGGGTGTATCACGGATAACGGGACCGTGTCTTACGCCGAAACGGTACAATTAAAATAATTATTTATTCACGAAGGGTATAAAGTAGATGCTTGTCTCGAGGCGGACGATGTTACACATACGAGGGGCTCTGGCTCGAAAGAAAGTCGCTCGAGGGTGTCTATTAAGTAGATGTTTATGCCCTGAGGCGGGCGATATTACAAATGCGAGGGTAAGTCGCCCGATGGTATAAACATTTATTGATACTCGTGGTGTATACAACTTTTGTATCATACAAGTTCGTTATTGCATCTAAAATATAAATAATATTGAGAAAAATCCTAAAATTTAACTTGGTTTTCATATTATCATAGCGGCCACTATTGTTGATAAGGAAATGCTATACTTATAGGTTTAAACAAATTTTCTTAGTCATTAAACTTAGAAAGAAATTGCAGGACTGTTCTAAAATTCCTGGCGAAATTGGAAAAAGTGGAAAAAGCAGTACAAAACTTACAACCGTAGAAATCGAGAGACGCCTAAGACAAAGAATATAACAAATTACTAAATTGAGGTCCGTTGTACATTACGTGGCCTGTTAAAAAAAATAAAAATTATTGGAAAGAATATAGATTCACTTACATTTTCAAATCATAAAAGAAATGTGCGCGATTTTCAGTATTTGGCGATTAGTTAAATTCTAAAAGTTGGGACTACTGACGTCACTCACTCGAAGATCGTTAATGAATATACAACATTTAGCTTTTATATTCTTATAATACGATTAGAAAAATAACCTATTTCGTCTCTTAACACGAACATATTCGTTCATAGATAGTTGGAGCAGCTTTTACTACCATTGCAGCCATAACAACAATAACCTGATACCTATCACAGAAATATTTAAAAGATTAATGCTCATTTTAACTTCAGAATAAATAATTAGCGCTTCATGTTGCACCCTTCCTTTTTACAGGTAGTAAAAGGATAGGTGAACAGCAGAATATAAAAAATATTCTGACGGGACACGCATCAACCTTCATCGGCTGCGGTGAACGCAAAAGACTTAAATCTCAGAGTGAGGCAAAGATATCTAGATAAAGTTAAATAGAAAAGATAACTTAACTTTTGTTTAAATAGTTAAATAAAAAATTATACTAAAAGAAAATTTTGTATATTAACGACTAGGTAAGGCATTTGTTTAAACACTTATCATTTCTACGAAAGTATTTATGAAGTACAAATTATGACGTATCTAGTTTAAACACTTCATACATATGTTCTAATATTTATTTTCATTAATGCTAACAGATATAGAATAAGACAAAATTTTGACTATCTGCATGCGTTAAAAGAAAATTCTTATTATCAATTATAAACATAGGTAATTATCTTTTCATATAAGTAATAAAGTGTAAAAGGAAATTTGATTTCTTTTTAGGTATAGAGCTCTTATCACAAGAATTTTCATAAAAATCCTTATGTCACGGAATACGTGAGCAGTTAAACTAAACTACATATTATTATTTCACACTAGTTAAATCAATTCGCAACTTTCATGCAAGATAAATACTTTAGAATAAAGTTTTAAAGAGAGATATGATTATTTTCAAACAAAAGCTGATTCGCCTTTTTATTTATATAAGACACTATTTGTATTAATCTCATACCTGTAGTTTTTTTTAACTCAAATAAAACAAATAAGTTATTCAAAGTTTAACAGGTGCTCCTTTGTATCCTCCAGCGGTATTAGTAGATTATGTGAACCTGCTTGCAGAAAAAACAAAAGATCTCGCACATCTCCATAAATTGTAGCAACCAACACTTGTTTGATTCAGGTAATATTCTAACGATAGTTTAAACGTAGTAACTGGACGATACATACACAAAATTTAGACGGCAACGTAATTTAAAATATAATTGAAGAGGAAACGCATTAGACGAAGATAAACATAAAGGTCCGGTAGAAAATTCCAGGGCGGTAGAAAGTCCCTAGAAAATAAAACATTTATGAGGAAAGGAAATTCTACACGAGGCGTGTTGAAACTGACATAATGTTAATCTGTAAACAACTTACCACGCTTAAATAGTAAAGGTGGGTAACATAGATAATCTGGTGCTCTCGGCTCCATATTCAAAAGCTAAAACAGTATTTTTAGGAAATAACGAAATATGTAATGACAACTTACATACCAGGTACAAATGACGAGGTAACACCAAATATTCAAGAAGAGCTCTTGAAGGCAGTCAGATAAGGAAGGAATGAAACTTTGACATATCAAACCAAACGAAGATTGTTGGGGGAAACGAACACTAACGAACATTTTGAGTAAACTACAATTCAGATTCACACCAGATATGCTTTTATAGAAGAGTATTGGAATATTTACAAATAAGGAAATTACTTATACGTACCTAATTGTACATTAGGTATCATAATTTATAAATAAAGAATTTATAAAAAGGTTATATAGCATGTTATTTTCTGGAATTTACATTAAATGTAGGAAACTTAAATTTGAATTGGAAATAGTGACAGAATTTATTGTTGTATATTAACAAAAAGGAAATGTATGTGGCTTAGTGCGAAGCACGCTGTAACATGTTAAGGCGTATCAAAAAGGCATGTTACAATGTAATATTAACGTGTACATAAGATTTTCTTGTTTTGTTTAGTGCTTTCACAAACCGTTTCGTTATATATAATACACATCACAGCAGTTGCACGAACACAATTTTCCCAAATGTATCCAATCGATTATTTTACCATAGTCGTAAAACATTTCGACTACTAACCTAAGTTGAAACCTCAACACCATTTTCGCTCCACACAATTTTTGCACAATACACTTTTGATTTTTTAATCTTAGTATTTAAACTTTACAACTAACATACGTAGAAGCCTGAACATTATTTTTATCTTAAGACAGTTTCACTTCAACACAATTTTTGCACATGTACTGAATCAATTATTGTGTCTTAGTAGTAATACATTTCGACAACTAGCCTATATTGAAACCTTAACACTATTTTCGCCTCAACACTATTTTCGCCCTAACACAATTTTCGTACATGTACTCGATCAACTATTATACCTTAATAGTAAAACATTTCGACTACTAACCTAAGTTGAAACTCCAACACTGATTTCATCTCAATCAACACTATTTTCACTTCAAAACAATTTTCTTATATACACCCAAACAACTATTTACCCTTAGTAGTAAAGCTTTTCGACTACTAACCTAAGTTAAAACCTCAACACAATTTGTGCACAATACACTTTCGATTATTTAGTCTTAGTAGTAAAACTTTACGACAACTAACATGAGTAGAAGCCTGAACGCTATTTTCGCCTCAACACAATTTTCGCACATGTACCGAATCAATTAATTTGTCTTAGTAGTAAAACATTTCAACAACTAACCTATATTGAAACCTTAACACTATATTCGCCTCAACACTATTTTCGTCCCAACACAATTTTCGTACCCAATCTACCATTTTACCTTGGTAGTAAAACATTTCGACTACTAACCTAAGTTGAAACCCCAACACTATTTTCGCCTAAACACTATTTTCGCTTCAACACAATTTTCCTATATATATACCCAAACAACTATTTTTTCCTCAACACCATTTTCGCACATGTACCTTTTTGATTATTTGATCTTAGTAGTAAACATTTCGACAACTAACCTCTTTTGAAACCTCAACACTGTTTTCGCCTCAACACTATTTTCGCCCCATATTTGCTGAATCGATTATTATCTTGTAAAACATTCCACACCTAACCTAAAATAAAGCCTCAACACTATTTTCGCCTTAATTCTCTCACCTTAACACATTTTTTGCACATGTATCCAATCAACTATTTCGCCTTAGTAGTGAAACATTTCGATTACTAACCTAAGTTGAAACCTTAACACTCTTTTCGCCTCCACACCTTTTTTGCAACATGTGCCCTTTAGGTTATGTTGTCTTAGTAGTAAACATTTTGACAACTAACCTATGCTGAAACCTCAACACTATTTGTGCCTCAAAACAATTTTGGGCTCAACAGAATTTTCGCCTCGACACAATTTTCGTACATGTACTGAATCAATTAATTTGTTTTAGTAGTAAAACATTTCGACAACTAACCTATATTGAAACCTTAACACTATTTTCGCCTCAACACTGTTTTCATAGATATACCCAATCAACTGTTTTACCTTAGCAGTAAAACATCTCGACTACTAACCTAAGTTGAAACACCAACACTATTTTCGCATCAACACTATTTTTGCTTCAACACAATTTTCCTATATATACACCAAAACAATATTTTTGCTTCAACACCATTTTCGCACATGTACCCTTTTGATTATTTGATCTTAGTATTAAACATTTTGACAATTAACCTAATTTGTAACCTCAACATTAATTTCGCCTCAACACTATTTTTGCCCAACACAATTATCACCTCAACATAATTTTTGCATTTTTGCTGAATCGATTATTGTCTTGTAAAACATTTCCACAACGAACCTAAGTTGAAGCCTCAACACTATTTTCGCCTTAATGCTATTTTTATCTCGATATATTTTTCGCACATGTACCCAATCAACTATTTCGCATTAGTAGTGAAGCATTTTGACTATTAACGTAAGTTGAATCCTCAACTCTATTTTCACCTTAAGACCCTTTTCGCACATGTACCCTTTAGGTTATGTTGTCTTAGTAGTAAACATTTTGACAACTAATCTATGTTGAAACCTCAACACTATTTTCACTTCAAAGTAATCTTGGGCTCAACAGAATTTTCGCCTCAACAAAATTTTCGCTCATGTACTTAATCGATTATTGCGTCTTAGTAGTAATACATTTCGATAACTAGCCTATATTGAAACCTTAACACTATTTACGCCTCGATACTGTTTGCGCTCCAACACAATTTTCGTACATGTACCCAATCAACTATTTTATCTTAGTAGTAAAATATTTTGACTACTAGCCTAAGTTGAAACTCCAACACTATTTTCACTTCAACACAATTTTCTTATATTCACCCAAACAACTATTTTGCCTTCGTAGTAAAGCATTTCGACTACTAACCTAAGTTGGAAACTCAACACCATTTTCGCCTCAACACCATTTTCGCACAATATACTCTCAATTATTTAGTCTTAGTAATAAAACTTTACGATAACTAACATAAGTGGAAGCCTGAACACTATTTTCCCCTCAACACAATTTATGCACATGTACTGAATCAATGAATTTGTCTTAGTAGTAAAACATTTCGATAACTAACCTATATTGAAACCTTAACACTATTTTCGCCTCAACACTATTTTCGTCCCAACACAATTTTCGTACATATACCTAATCAACTGTTTACCTTAGTAATAAAACATTTCGACTACTAACCTAAGTTGAAACCCCAACACTATTTTCGCATTAACACTGTTTTCGCTTCAACACAATTTTCCTATATATATCCAAACAACTATTCGCCTCAACATCATTGTCACACATGTACCCTTTTGATTATTTGATCTTAGTATTAAACAATTCGACAATTAATCTATTTTGAAACCTCAACACTATTTTCGCCTCAACGCTATTTTCGCTCCAACAAAATTATTATCGCCCCAACATAATTTTCGCATTTTTGCTGAATCGATTATTGTCTTGTAAAACATTTCTACAACTAACCTAAGTTGAAGCCTCAACACTATTTTCGCCTTAATGCTATTTTCATCTCACATTTTTCGCACATGTACCCAATCAACTATTTCGCCTTAGTAGTGAAACATTTTGACTATTAACCTAAGTTGAAACCTCAACCCTATTTTCGTCTCAACACCCTTTTCACACATGTACCCTTTAGGTTATGTTGTCTTAGTAGTAAACATTTTGCCAACTAACCTATGTTGAAAATTCAACACTATTTTCGCCTCAAATCAATTTTGGGCTCGACAGAATTTTCGCCTCAACAAAATTCTCGCTCATATACTTAATCAATTATTGTGTCTTAGTAGTAAAACATTTCGACTACTAACCTAAATTTAAATCTCCATTATCTTCACCTCAACACAATTCTGCACATGTACCGTCTCGATTATTTTGTTTTAGTAGTAGACAACTAACCTAAGATGAAACCTCAACACTATTTTTGCTGCAGGACAATTTTTGCCTCAACTCAATTTTCACACATGTTTTCTACAACTAACCTAAGTTGAAACCTTTACACTATAATCGCCTCAACACCATTTTTGCACATTTACTCAATCAGTTATTGTGCCTTGGCAGTAAAACAGTTCGACTACTAACCTAAGTTGAAACCTCAACACAATTTTCGCCTCAACTGTTTTTGCCACAATACACAATTTTCACACATGTACCCAATCGATTATTTTGCTTTAGTAGTAAAACATTTTGACTACTAACCTAAGTTGAAGCCTCAATCCAGTTTTCGCACATGTACACTTGTGATTATTTTGTCTTAGTAGTAGAACATTACTACAACTGACATGAGTAGAAAACTTCTACACTATTTTCGCCTCAGCACCATTTTTACACATTTACTCAATCAGTTATTGTGTCTTGGTAGTAAAACAGTTTGACAACTAACCTAATTTGAAACCTCAACACTATTTTCGCCTCAATACTGTTTTCGCCCCAATACACAATTTTCACACTTGTACCCAATCGATTATTTTGCCTTAATAGTAAAATATTTTGACTACTAACCTAAGTTGAAGCCTCAATACAGTTTTTGCACATGTACACTTGTGATTATTTTGTCTTAGTAGTAGAACATTACGACAACCGTCGTGAGTAAAAAACCTCTACACTATTTTCGCCTCAACACTATTTTTGTACATTTACTCAATCAGTTATTATGTCATGGTAATAAAACATTTCGACTACTAACCAAAATTGAAACCTCAACACAATTTTTGCACAAGTACCTTTTGATTATTTTGTCTTAGTAGTAAAACGTTACGACAACTAACATTAGCAGTGACTTCTACACTATTTTCGTCTCAAGACAATTTCACCTTGACACTAATGTCACCCATGTACTAAGTCGATTATTGTATCGTAGTAGTAAAACATTTGGACAACTAACCTAAATTGAAATCTCAACACTATTTTTCCCTCAACACAATTTTCGCACATGTGCCCTTGCGATTATTTTGTCTTAGTTGTAAAACAGAAATAGAAGGACAGGATACGTTCTAAGGTATTCCTGGGGAATAGTATGGGATATATTACAAGCAGAGATAGGAAAAGATAGGTAGAGTTAGACCGAGATCAGACTTTTGCACACAAATAGCGATAGATGCAGATCTGCAAATTTCAGGGAAATGTGTAGGTTGGTTCAGACTAGGAAACAATGAGGGTACGCGTCCAACCAGTTCTAGGACTGGAGACTTGATGATGATGATGATGATGAAGTTGTAAAACATGTCGCTAACTAAGTTGAAACGTCAATAGTATTTTCTCCTCAACACTGTTTTCGCCCCAACACAATTTTGCATATGTGCCCAATCAACTGTTTTGCCTGACTAGTAAAACATTTCGACTACTAACCTAAGTTGAAACCTCAACACTATATTCGGCTCTACACAATGTTGCACATGTTCTAAGTCGATAATTGTATTGTAGTAGTAAAACATTTTGACAACTAACCTAAGTTGAAATCTCGACATTATTTTTTCCTCAACACAATTTTCGCACATGTACCCTTTAAATTATTTTTTCTTAGTAGAAAAACATTTTGACTACTAACCTAAGTTGAAACCTCAACACTATTTTCGGCTCAGCACGATGTTGCACATGAACCCTTTCGGTTACTTTGCTTAGTAGTAAACATTTTGACAACTAACCTATGCTGAAACCTCAACACTATTTTTGCCCCAAAACAATTTCTCTGCTTCAACATAATTTTTGCACATGTATCTGTTAGATTTTTTGTCTTGGTAGTGACTTGGCTGTGACCTAACCTCAACCCTATGAAATATTCTCCATTTATTGTAGTTGATTATACCATCTGATAGCTTAATCAGTTATTGGTTCGTTATTGTACTCAGAGACCAAATTATAATGGTCGTGATAGTGACTTTAGATAGTTACAAAAATCATTTGAGATTTTTCCGTTTATTTGTGTACGTTTATTGTTGCCCGGTAATCTGGTATTGTTGAAACCTATTGTATGAACCATAGTCTTTATGTGTTGGATGAGTGATCAGTTACTCTCTCCTTTTTGGATGACATTTTCATGCTTTGCTATTCTTATGCTTACTTTGCAGTTCATTTTTCCTTCTGAGTTCTCTTGTAGTCTCGACAAGGGATTTTATAAACAAAATCTACAAATTTTAAATATTTAGCAATATTAAATTATAGTTTTGTTAGTTGGAAAACTGTACTAATGTGACATTCGGCTTAAAAGTGCCTTTGTTTGAAGTCCAAAATTGCGTAAGCTTAGTTATGCTGCATTTTGTCTTGCCAATTCAAAATTGACTTGTCAAACAAAGTATTTGTAAAAATAATACAATATGCAATAGGCTGAAATTAAAAAAAAATTATAAATAAAACGCATGGAAAATTAAAATAACATTCGGATTACATAACCTCAATCTCACTCTACAAAATAATGTTTCTTACACGAATATCAATGAAAACCCGCAATTATTTGTGTTGATTTGTTATTTTAGGCATCCTAGAAGATATTTACCACCAGGCAGGCAACTTTGACAGTGGTCACGTAATGCAAAACGATACCCCAAATTGGATTGCAAAAAACTATGTAGAACTTATTAATGAAACTATGCTACTTGGATACTTTGATGATCTCTTTGAAACGTTTTCTCCGAGCGCCTTATGGCTTCTTTCGTGTTTTAATGCCCGCTCGGGCCATAAAGTGCACTTTATGCCGACATGGGCATAAAGCACACTACTACGTAGTTGGCAACTACGCAGTAAAAACACAATAATGAACTAATACGAGATTAAAAATTTTTTTAATGCCATATTATGTGAATTAATAGTGACTCCAATTTAAAAATATTTTTTAGTATACAAGAGTATCCTAAGAGCACGGTTGAAGACATTTTACTTTAGAAGAAGCCAACGTCATTTGATAGATTGTGCAGAAATGTAATATCAGTCACGTAGTTGAGATATTACTGTGATGGTTAGGAGAGTTCATTTCATAAACAATCTAACATACAAGGGCGCATTTTTTATCTGTTCCAGATCAGAGTCGAGTAATTGACAGATTTTAGTGACATGATAAAGTTATCCTATGCTGATAGTTCAAATGAAAGATAATGACGATTAGTAAAAAAGTGAACATCTTTTAAATTATATAGAGTGATTCACAACCTTATAGAAATATTTTAACAGATGCTTAAGAAATGGATGTGGATTGATATTGAAATAACGACTTCAAAATTAAACGGGTGTTTTTAAAATTGTCTGTGCATGTACGTGTAAGGTAAAGAGATGGCACATCGCAGAAAGTGTATGTGCAAGGAACCAACTTTATTTTTTCTACTCAACAGGTCCCTTTACCCAATGAGATTGTGAATCATGCATAAGATTCTCAATTTTGTGGGAATACCTACTTTAACTGATGTTTAAAAAGGGGAGTCGGTAGAGTAATATTTACGCAAAAAATTTTTCTTAAAAATTAAAAACTTTCACTAAATGTTTATAAAAATGTGTGTACCTACTTAAATTAAGGTAGATCTCACCAATTCTGACTGCTTACAAATGAAAAGATGTTCAAAATGCCCTCCATCTGTTTGAATTTTCAAACATGCTATTCTACGCTAGTTTTGTAAAAGAGTTTAATAAAATTTGCCTCATAGTGGGCCCGTTCTGTAATAGTGATAAACTATCAGAAGAAATGGTGTATTAATTTTAACGGCACACAATAAGTTATGCTGATACATGGAAATGCATTGAAATAGCTAAATTACATTGATGACCTATCTCATGTATTATTTACAGCGTTCGTATCACCAACACTGCTTATAACAATACGTGTCATTAGCCTAATTTTGTGTCCCTTAAATGGTAGTGTTATTTTAAGCTAATGGTGTGCATAAGTGCATTGCTTGGATATTTTAAATCCTCATTTAAATTAGTGCTTCTGTGAAATGCTGAGTAAGCTATTATTTTGTGGTTATTTAAATAGTGTTATTAATAGTGTATCAGTTTAGTTTAAATTTTATAAGTGGATTACAAAGGTTCGTTTGTTACATCAGCTTTTAATTAACAACCATGTGCGACTTTCCCAATGTGGAATTAATGGATTTGATCCTAACTTATGAAGAAGCCATGCAATATGCCGCAACTGCACGAGAGCTATATAGTGAACGTTCTCCTAGGCGATGTCTTCCAAATATTAAGTGTTCATAAATGCGGTGCAACCAAAACCAATATCTGCTTCTAATAAAGTACAACTTTTGCCTTCAAGTGACTATAGAGCTAATAGTAATTTATCTGGTCATTGGGTGTTTATTTCCAAATTGTCTTTCCTGGGAATCAAACTGTCGCAATATATTTTAGTGTTATTAGTTCTGTCGAAATCCATGGCCCATTACATTACGCTCGTTTATTATTTCATAATCAAAGGATGTAATTGACTATGAACTTTGAACTATACACCCTTTCTTGTGTTATGATCTAAGGCTGACAAGTAATTAATTTGTAGTTTCTAGGCACAGTCTAGTGCCGGTCTTTCCTACTCTTAAGATATTTTATGGGGATTGTAATTGTATCACATTCCTGTACTACATGACTTAGGCATGACCTCCTATGATACCATCACGCAAGAACTGTGTGTCCATGACTTGCATTTTAAAATCAATTTGAATAAATACATTGTGACTCTCGTTGCCCTGTAAGGAAATATATAATTATCTGTAATTTAATATTCCTGAATCTTACTAACAACGGGATTATATTTTTTAGTACATTGTAGGAACTTTAAAGTGTGCCTAGGAGTTTCTTGGTATTGCAACTATTTAATCTTGAATTACATTTATTTAACTAAATTTGTAAAAGTTTTTTATATTTAAGATGTATATTAATAAATTTACTGTTATT
This sequence comes from Platerodrilus igneus, assembly GCA_036346225.1. Classification (NCBI taxonomy): domain Eukaryota; kingdom Metazoa; phylum Arthropoda; class Insecta; order Coleoptera; family Lycidae; genus Platerodrilus; species Platerodrilus igneus. The sequence continues at coordinate 4,013,690 of JARFIW010000932.1, read as the reverse complement.
TATAGTTCTAAGCTTTCTTAAAATCACATGACCACGCTAAAAATTTACTGAAATAAATATTTTGTTTACTCTTTTTGTGGTTTAAAATAATTTATGAACCTAAATTCAGTCCGAATATGTATTTTACCATAAATAACTTTCTGATTTCGTGGTTTAAGTTTATTGCTTTAATTGTACTAAATGCTTCCATTGAAATTATACTTTCTAAAACCAAAAGAATTGAAAAATCATGTTTAATTAATATTAGCTATTCATGAAATCTATTATATAGGATGCTTCATAATAAGTTTGTCTGTTTTAGATTATTTTTCCTTTTTTGCGTTTGGTTTTTATTTCTCATAATGCCAAGACGTTGGATCTTTCTTACAAACAAGCTTTTTTTTCCAAAAATCTACTATCCTAACATTCCTGACATTAGTTGTTAATCAAAATGTTAATTTGCATTTACAATCACATAAAGGAAATGATAATTTAAAGGAATATATCACCTACCTTTCACTGGTTGTAGTGGTTGATTGTATTTGCACTGCTATCAGATAATTATGGACTGTATGTATAATGTTCACTAATTGTTGCTAATTACTGATGCTCGATGCACCGAACTAAATCACGAACCAAAGCCAAGCGAGAACGAAGTTGAATTGTCGTCCACTCGTACATTACCAACCCTTTTATGTCGTTGCACTAAAGGTAGGGATAATGGAGGGTTTCTAGGTGGGAATAGTTTAAGGACTTAAATTAATTGTGATTGGCATACTACACTACAACCAAAATACTTATAAAGCCTTAACATACCGCCCACCAAAATAAGTATTAGGAACTTATTTTCTAAGTGTGTCTAAACGAGCAAAAAAAAAAAAAATATATATATATATATAATCGTAAATTTAAAAGTTAACTTACCCTAATATACTAACTATAATACTAAGTTGCCTCTGAAATGGGGAGAGGGCACAATTTTACCACGGGCCTTTTAAATAGTCCCTGGGATGTTGCCACGGTAGCCACACGACAAACATTGTCCTTTCCATAATGCAACGTATGTATACGTCCCATTTTCCACTGTAATGGAGACACTTGAGTATCCTGAATCAACACCAACGTTCCCACCATTAACGAATAATTAGCAGAAAACCATTTGGTTTTCTGTTGAAGTGTGTGCAGGTACTCCAAATGCCACCGTTTCCAAAATGATTGCTGAATACGTTGAACCAGTTGCCAACGATTTAAGGAAGATAGTTTCAGATCTAAGACATTAGGGTCGGGAATGACAGACACTGGTTCTACGTTCAGAAAATGACCAGGACTTAAGAATGAAAAATCAGTGGGATCGTTACTCATTGGACATAAAGGTCTGAGTTTAATATGGCTTCAATTTGAGCAAGAATGGTGTTAAATTCTTCGTACGAGAGAATTTGTTCGCCTACCACCTTCTTGAGATGGGACTTTACAGATTTTATCCCAGCTTCCCACATTCCCCAAAGTGAGGAGCCGACGGAGGATTAAAAACAAAGTGAATACCTTCCGTTTCAGATGACTGCTTCATATATTCGATTAGTTCCCGAGATGCTCCGATAAAATTTGTTCCACAGTCACTATGAATTTGCAAGCATTTACCTCTGCGTGCTACAAACCGCCGTAAAGCTGCAATAAAGGCTTCTTTAGATAGGTTTGATGCCAACTCCAGATGTATCGCTTTTGTACTAAGACAAACAAATAAACAAACATAGGCTTTCAATGATTTGGCACCTCTAATACGATTCATGGTGATAGAAAAGGGTCCACCGTAGTCTACCCCAGTATGTAGAAACGCTTTACCGGCAGTAAGTCTAGCGGGCAAGTCGCCCATAGGAGGGCATAGCGAAATAGGTTTTTGACGAAAACATCGAATACAAGAGTTTAGGCACTGTTGAATAGCCCTTTTTGCAGACAGAATCCAAAAATTTTGTACTAACAAGAAATGAGTAGTTCTAAGTCCAGGGTGTAAATATTTCGTATGGCAATCTCGAATAATGAGCTCTGTCACCCGGTGTGACCGAGGAAGTAGTAAAGGAAATTTTGTATCATAAGATACGCTGCATTTCGCAATACCAGCCGCCCACCCTTAACAACCCATCACTGTCAAGGAAAGGACTGAGAGGTCGAAGTTGTTTATTACTAAGTTTTCCCTTTCGAATGATATCAATGTCCTGACTGAAAACTTGTTCTTGAATATGCGAGACACGATTGCTAATAAAGGTCTTCCAATTATACGACGAAGATCGAATCCATGCTAATGCTACTGTGGAATCTGACCACGCAAATGTATCGTCCAATACTAAATTATCTCTATACGTATTTTGCACATACTCGACCAAGTTCGACAACAACACTGCACCACACAATTCTAATCGAGGTAATGATATACGATTGGTTGGTGCGACCTTAGATTTGGCACAGACCAATGATACTTGGATGTTCCCTTTCTCATCGACACAGCGGAGATAAACTGCTGCTGCATATCCAGCTTCCGATGCATCACAAAATGCATGAATTTGTACAGTTTGATGGTTATCGCAAAGAATCCGTCGAGGAATTTCAATTTTCAATAACTCGGGTAATTGTTGAAGATACAGATTCCATTTTAAAACAATTTGTTGGGGAGGAAGTTCATCCCAGCCAATTCCTAATATCCATACAGATTGAATCAAATGTTTTGCGAAGAAGACCAATGGTGATAATAACCCCAGAGGGTCAAAGATCCTTGCAATTTCCGAAACCATATTCCTTTTGGTACAAGGCCGATCAACGATATTAAGATTGTAAAACAACACATCACTCAATGGTTGCCATTGCAGTCCTAAAATTTTTGAGAAGTATTGTTTACCTCTTCAAACAAAATGCTTGCTGATACCGAACGGAATCAGGTAAATGGCCAATGACACTTGGCACGTTGCTATTCCACTTTCGCAACATAAAACCACCTGATTGGCAAATTTGGTTTAATTCATACACGAGTCGTTTGCCATCCTCTATCGAATCACACCCTGTAATCAAATCATCCACGTACGTATCCGATGCTAAAATCTTGGAAGCAATAGGAAAACGTAACGATTGACTTTTGCAAGTTCTTGAATTACACGCATGGCTAAAATGGTGATGATGTGATGCCGTATGTAACAGTGTTTAGCTGATAATCGATAACAGACTCGAGGACTTAAATCTCCAAACTATACGTTGATAGTCTCGATGGCTAGTAGAAATAAGAATCTGTCTATACATTTGCTTAATGTCCGCAGTTAAAACTACAGAATGTAAACGAAAGTGTAATAACAACTCCATGATATCTTTTGAAGAGGGGCCTGCGAGTAAATGATCATTTAAAGACCCTCCACTTTGAGCGCTGGCTGAAGCATCAAATACGACACGAAGTTTTGTAGTTGTACTGTCTGGTTTGAACACGGCGTGATGTGGTATGTAATATACCGGCGATAATGTAGACGATCGAGTTGAATCCGATACAATACGAGACATGTGACCACTATCGATATAATTCTGCATAAATTCTCTGTACGAATTATACAGTTGAGGATTTATTTCAAACGGCGTTCTAGTGAAAGAAATCTTCGAAGTGCTATTTCCGAGAGCCAGCAAATAGCGGTTCAGGACCATTGAAAGGTAACAAAACAATAAAACGACCGGTGTCATCCTGCTTGTGAGTGTCCACAAAATGCCTTTCACAAATTTCCGCATGAGGAGATAATTTGTTAGAATCTGGAATATTTTCCAGTTCCCAAAATCGAGTAATGTTAGCATCTTCTACAAGTGCAGCTAATGATATACGAGATGTAACAGAAGAAAGAACCTTCCTGTTAATATCCACCCAAAGGTAGTGTGAATTGCCACGGGTTCTTCTAGTGACCCAATGCGAGTTGCGTTTAATAAAACACGCGCGAACAAATCTGCACCTAACAATAAATCGATATGGCTAGGTTTGTCGAAGTCCGAATCTGCTAAATCTAATCCAACTATGTGAGGCCAACTATTTGGTGAGATCCTTGATGAAGGAAGGGTTCCACAAATGTCTGGTAAAACAAAACAATCAATACTGTACTCTGGAACAGTTTTACCTTGAGGACTAATTTTACACGATACTTGTCCATACGCATGAGAAGCAGATAGACCTAAGCCTTCAACCTTCATTGAAATATTCGATTTTCTTAAACCTAAGCGTCGACAACACTTATCAGTCATGAAATTTTCCATTGATGCACTATCTACAAGTGCTCTTACTGTCTGAACTTTACCAAACCCATCTGTAATTGAAATTCTTGCGGTGCCTAATAACGTCATTGTGTTGGACGATCTAGATGATAACAACGTACTTGTAGTAGTGTTGCAGGTGGGTTCGGGAAGTTGATCTGTTGCCTGAGTGATTGCAGGTTTCTGTGCAACTGTAGGGTTTTCAAAGTGCAATAAAGTATGATGACCCTTGCACACTTTTTACAAACAAGTTTGGAAGAGCAGCGTGTAACCATATGAGAGTTGCGAAGACAATTAATGCATAAGTGTTTGTCTTTAACAAAGTTATAACGGTCTTGTGGCGATTTATTCAGAAACATTTCACATTGGTATAAGTTATGAGTACCACTGCAAAGACTGCATTTCTGAGCGAATGAAGTTGTTACGAATGACTTTCGAACTTGGGGTTTTGAATATTCAAAGGAACGTTTAGAAGGTACACTAGATGATATGGTTTGTTTAATGGACGTATTAAATTTGGACGGTGTATCGGAAACAACCATATTGCTAATTTCTAATGCCTTGCAATGTTTTTCTAGAAATAATTTTAATTGATCATAAGATGGAATGTCTGATGTATTTTCTAACTCAAATGTTTTCAAAAGATTTGTATCTACCTTTTTTGATAACAAATTAAACAATACGAAGTCGAGCAAATCAATCTTAGTTTGACGTAAGCTTGATATATTTTCCGTAAAGCAATTAAGCAATTCTCTTAAATCTGTATGTGAATTAAATTTTGCTTTTGGTGACGATTCTAAAGCATTCCAATGCGTGTTTGCAATTAAACGTTTTGAATTAAACCTCCACAATAATTGAATAAGCTAGCATATAATTATTATTCGAAATTTGCAAATGTCTAATGAGTTCTCTAGACTTAAAATCCAACGCATCAATTAAAAATAGAACTTTTCGATCGGTAGCAATTGATTATTTTCATGAACTAAATTATTAAAAATTGAATAAACTCTTGGAAATGTTCTATTTTTCCAGAAAATTTTTCATTTCTATCCGAGGGAGACGAATATTAGTACATGAGCCGATGCTAGTAATATTTTCAGTCAAGCATTTTTCAGCAGTGGATATATTATCAAATTGTGCCTTAATAATTTTAATGTTTAACAAAGACCTATCTATTTCAATTCTTAATGTTGTAACTTCATTTAATAATTCCGAGTTGTCCTCATCCAATATGCACGTTTTATAAGATGTATCTACATCGTTTTTGATATCAAAGGCGCTTTCAGCCATAATATTAACAGAAATACAATTGCCTTTAATATGCTCCAATTTATCTATCGCACCAGATATATCAGATAATCTATCGAGTGCGGCCTTTAAATCCACTATCAACCTATCCGATGAAATATGTGCCATCCTAACGAACAAGGTTACTAATATCGATTTTATATTGATTTCAGCTACAAAAATGAAGGGTTTGTTCACCTAATAATAGGATATACCAAGGGTAATGTTGAACTACCTGTTAAAGAATTTTTACTACAACGTGCCTAACGGGAGCTTGCAAGTTTCAATATGACAAAGAGCAAAGGGTTTTATTCTACCCGGTTTTACGAATACCTGAATTCTCTAGCGAACTTGAATTACAAGTTTAAAATAACTGTATTGCTTAAACACTTTTCTGACTACAAATTCTTACGTTAACTATCCCTAAAATTTACAAAGATTTGTCATTTTAAGGCTTTATAAGATTCTGTATCAGTACAAAATTTCAAATTTAATGCGAGATTGCATCTACTATAAGTTAGTTTACACAATTGACTATGAAACTGGTGGTATGACTACACTTTTCTTCTAAATGCGGTCAACCCCTAATTTAAGCGAAGAGCAATTAACAATGTAGTTAAAATGAATGCCAATAATAAATGCCAATAATAAACCAATTAATAAGCCAAATATTTGCTCAAAGGACCAAAATGTTAATCAAAATGTTAATTTGCATTTACAATCACATAAAGGAAATGATAATTTAAAGGAATATATCACCTACCTTTCACTGGTTGTAGTGGTTGATTGTATTTGCACTGCTATCAGATAATTATGGACTGTATGTATAATGTTCACTAATTGTTGCTAATTACTGATGCTCGATGCACCGAACTAAATCACGAACCAAAGCCAAGCGAGAACGAAGTTGAATTGTCGTCCACTCGTACATTACCAACCCTTTTATGTCGTTGCACTAAAGGTAGGGATAATGGAGGGTTTCTAGGTGGGAATAGTTTAAGGACTTAAATTAATTGTGATTGGCATACTACACTACAACCAAAATACTTATAAAGCCTTAACATTAGTCTAGTATTCATTTTACATCCAGTCTTTTGTCACTCCAATTAAAATTAAAAAAAATTTAAAAGGTAAAAAATAAAAAAACGTCTTTAGACTTAAAGGAAACCTAACTCTAACCTACCAATACCCACGTCTTTCCAAGAATCTATGCATAACACAACTGAATTTGAAACAACAGATATAACTAAAACTTCTAAAACTACTAATTTTTCTTTTAATTATAGGTAGCGTAACATTTCCTAAAGCATTCAAAATCTGTCTGTTTGCTAATTGATATTGTTTTTTGGTTTTACCTGTTGATTTGTCCTAATTTTGATAATAATACTAAGGCATTATGTTCCAAAATATAATTGATTGTTCATTAGTCTAGTAGTACAAAAAATTCAAATCCGAATATATTTATTTTTACACAAGAACGTTTGCTTTCCTTTGATTGTTCTATTACATAATCAAGCATTACATTATTCTATTCAAAGGTTTCAGTTTTTTCTTGAATTAAGTTTTTCATTGTTATAGTCAAATTATAAAAAGTACAATACCTTATGAGACAAGGTATAGCCTTTTCTATCAATTTACATTGGTTTTCATGATTTCCTTGACAATGTGGATATCGATTAAATGTCACGTCTTCCAGTCCATGTTTATAACAATATACTTTCCTTCTTGCATTCCTACACCGAGCTCTGTAGTGTCTTAGCCGACCACATTGATAAAAACCTTGTCGATTTGCCAGATTTGAAGTAATCCGATTTTGATTTATCTTTTGAAGTTCCGAAATTTGGTGTCTATTTTATAATTCTAAACTTTCTTAAACCGATGACTACACTATAAAAATTTACTGAAATAAATATTTTGCTTACCCTTTTTGTGGTTTAAAATAATCTATAAACCTAAGTTCTTTTTAATATGTATTTTACTATCAATAACTTTCTGATTTTGTGGTTTAAATTTATTGTTTAATTAACCTTCAAAGTACTTACCTAAGTTATTAGATTTAGCGGTGTTCGAAAAACTAGTAGTAAAAAACGTCGACTTTGACAGAAGTTCATATCTGTCTAACAAAAATACCATAGCGATGCACAGCACACTTTTAACTAAGTTTTCGCAGTACATCAATAACACAGAGTAGCTTGAAGGCTGAATCGCGACAAATCAATGACATTTAATGTCCACAGGGCGGATGTGAGTTTACCTGCAAGCTTCATTTTATGTTGTAACTAACAGTAAATTAACTATAAATACAAACAGAACAAGTTATTCATGAAATCCATTCTACAGAGTGTATCAATAATAATTTTGTTCGTTTTAGATTAATTTCCTTTTTCTTTTGCATTTAGTTTTGATTTTTCGTCATACCAAGGTATTACAACTCTGCTGGTATGTTTTTAAACTGTATAATACAACATAAAAATATTTTGATTCCATTTAATGCAGGGTTAGATAAAACTTTATGTCACATGTTACTTGCTTTAGCAAATATTAAATTCCTCAAATACAATTTGTCTTTTTATAATGGGATATATAAATAATTATTATATTGAAAAGTAATGGTTTTAAAAATCCAATTCATTTAAACTACAGCTGATTCATTGATGGTTTTAACTTTTTGATTTGTTTAAAGCTGTTATTAGACTCTCGTAATGTTTTACAGAGATCGTACAATATTTTAATTTTCTGTTCTATATTTTCATCAAGTATGACATTGATTCTGTTGTGAATGATGAATTATTATGAAAGCACAATTATGGTGTTGCTTTACATGTATAATTAAGAAGTCCAAGCCTAAATTAATAATAGAATATAATCCTTGTGATGCTTATAGAAGTGTTCTGTAAACATATACGTGTTTAGAAATTGAGAAATATTTAACTGTAGACTAGTTATTATGTAAATAACTAATTATATCTAAACCAACGAGGTACTTTCTTGTGCAACCTCAACTAGAAATTTTAAATAGTAGCAGTATTAAACACAAACTTAAGATGGTGTAAATAGCAGTAATTTTTTTGATCAATTTCTATTATTGGTTATTTGTTAATCATTCAAACAAATCTTGCGCTATCTAGGTTTGACTCAGTTTTCTACTACAGCCCAGTAAAAGAATAAAACTCTTAAATTATACTAACAAAGTTGCCATTTATAATGAATACTGACTTTCTTTGTTCTAGTTAATATTTAAACAACTCCAATATTTAAATACTGCTCAATTTCAACCACTTATTGAAGATATTTAAAACAAAATATATTAGAGAAATAAATTCTCTTGGTGAAAGCTGAACCATAAAAAAAATGAAAGGAAGCTTATATTTTATTGATTTATAGATAAATGTTGATTGTTACATACATGCATAAATGGTTAAAATTTGTAAGGAAATGATGCACGTATGATACAACAATTCCCATGTTACTTAACAGTGACAATAAAATTGTTAATCTTTACATCATGCAAGTAACTAAATGACTAGCAAGATTTTTTATATCATCATTGAAATCCGTTTTAACCATTAGATTAAATCGTAAATTTTTCATCGTACATTTTTACAGATCTTTATAATTATCTCAATCGCATTAACAAAATGTCATGTGGCACCTTCACTTGGTATGTGTACTACACAAGGTGTGGCTGCATTTTATATAAACAACATTGACAAAATTGTTTCAGACCATAAATTTCTATCTCTGTGGTTAGTGTAATTGTAAATTATGCGTTATTTCATGTTGTTATAGTCCTTTCGATATTGAGCTAATCAATTGTGTAAAATAGAAATTTGAAATACTTATATCTCAGTTCAGTTAGCAGTATAGACGTGGTTTACAAAATAGCGAAGCCAAAATTCATAGACACACAAACGCAAACAAAGAGAATGTATTACACTTGGGCCCTTACCTGCAGTGAAATTCAATATACTTTCTATTTTTGTTGCACCAAAAATATCGAAAAGTAGCTATAGATCAAAATGGACTTTTCACGGTCTAAGTTTGATACATTCTTAATTACTACAGCCTTATATACCTATTGTCCATAAGTAGGTATTTTCAAAAATCTATACAAATATTTTATAATCAAAGATTACCACCATGTACTAGCTGTTGTGACACATTTCTACTAGAACTTTCACAACTTTTTTGTGCCCTATGATAAAATTGTATTGCCACACTAACTAATTACAAACATTTTTTAAAAATTTTGTTCTAGTAACTGGTACACCTAAAATAATTCTGTATGTAGGTTTGCATACTATTTCCAATTATTTTTATACACAACAAAATAAGAAACTTTCCAAATATTACATTGGTTTCCGTCGACCAACTTCCTCGTTTAGCACTGGGTGCAGTATCTTCTTAGAAGGTCCGCCAGTGTTAAGTAGGTAACAGGTCATTTGTTTATTTCGTTTTTCATCTTGTCTTTTGACTTGCTATTAAAATTTCGTCTGGCAATGCTATCTACACTATCACGTCGCAGACTGGAAACAGTCATCGATGTTAGTTGCTTATATTCGAGTATAGAGGGCGCATGAAGAAACATTTGCACTATAAATACACCTTAATTTGTGTATTATGCCAGAACTTAGTTGGTTGTTTTGCAAAAAGAGATGCGTCCATCTGATGAGCTGCAAGAACAGTGAAACCCATCACAGGCTTTTCTTTTTGCAAAATAACCAACAAGTTATATTGATTTTCGTTGCCTATGCTCACATTACTTTCCCCATGTCACGCAAAATTATTCATACTCTATTCCATAGTACTGGATTCCTAAATTGCTTTGTTCGACATTATTAAATCTCATCTACTTGGAAATTCCCTTATCAACTATACTTAGAAATACATAGCACAATACCAACTTTTGCTTTCACCAACCCAAGGTTTATTAAAAATATGAAATTTACACAAAGAAATTTACTATCAATATATACTACAATTAAAGCTTGCTACTCACTTAATATGCACATCTTTTTTAATGTTTCAAAAGTTTTAAACTTCCTTTCCAATAATCTTATGCTTAAATGTAAACAACTAATTCTGTCGCCCTACGAACCAATTACTGCTTATATTTACAAGTTTGCAAGTATATATTTATCAAGCGTCAGCCAAAATAAAACAAAATAAGCGCAAAACAGTACTTTTAGTGTACTAATTTAAGGATTTGCTATGATTAACTCCAGTGATACACCTGCGTATTTGCTTGGTATATTAAGTCCCCCCATTTCAACGATTTAATATCCAACATATAATTGCCGAGTGAAAACTCAATTCAATATTTCGAGATGGGTTTTTGTTTATCACGTATTCTATATGATTTCAATTAATGACCAGCAACGTTCAATATTCACTCCAATGTTGGTAATAACTCATTGATACATATTCTTCTCCCATAAAAAGCGATATCACATGCCACTAATTCTCAAAGTTATTTCTGCACAGGTAGTATGTATTTATATTAATTCTGCATACTAATTGTTATACGACAGACTTTGTTAAAAAATTTATGGGTTTCTGAGGGTGGTGCAAACCATTAACCTTCGATAAGCGGAGCTCTTAAAACTTTTCAATACTCTAGAAAACTTAAAATATTTGTTTTGATATTGAAATTGTTGGTCAATCTGAGGCTGAGAGAGTTCTGGTCAACTTTCCGCTTTGTTCATGGACCATAATGTGGAATTTTTTTGTTGGCATATATGACTTGTCAAATACAAGGATTAAAGGTACTATAATTAATCACTTGTTCGTCAGAGGATGTAATCGGTTTCACATGAATTACAAACACCATCTTTATAAATTAACCATGCAAAATTAATTATGATTCTACTTATCTTACGAACATCTAAATATTTAAAATCTAAGGTAAAGCCAGATGAATCCTTTGTATTATTGCGAGATAGTCAATAGTCATTGTTTGTTTGCTTAATACAGGCGTGGATGACTTATGCCTGTTCAGTCCAAATTCTTGTAGCGAAATTCGTTGTTTATCTAAAACATTAAACAGGGAACACATAAGGACGTAGGAAATCGACAGGCGAACTTCACTACTTTAATTTATAAAGCAGTATTCTATGGTTCTACAAGATAAGGTAATTATGCGTAGAATGGCTGCTGTTGTTTCCAACTTTTCCACCACTTCTTGTATCTACCGCTTTCTCATTGGTCGAGGACGACGATGCGTATTCTTTCAAATCGCGGGAAACGTTCTACACTGCAAAATACATAATAAAAACTAATTCTAAAAATCCCCAAGTATAATTCACACGGCTTATTTTCTAGCAAAATTACAATGTGTAATACCCCTAGATTAATATTAATTATACAAAAGTCCCATACAACGGATAATTATTGAAATCTTTTTGAAACAAATTGAAGCATGAACATCTTTGTCCTTTTCTTAGAACAGAGGTAGAGATTAATTTTTTTGTTATGCCCTGAATATTTTTTTACATTCTACATCATTTTTATAATCGGATAATGTGGATTAAACATTGATGATTTTTATATACTTTGATTACTTTAAAATATACTGTAGTTTTTATATATTTTGTATTATTTTGTATTATTCCAAAAATAATTAAATTTTTTTGATAAATTAAATACAGCCTAAGTAATTGCTTTGTCCTTTTCGAAATTGATTTTTTTTTTGTGGATTATGCATCACGGAAACAATATTATACCTTTTTTGACATTACAAGCTTTACTTCAATAAATAGGTATATGGGATTTCCGGTCCTAATTGAAATGTTATTTCCCATCATTATTTAACTGGATTATGACGCTATTATATTCCCATGCACCGGTAGATGAAGAACCTATAGTTTACTGTATGTAATCTGTTAAATAAACATTCTCTCACGCTTGAAGTAATGTGCAGTCATTGGCTCAACCAATGAGAACATTTAACGAATGGAGGGATTTTGAAGAGTTCGTGCGAATAGATGCGATTATTGTGGCAGATTCTTTTGGGTTACCTTCTTGAACAGGCCTTGTGGCAGTTAGTGCATGTTAAATGCAGTAAAGTACGCGTGAATTCCTACCCCTCCCATTATCTGTCTTAATATTGTTCTTCTCAAATGTTGTATGTATCAGAACAACCTCACTGTGAATTTGCAGAAAAAGGCCAATGAATCGAATAGGACCCCGAGGTACATTTAGATAAGCATTATCCGAATATGAGAATGCTGTAACTAACTCTATCCACAGTAAATATCTATATTAATAAAGGTATGCTATTTCAGACTATTAATTATTATTCGTTCTTGTAATAAAAATCTGCACAATGTGATGCCCTCTGCAAAACCACGTTTGGCACTAAAGTACATCAACCTGTAACTATCATTTGACGAGTAATACCAGGAAAGGGACATTTTGTGATTTTATGAATTTCCTTGTAATTTGCTACAATAAAAATGATTACCATATATATTGATAACTTATTGAAAATAGTGACTTTTGAGTTTTCTCCTGGTAGTCTTTATTTATGGTTATGCAGATTTATTAATTTTTGTAGAAAAACAACATTTTATGTATATGGTTGAAGTATTTTTTTGGAAATAATGAGCCACTTGTTGAATTCGTGGTCCTTCACAAATATATGTTGATGTGTCATTGTTCTCATAACTCTCTGACCAAAACTATTTTTGCAATAAATTTCTCCTTCAAATAACTTTCTGAAACTTATAGATTAGCTCATTTTTACATTCAATGAATCGTTTTCACTTACTCAATTAACAAAGTTTTTTGTATATCAACATCTGTTTAAGCAACTAATAAGAATTAATAGTCTTAATTGTTATTAGCAAGAAAAATGTACTTAGTTGGTTTAAAGTTGTTAAATAGTATTTACAAATAATAAGCTACCGAACGAAGTAAATAAATAATCACATTTATCTCATGCATACCAGGAATATCACCTTTAAAATTCATTTGTAGATGAGTGTGTAGATAACAAAATGAGTCAAGTGAATACGGATAATAATTATTTAAGCTCCTTGTTAATATTGGAAAGCAGTGTTGCAATTTTTTCGATTTATACAGTATTAACGTTAAACATGCAAAATTTTATGTTTATAACGTTTAAATGTGTTTGGCTATTTATTGCAAATGCTAGAATAGACTATTATAAAATAATCAGGATTAATTCTTAGAAAGTTGCTTATGTGAATGCATCGAAGTCCATATAAAATTACTATTAAATGGGAAAAAGTTTGTAATATCACTCTTAATAATACTAAAATCCTTAATGCACATATGCTTGGTGTTAAATTTCAAAATTTATTTCAATATGTAGTACCAAACTACTATAATAAATACTTTAGTGCTAATAAAGGTCATAGATTTTAAAAAATAAAATAAAATTCGTACTAAAAAGTAGTAGAAAACCTTTTAATTCTGTAATTCTGAGGGCCAATTTATATGAACTTTGAACGACTAAATGTTAATTAAAAGTCGCGTGGGTTAGCTTTCTGTACACAGATGGAATGTTTGTGATGGATATAATTGCTTGTTTTTATTGATCATAACTGAAAATTTTCTGTCGATTTGTATTGTCAAGTGTGATTACTAAGTTCCATCTGAATAGCTGAAGAATGTAATTTTGTAGTTTTTGCATAAAGTGAGCAAATGTATTGTGATGAGTGATCAGAACTTTGTAATTGAAACTCGATAGTGTTAATACATGGAGAATTGCTCAATTTTCATAATGCCAGATATCAGGAGTAGAGATACAATTTTTTATTTCCTTGCCTAAGTAGTTGATCTAACTTTAAATAACGCCAGAGAAAAGACCTATGTTATTATTAGTGTAATTGATGCAAAATCATACTACTATGTACTTCTTGCACATTTTCTGATCTTGTGCTGGTTTCAACTTGTATACTTGCATGTATAATCAATTATCCCTGTGCTCCTTAAAATATGTATCAACATAAAGAATAAACGTCTCGGTAAGCTCTCAATTGTGCCATTCTTTTGCAGGATAATGTTCGACCTCGTGTAGCTCAATTGGAAATTGATTTTGAAAGAATATTAAAGAACGTATCAATAGTAGAACTGTTCAATTTGAACTCTTGAGGTACAGTTTGTTTGGAATGATTCCGCAAACAGCCTCAAGAATCCAGAATCAAGAATCCATCGATTAGTTCAGTAATGGCAAACCATGCCTTAATGTTAATGAAGACTTTGTTACGAGTGTATGAGGCATTAATTTATTAAATTTGGAATTGCCCAGAGGAGGCAGGAATTCCATAACAAATTAAGGGTGCACCAGCTAACTACAGTGGTGTGGTAGCGGGTTCCTATAGAAACAAAGAAATAGAACAAAAATTGAAAAATGTAACAATTAACTAGGCGCAATTTCCGGCTACTTTACCAATAACACTTATCTTGAAAGGCTTTCAGCACTGTCTTAAATTTATGGGTGCTAACTCGTCTAGTATAGTGAGAATCTTCTTGGCGGCGAGTATTACTGGGGATTCTAAGTACGCTGACTTTCTGGTGGAATAGAGTTATGTTTACAAAGAAAACAACTACTTTCAACTCACTGTGTCACCTACATCTATTTTAATAGAGCATTATCTAATTTTTGTAAACAGGTGCATATTTCTAAGTTACCTAAATCAACTTAAACACAATTAGTATAACAGGTACATACAAAATTTGAGAGTTACTTAAATCCATTTAAATACAAGTAGCATAATAATTATCTTGTGAACATGTATTTGAAATTACATAAATCAGTTTCTTTCGATTGGTCACGTCTTTTCTATTGACCTATAACAATTTAATCACATCCTCTACCTTGTTGACTTTAATTCCAATGTTCAGGCTTTGTAAATTTAACCAGGTAAAGACCATACCCTACAATACGGGGGGACACTTTTCTTAATATCCAGCTAAACAGGTTTCACAATTGCATGCCACCATAAAAAGAATAATGTATAAATATCTAATAAACTTACAACTGATTGCCAATTTACGTAAAGATCTCCATCCTACCAGCTGGAATACAGATTGAAAAAGGATTATTTAACTTTCCACCAAGATGGTATGGATCTAAACGTTCCAACTTAGATATGGGCTTGATTATCTGAGGATATTACCATGTTAAACGTCCGGTTGCTAAGTCTTAGCCAATGGTATTGTTTGATTTCCTTTATCTACATATAATCTTTCATGTGCTTTTCGTTACCGGCTGGCGAGTAATTAATTAATTTTTCAGGTGGCTGTCTAGCTTTCGTTGTTTTCTTCCCACTTTTCATGCGCTTGAATGAGATGCCAGTGTATAGTCTTTCTATTGAGCTTTAGCGTCTTTCTATTGAGCTTTTACTAAAACATGTGAAAAATACATGACTCCCTATGATTTACTTATGTTAACGTCACGTGCTTAGTGTTACCGGTTGCTAATTCTTAGCCAATGGGATTATTTGACTTCTCTTATTTATATAACTGTTCACCTGTATTTCGCTACTGACTCTTGAGTAATTATTTAATTTTTTGGTGACTGTCTAACTTTTGTTGTTTTCTTTCCACTTCTCATGCGCTCGGATGGAATGTCAGTGTATAGACTTTCTATTGACCTTGTACTAAAACACGTGAAAAATGTGCGACTCTAATGT